>CM040757.1:19853289-20205789 GCA_022829145.1 Albula goreensis
AGAATAATAGCGATCTCACCCAGCAATACTGTATTAAATTCATGTGAATCCCACACAAGCTGTGGAAAAGCTGTTTCTGGCTTTTGAAGATAATCACAGGTTTGGTTTGCTCCATGTCAATTTTGGAAGGAAGAAATCATTGATGTGTTTAAACTATTTATTGTCTGCGAAATGTGGAAATGGTTACTCGGGACTAAAAGTCATACCTCCTTTCATTTAAAGTGAAGTTCTCTGATGAACCATGTCAAAATGCAAAGTGTAAAATAAACTGGGAAAAAAAAATAAAAAAGTTTTAAAAATATGTTATTTTTCTTGTGACCAAACTATCAAAAGAGTATGCCCAACAAAGTCTTGGTAGTCCTATGTAACCAAAAAACAGCAAAACAATCCAATCAGAGTGACCCAGGGAGAATGATTAAAAAAAGTTCAATTACCAAGCTTCAGAAAGCCCTTATTTATTGATTGCTTATGACAGAAGACAAATATTTCATCATTTTTCCATTTAGTGTGTAGCTATGTTTTGTCTTACTGTGATTTTTTGATGCAAACATATCATTATTCCTTATATATCTCTGCTACTAAACTGAAAGATTATTTTGAGTTAGCTGGTAGCATAAAAGTACATCGGAAGGTGGACCTGAAGTGAAGTGAAGCACGCTACTGAGCCAATATTTTCTGCACATTTAGACAGTGGCAATGCCATGGTTCCCTATTTTTAGATATTTCGTGTTCACAATATATAAGCAGTCCAGATTTTTGAAAATGATCTGGATACAGTGTGAATATTACCCTTCTTGCTTTTGTCTGTCTTTTTTTATTTTGTTTTTCTTATCATTCTCTGCTGGTAATGTGGACTACCTTCAGCACTGTCCTTGAAACATCCTCCTCCAACTCAAACAATTCTCTCTCTACTAATGGAGCAGAACGCTCCACACTGGCTCCTAATTTAAACAGAAAAGCACTCTGGGTATTAGATCCTAGTGGATCAATGATGGCAGCAAATATTCCAACAACCCAACAGCCCTAAAAAATTTAGTCTTTGCAAATCATCCCTCTGCCACTTGATGAACAAAGTAGACAGTATCCAATACATCTGCGAAGAAGTCTACAAAATAAAAAGGTTACTTATCGTATTACTAAATACTGAAGATGGTGTGACCTGAATACGAAAAAAAATAATAATAATTCAAAAAATAAATAAATATCAATAAATAAATCAAATAAATTTTTAAAAAAGTAGGGGACAATGGGAGTTTTAAGATTCCCTTTTAATCACAGATTTACTCAATTAAAAAAGATGAATGGCTTTCCATGTGACAGAGTGTTCTAGTATTTCATATTACCTATATGTTGTGTGACGAACTCCCTGTCCTACGATGGACTGTTAATATCTGGCCTAAACATCCTACCCTCATTCAGAACTTGTTGTACATCTATTTTGTGTTACGAATGATTATGTTTACATAATGTATTAACTATTATGCATCATTATAATGCAAATGTATTAGTATTTAGATTTCTATCCATGTAATATGTTTATTAAGTTGTTAATTGTATAATACGAATATTACAATTTTATAATTGTATATATTTTACTTGGCTATGTACCATTCTTCCTGGCTATGCTATTATGATTTAAATTTAATTAATAGATTTACTGTAGCATTATTGATAGATGCACTTTTACATTTGTTGATGACTGTATCAAGTCCTTGTATGTCGCTTTGGATAAAAACATCTGCCAAATGAATACATGTAAATATAATGTAAATGTATAGCTAAAATCATGACTTTGAAATCATATATTCTGTATTGTGTTACTGAGACACTTTCCTAATAAAACATAATGTCTTAACTTAACCACAATGTTAGCACAATTGTTCTTCTTCTCTTTATTCATAAAGCACCATTGTCTGTCTGAAAAATGAGAAACAATATTTTCACATAACTAACTCAAATCATCTTCTAATATACAACATGAATAATATGTACAAGCTTATTCTGCAAATATCCAAAATGTATCTCTGTACTGTATTTACAAATTTGTGAAAAATACCAATACACATGCAACACACACACATACACCATAATGCTGTAATCTTTGGTTAAATTAAAATCACTGCAATGGGGCTGAATAAAACAAAGCGGAGCAGTGTTGGGCACACTCTGTTTATACAGACATTGTCGTGTGTATGGGATTTGTATATGTATAAAAAATGCAACAAGGTTTGTATGTATGCCAATGTATGTGCCCCGGATCACACTGAAATAAAATATATTTTATTTCATACTGGTAAGTCCGTGTTTAGAATAAGCCAGGCCTTATTCTTCCGACAATCTGCAAACCGTTTCTCAAGTCTATTTTTGTCCAGTGAGATGCCCTCGTATTGCTTGTCGCGGGGAATATATCTGCGTGCTTTTTATGGCTGGCAAATGAAATGAAATGACTTTCATCTGTAAACTGTTTCCTTGTATGGCTTTTCGAGTCAGGGTGAAATTGCATTTTTTCCCCTCCATTCTTCTTCACATAATGGCATTTTGATAGAACAGCTCCCAGAAAGAGGAAGGAGAAACAAATGTGAAGTGAGATCATGAATGTAGATGGAAATTGTTTTTATTGATTTTCATTGGCAGAGGAGCTCATAACATGGGAGACTGCATTTATCATAGCAATTATTGATTAGGCATTGAACAAAGAGGCCTTCTGAATGGTTTGGAGGTCAACGTGGGCTTGAATCTCAACTACTTTGCATGTGAATGCATGCACAATTATTACTGTTATTAATTAGACACACACACACGTGTCCATCCCTTCAGTAGGGCATAAGTAGCAAAAAAGTAATTTAGACTTAGATCAAATCACATCCTCTTAAATATGAGGCCTGCATAAACACATAAACACATGCACACATACAAACAACACACACATTTGTAAACACATCCCACACAGTGCAAACTAAACCCTGTTATGCATATTCTAAAGAACAAGGTTATCAGTGTCCTCACGTTGACATTGTTATTTGGAGCATTTGTTTGTGTGGTTATTGCTGGTGTAGAGATTCTACACAGAGCCCTATAAAGTGTTTACATACCCCTTTGCTTTTGGGATAACTCTTATATCTGGGTGTCTCTTAGTTGCTTCAGCAAAGATGAATGTCTCAGGGCTTTTAAAGACCTCTCCATCTTCCCTGGCCATCCCTCGCTTATTTCCCTCCCCTCCTCTCTTCATTTTTCTCCCTGACCCAATCCATGTCGGCTCTCCTCTGAACACTTCTCTAGACTGTTCTGGACTGTTCAGAGGTCACCAAACCTGGACTCAATGCTTCCCTGATTACTGGTGAAATATTTTCCAGCTACCACAATCTGAGATGTATAAATTTTCCACAGATATCCTCAATACCAGCAAAGCTATGTCTGTTGGCACAAAAAGTGAGACTGAATGTCAAATTGTCCAGTGCTAAAATGGTTGAAATCACTAAAATAAGTGTTAAATGACAAAAATTACACTAAAAGCTTAAACTGCAACTGAAATAGTTCTTACTGCTTTATAGAGTCTGGTATATAACGGATCTGTCCTATCTCAGCAGTAAGTGTCAGCCATAGCAAACCATTGCCCATATCTCTTAAAATGCATTTTTTCATACTGGTGATGGGATGAGCTGCGGGCCCTGCCAAAATCAGACCACGCACTACACGCTGGCCTGAGACCTGACTGAAACGCACCCATTAAATATACCAAAATTACACACTATTCCCAGATCATTTTGAGCAGATATGAGATGGAAATTGACCTTGAGCCACTAGAATACATGCACACAATTCAAATGTTTCCCTCTTCCTCTGAATACATTGTAGGTTTGGTGGTTTACAGGTAATACCTCTTGCATCAGTAAGTAGGTATCGATGTATTTAAAATGCTCTCAGAGCTGCTCTTTGAAACTGATGTATGCAGCAGGCCCAGCATTAGGACTCTAGTTCTGCTGATTGAATGCATTTGCAACATCCCCTACCATACACCCATTCCATTAGCTAATATCTTATCATGCAACAGTTTACTCCTACCTTCCCATCAAAAGTAAGAGCTAAAATCTGAATACCTTAATGTATTTGATTTATTCTTTTCTGAAGCTTTGGAGAGGGCTTTTTATGTCACATAAATATTGCATTTCCGCTAACTGAGTGCATTCACCAAAGACATACGCTACTGAAAGACTAAGCTTGACTTGAGGCAGGCTCTCCAACTTTCACCTTTTATGCTGCATAAAGTAAATGAGTTGGAAATAACAAGTCTGTCTTTTGCAATAAGTCTGACAAAGTAATTCTCAAGACAATCAGAGCGAATTAGCTTTGGGATGCACTGACATGGAAGGATATTTGCTGACATCAAGCATGCTAAATCACTTATTGGCCTATAGGGAGCAGAGAGTCTTTGTTTTTTCTACTTTATTTTATTTCTTTTTTTTCTCCCAATGGAACAGCATGGGCAGTCCTTGGACAGTCTTGAACATGCTCTGTGTTTTGTTTAAAGTATTTCCATGTCCAAACAATGATAAGTATTTATTTCATTATTTTTCTAGGTCAAACTCCAAGCATTATGGAGGGTTTTTTGTTTTGTTTTTTTTTTTCTCCCGTTATTGGATTCCAGTGAACTGCGGAAAGCCCGCACTACAGGATAACTGTCTCATTCCCTAGCAGCGCTCTCAGAAACCTGCAACCTGCCCAAAACAAACTGCATACTCAACAATAGCATTCACACTCTCCAGAGTGGTCTTCTGTGATTTCTTAATTCGTAGTGATCAATACAATCAATCAGTTTGGGCTTTCTCTGAGGACTTTCGGCATGTCCAGGGATAGCAGTTCAAATTGAGCTGCCCAATTAGAAGAAGACTAAGCCATGCCAATAAAACCTGAATAATGACTTTTATAGGGATGTAATTAATCTTAACAATGAAGTACCATGAGGAGAGAAAAAGGCCTCTATAACAATGTCTTTTTATTAATCACAGCGATCCATATGATTTGCATATATGCGGTACACTCACTAGCTCAGTTATAGCTAGCCTACAAATACGGATTGTGTGACTTTTCATTTTAATGGGTGGCATATGTATTCATGCTGTGTAATGTACACTAATAAAACTCAGAACTGTGAATTACTGCAGCCCATAGTTTTTTCTTTACCTTATATTTTTTGTGGCCCTGTAGACCATCAGGCCTGATATTGACCTTGTGCTATTGAATAAGGATCAGTGTGCTTCTTTATAATTATTATAACTTCATGATTATGCTTTTCCTCAGTAATTTAAACATATACTATTCACATACACATCTTTATGTATTCTCATATATATCGTTCTTCAGATAAACAACTAATATATGAAACTCAATATTTGTGTAATGGAATTCATTCTTTGCACTGAAAATAAATAAATGAACAAATAAATAAATGGAAAAACTCCAAACATGAATGCATCAAATGCTGACTGTGATGAAATAGCTTTTCCGGGGTAGAATATACCCAGAACAAAAAAAAAGGTTAATGAACAAAGAAGGTGAACACAAAGCATTACTGCTTAAACAACCATTTGTGATGTAGATTTGTAGGCAATTCCAGTAATTCCCCCCGAAAACCTGTCTCTTTCTAAATAATTAACGACATGTACACGTTGTAGTCACGACAACTACTGTATTGTCACTTACATCTCTCTCAGTACTAAACAGCACAGGGAAAACAGCTCTCGAGCAATGAGAACAGCTGAATATTGAATTAAATATTAGAACCCCAATGACCTCTTCTTTGAATTCCCTGTTATAATCGGTCTTTAAAAGTGGCAGTCGTTCTTTTTTTTTGGTTCCCTTGTGACACCAAAAAGAAGAACTCCTATTGAGTTGCTGTTTCGTTTATAACTTCAGATTTGATTGACTTCAACAATGAAACGTGCAGCATGTCAGGATGTGAAAGTGATGAGACGTGTATTGTTTTTTTACACTTTTTTTGGTGAGTCGCTGCTCTGAATTCTGGGAGATAAGTAGTTTAAGCACTTCAGATTCTTGAGCATCACTCATGGTCCTCTTCTTGGGTGCCTGTGCTGCCGTCGACTCGGATTCCTTAATGTCATCTGTAAAGCTTTAATTAAATAACGCGGGTGTGGTGTCTGACAATGTCTTTATCTCTTCCTGCTGAAGACTTGTAAGTAACACAGGCTGATCAGAGAGGAAGAATGAAATGCCACTGAATACAAAAGGCGGATTTGAACAGAGCGCTGCTGCGTCTCTGAAGCTGTGGCTGTCATCATAGACTGGCTGTGTTTGTGAGCTTGCATCCTTTCCTCGGTACAGTATTCTTGAGTAACTTACAGTGCGCTACACTCGATATCTATCTCTGTCTCTGTGACCTACAGTACAGCTAAGCTCTCCATCTCTGTGAGCTTCTAGGCACTACAGGTCCTCACTGTGAGCTACAGGAGAACTGATCACAATCTCAACATGAGCTAAAATAGTGAACCACAGTAGGGCCAATCTGTCTCTATCAGTCATAGCTACAGTCGAGTTGATCTCTCTTTATGAACTTCAACAGAGCTGATCACTGTCAGTGTGGGATACAATTGAGCTACTCTCTCAATGTAAGCAACAGAAACGCTAATCTCTGCCTCTCTGTGAACTACAGTTGAGCGTTGAGCTACAGCAAAACAGCTGAATCTTTTCCCAAAGCCCAGCTGAACATGTGAGTTATAGAAATGCTGTTCCCCCCACTTCTATCCTTCTGTATATGAGAAGGCCCACACACGACAAAATCATCCCAGATTCTGATTCTGCGAGTTCATTTTATGAATGTATTGGAATTAAACTAGTTATTTTCTCTCTCTATTCTCTCTCTCTCTGTCCCCTCCCGTCTTCTCTCTCCTCTATCTCTCCTCTGCCACTGATCTCTGTATTGCACTGCTGATCTCAAACACTGGTGCAGTAGGAGCTGTCACTGCTCGCAGGGGCATGCCGTTAGCTGCACATGGTTAGTCTGATTCACTTGCCCTTATTCCCACGATTCCCCTTTCCCTGCGGACTTCCCCCCGCCAAATCTCTGAGCACCAGGTGCCCCCTACCCCGCTGCTCCCTGATGGCCTGTCTCAGGCCAAGCATGCACCTCCACTCACCGAGGTCGGGAACAAAATGGGTCCCATTAGCTGCACCCTCCGCTACCCCCTACCCCTAGAGTCCACAACTGTCAATCACAAAGGTCAAGGGAACATTCTCTTTGCCACGGCAACAACCTGGAAATAATATGAGCTTTTTTTTCTTTTACTTTGTGTTTTTTTTTGTACAATGTCTTCTCTTTTTTTTCCTTTAAAAGGATGCAATCTCTAAAAAGGCCCAAGCTCTGCTCTTGACGTGCAGTGGAAGTATGGGGCGAGAGGCAGACACTGCTGAAGATTTTATTAAGTCCGTTATAGCCTCTTGTCATCGAGACATGGGCCGCAGAAGCCTCATTAAATATTTTAGAGACTGCCGTATACGTGGCTGACCGAGATAAACCAGCTGGATGAGCAGCAGGTCAGGTGAGGGAGCCAACCAATCAGGGAGGAGCTCACCAGGTTCTACCCACTGCAGAATACAGATCAGACCCTGCTTTGCTAGTGCTTTTCAAAACAATAGCGTTGATTTGGGATCAGTTTTGGCCATAATCACGCATAATCTCATAATATAAAAGCCTTCTGTATGGATATGAGAAGCCTCACTCTAGATCATGGCCCATATTCATCGAGCATTGTACAGTAGGATTGCTGATGTGGAATCAGTTTCATCTTTTGGCACATAATTGGTATATGAACAAGCACACCTAAACTTCAGTATGAACCTGGGCTTAAGGGTTCATGGTTAACACATCTCCATTTCAAAGTGGGACTCTGTTTCAAAGTTCACTATGCCCCATACCTAATAGTCAAACATGGTGGTCCATACACAAACTGGCATTGGGTTTCTACCTCTACCACTGTTAGTACTACCACTATTTCTTCTGCTACTAATACTACTGCTGTTACTACTACCACAACGATGCTGCCACTAAGACTGTTACTACTAATAATACTACTGCCAACACTAATGCCACTGCTAAAACCTCTATTGCTTGTACCAATGCTACTGATACTACAACTAGCACTATTAATATTACTCCTATTAGTGCTATGAGTCCTACTGCCTCTATTGCTGCAACTGAAAAAAATGACATCAAAAATAATGACGTTGATGATGATGACAATGACAGTACCATGGATCCCAAAAAGGAGTAAACAGCGTTTATTTTAAGGACACCCTAATCAGTTTCTGAGAGACGTTCCCCTTAAGGACCCAGACTCTATGGGGGCAGACATCCTGTCTAAATACTCCTCTGACGAGCACAAACACGCCTGCCAATGCTGAGCCATGCCGAGACCGCCACCTAATTAACGGCAGGGGAGAGGATGGAGTCACCCGGGAAGCCGCCACCCACCCACGGGACAGGACAGGACAGGGTGGAAAGGTGACACAGTGCTGGGGAAAGATATTCCGGATGTGTTCCACCATCTCTTTTTCCCCTCATTTGTTCACCCCTCCCCTTCTCTTTCCAGTTGCGCCTGGGTATGAGGGGTGGGGGGAGGGGGGGCTGTCTTTTGGCAGCACCAGAACAGCAATTAAAACTACAAAAAACAGGGCAATAATCCCCGCAAAGGCTTTGTCTTCTGAGGAAAAGTTTCAGGAAGGAGTTTTTTCTGTCTCTCTCTCTCTTTCTCTTTTTTCCTTTCCTTTAAAAGAAGATTACGATTTGCGGAGACCGCCTTGCTAGATCAAAATCCCGTCTAATCCACCTGGCATCGATCGGAGACCACAGGCCGTCTTGAGCAAACCTTCCCGAACCCTTCCTCTCCTGGTGATGGAAACTGAGGAACGCAGGTGAGCAACACAGTTCTTTAGGTTTTACTAATCACTAATTTCAACAGGTACATTGCTGGAGTTTTTTTTTTTTTTTTAAAGACTGATAAAACAATGATGGGATGTTATTGTTAGAATAACTACCTAGTAATTATGATAACAACAAAGTGGTTGTTTGGCTGCTGTGTCTGCTGCAGGACCGGAAGGTTGTGGGGTCGATCCCTAACTGAACCGTGTCAGGATTTTCAGACACATGGATCACTGTGTCTCTGACTGGCATTTGGTAATGATGGATTAATGCCTGTAAGTAATGCCTATATGTCTCTCATTGGGGTCTGGAAATGGCTCTAATTATCCACAACACTGAGTAACAGCAATACCACAGCTCTACTCTGGCACTAATGCCCTTTCTGAGTCAATTGCAGAGCATGATTGTATGATTCTGGTCTGGGCCACAATGAACTCATAACCACAGGATGGAAGGTCATGGGGGAGGGGCACTGCAGTACACATAAGCAAGTCCCACAATGCCACACTTAACAGCCAGCTGTGCTTGTATGCAGGTGCATAGCTCATAAATAATGATTATGTCTATAAACACAAAGGTTATGATTGAATAAGTGCACATCTATATACTTACATGTGGATTTCATCATCCTTGCAACTCAAGCAGACTGACCCACATTATTACTAATCGACAACCCACAACAATTTTTAATAGGTTGATTGCCAAAAATCTTAAGACTGATCTGTTTGTGTAGATCACATTGCTCATTCACATGACGTCACAAGATGAAAAATAGCAAACAGGAGGAGAGGTGCCAGCTGAAAAAAGGGAAAAGGCAGCTGTGTACTAAGACCAAAATGAAGGCAACAAATGCAGCAAAACAATCTTAAGAAAACATCAAGGACATCTTCCGTAACTGTGATATACTCACAAACATAACCACAACTCTGTACACCTGTGAATGGCTACTTATTCAAAGTAGCTGTTTGTAATTGAAAACATGGCCTATGGCATATTAGCAGGAATCTATTTTAGCTAGGCACAGGAAATCACAGAGAACATGGAGGTTTCTGCATTGTGCACCACCTTGCTGCGTTCCCCCCTGCACTGCATTCAGAACCATTAATTACCCACTTGCTGGCTCTGGCAGATAGCTGGTCACATGATCCCACATCTTTGCGTCAGGCAAAAAAAAAAAAGGCACAGGAAGGGGGGTTGTGCAGGAATTGACAGGAAGCATAGTGTTCCAGCAGGGACATATACACAGTGTTGTGCCTGTAAAATGTGCTCTAACAGGAGTGTGCTAGCCACTACATCTCTCTATGTCTCTATCTTTTTTCCTCTGTCTCTCCCCTTCTCTCTCTCACGTATACTCACACACAGTGTCATTACTCAATGTTACACCAGGGTGTTGAATCCACTGTATTTACCTGACTGTGGGACACAATACACTGTAGGCTAATGAGATCACTCTTTCCGCACTTGAATCCCTCGGTTTAAAACAACACCCCCCCACCCATTCCACCCTCCTCCTCATCGCCCCCCAGGCATCTCCCTGGGAGACAAAGAAACCTGTTTGTTTGGAAAAAGGCTGAAAGAATACAGGAGTACCTGAAGGCAAAATACACGTAGGTGGTCTATCGCAGACATGCTGCCACAGAGGAAGACACAGAGAGAGATGGAGAGACAGAGAGAGAGAGAGAGAGAGAGAGAGAGAGAGAGCGCTCACTCTGTACATCAAAAATTACAAAAAAAAAAAAAAAAAAAAAACAAAATGTATTCTTTAAAATTAAACAAAAATTATTTTAAAATACAAATATGTGCATTGCTGATTGTGCTTTGCACTATTTTTTTTTTCTTATTTCCATTCTAGTGTTTCACCAAGATATTTGTATAGTGTTTACTCATTATCCACTTGTCTGAATGTTTAAATGTGCTGCTCTGTGCTCTGGCAATATTTACAAAATTGCATTTCCTGCCAATAAAACATATTGAATTTGAATTTGAGAGAGAGAGGGGGGAGGGAGAGAGAGGGGGAGAGAGAGAAAGAGGGAGAGAGGGGGAGAGAGAGAGAGAGAGAAAGAGAGACAGAGAGAGAGAGAGAGAGAGAGAGAGAGAGAGAGAGAGGGAGAGAGAGAGCCTGCTTGCACTCAGTCTGAACTCGGTCTGAATTGAAGGAAATCATGCGTGGGCCTTTTGACTGGTGGTGGGAGAATGAAGTGTCGTGAAAATCGGGCAGAACTACCATAAGCTGTCAGTGACACACTGATTAGAGCCAGTCAACATGCTTCTCTGTGATCTTCAATGTATTTATTAAAATTATATATTAAAATTATATAAAGATTTGCCTCCAAAACTGTTTATAGAATTGTTTTTTTTTCCTTTTTACTATGCAACAATTATTAGCTTTTTTTATTTTTCTTTTCTTCAGGATCACAAATTCTTGCAGAAAAAAATGGCTTTTTAATAAACTCTTGGCAAGTTACCAAACACATAATGACTCAGTTAAGTATGGAATACATAAAAGGAAGCCAGAATGAGAGGCCTATTGAGAGACGCATAAAATGAAATTCACAAAAAAAGAGATAATCCCCTAAAGGGGGCTTACGGACACCTCTAAGAAGTGTGATTCCTCTAGGAGAAGCTGAAGGGAACTTCACTCAAGTTATAATTAGCGTCGTCTCGCTATGAAAAGGAGAGGCCATTACTTCATTACATAGACAGGGCAATATCATTAATGGGCCACTGGCACGAAACTGTGAGGACAAAGCAGAGGGATTGTGAGAATACACACAGGTGGATGGATCAGTGTAACATGGTGTTTAACCATTACAATGGGGCTGAGCTGTGCGTGCAAAGCCAGCTTCTATAACAAACAAAACAACAGCTTTCAATCACATTCAACTGAACTGTACAATGGTCATTTTGTTTTTTTCTCTTTTCCTTATTTTTATTTTTTTATTATTTCATTTGTGCAAAGGGAAGTCATGAAGCTTGATACAAATGAATACCAATGAATTGCTTGGCTCAAAAAAGAACATAAAATCAGATGGTTGAAAAAAAAATGTTAGGTATAGGAATCAGCCTCTGTTTCTGTGCCCATTCTTCCCCAGAACAAATGGTTCCTCATCTGAGGAAGAAATGAAAGTGAGAGAAAGGCAAAAAACCGGAATGGCTTAGTGACAGATGGAATGAAGGAATGAAATGAAATGAGGGAACAGGCGATTGGGGGAAAAAAGGAAGCAGAACAAGGTTTCTTCTCTAATTTGGTTTGTTTGATGTTGATCAGCCCGGATTTTACAGGGGTAAATAAAAATGAGAGGGGCTGGCCTGGTCTCTCTGACTTTGGCAGTGGGAGAGACCCTAGTGGTGACATTGGATCGGCCCACAGCAATGGGACAGGCTAAATAAAGCCAATAGGAGGTCCTGCTCCTGAACCAACCCCCTACTCGATTCCCCTATGTCCCAGTAACCCCCCTGCTGGGGAACTGTCGAGCGCTCTCAGAACTGGGCCAGTGAAGAACACACCACACTTGTCCTCTACCAACATCCCTCCTCTCCTCTGTCCAGTCCCCTCCAGCAAACACAGAAGAGGGGAGAGCACTCAGCCCACCCTGCCTCCTTAAACACAGACCCCACTGTGTGCATCCTGACAGCTCCAAACTTCTTTTTTAGATGTTATACTTTTTATTGCAATTTTCCAATTTTACCCAAAACTGTGAAAGGCCATTTTTCTCTGGATTCAATTAAGGCCATAAGGGCCACTGTAAGTCCTGCCCAGGGCTATGTCATTAGCTGACTATGACTACGAGCCCAGAGGGGGCAGGGCATGATTGGCCTCATCCCTCCATAGCTAGGGTGACTTTTTCTGCCAGGGTTCCTGGGGTCCCCCCAAGGAAGTACAAGTTGAAAGTGACACTAAATACACAATTTCACTAAATACTGATCCTGGATCAGATTTATCCTGGCTCTCATAATGGCTAATGACATGACCGGGAGGGGTGGGCAACCTGATCTTGGATCAGCACATTGCACAAAGTTTCTGAGGCCTGAGGCCAAAACATGCCCCTTGCTTGAACTTCATATTTAAATAAGTTTTTTCCTCTTCTGTGACCTAAATATTTATGGGTCTGATTCCTAGATTACCAGGCGATACCTCTATCCCTATATACCAGCCTTGCACCCTGACCAAGGAACACAACCTCAACTGCTTTACAGCTGCAATTTCTATGGCTCATTCCAAAAGTGTAAATATAAATAAGTTAAAAAAAAAGGTTGTCGTGGAAAGTTGGCCTGGAAACACCAGGCAAATAAATTACATCCTGAGATTAGTTTTACCTATTTTCTCTATTTGCTCTGAGTGCTCTGTAAGTTTATATGGTTCTTTAGATAAGCAGTAGGGAAGGGTCCCAGGTGAGTGTGTGAGTGTGCTCTCAGGTCGGGTTTGTGGTGCAGTGGTAATAAGACAGCTGTAAGCATTCAGAGGATTAGCCTCTCTGCCTCTAAGGTTCCTGACCAAGGCGCAATGGGATGTTCTCAATGTCGTGCGGCCGCAAGCTCCACAGGGGGCAATCGAGGATAGTCACTGACAACCCACAATGGAGGGGTTGTGGGGGGTGGGTCTGTCGGGCCACTATCGTCCATCTGTACACACGCACAAATATGAATACAATCATCGATTTCCAGTAAAAGCTCACCATGTGTGTCCTCTGTCACCTTTATGGGCACTTTTTAGATGAACGCGCGAATGTCACAGTTACAGCAGACACGTAAGCACTCCAGTGACTGCAGTTCATGCAAATGCCTACTTCATCCTTCAGTCCATCCTTCAGCCCATGTGCACTCATCCATTTCCCAAGGGTTTCCGTCAACATTATCTCAAAGAAACAGGAAACACCATCAGGAATGGCTTTAAAACTTGAAAGTTTTAATCGGGTGATTCTTTATGCTAATGGAACTATCGCAAAAGAACACCAGCTGAAAACTTAACCTGATGCTTCCTAACATTCTTGAAATGTTTCCGATACTGGGCCATAAAACACATGAGGGTGATACATTTTGGTCTCAATTACAAGTGCCAATCAGGCTCATTTAGTGAGGACTGTGGCCTCCTTTCCAATCCAGACATTGGCATTGGTTCCTCAGACACATACCACTCATCTGTCATGCAATATAATATCTCACATTAATTCTTACATACTGTATTCTTCTTAAGTGACCCATCTGATTTGGTTAAAATGAGCTTGCGCTCTAAATTGAAATTGAAATTGAAATCTATCGACTTCTAGGGTGGTGGAGGCATGCTCTGAATATCAACAGAGCGAGATTAAACAGACTCATTCTTCATGAAATTAAAACTGCCGGGAAAATCTACCCACATTAAACAATTGATTTGAGAAGCAGAGTGGTTTGGACGAAGCCTTTTTTTTCTCTTTTCTTTTCTTCTTCCTCTCTCCCCAGAGCGAGGCTCACAAAATGGCTGCAGCACATTTCCCCTCCCCGTTCAGCTCCATGCGCTGATTTGCTCGGACAGCGTTTTCATACCAGTAAGCAATGCAGATGAGGCCGGGCCAAATTGCCTACCCAACCCCCCCCCAGGGTTCCCTGAGGCAGACAAAGCCTCCGTCTGAAACGATCTGGATCACACCTGGACACTGCGCGAGGTTGAGCTGCCCGACGTTTCTGCTTGCTATCTCCTCTAAACGGCTCCTGCCTCAGCCTCTCCATCTACCGCACACACACTCTCACATGGGCCAGATACATCTTCCACAGTCTGTGACCCACTTAAAAGCATGATATTTTTACAACATTTTTACTTTTTTATGTTTGTTTTGGAGAGATGAAGCGGTTTTGAAACAGAAGCTCATAGCTCTGTTAATATCTGGGAACTGAACTCACAACCCTTTGGTCCATTTCCACCACAGTCATCTCTGAGCTCAGTTCCCAGTTTGATAATATGATATTACTACAATAATTACTGGCACTGCTAAAACAACAACAACAACAATAATAATAATAATAATAAAAATAAAAATAAAAACAACATCAGAAGAAAATGACATCCCTCAAAAATGTTTCCCCTTCAGCATTGCTGTTTTCACCGAGTAACTCCTAATCACACATAGACACACACCGTTTTTATTGCCTGTGGTACCAGGCCCGGCCACAGAGGGTCTGTGCCATTGGATCAGTACATCAGCGACACTGTACTCCTTCCAGAGGGACCACTGCAAGGCCAAGTGAGCTACGCTCAGTCCTGCTGTCTCCAACATGGTCCTATGTGTGTGCCAAATGGCTCACACTGACCTTCCATTAAAACCTGAGTGCATTAGTCTGTCTGTGTGTGTGAGTGTGTGTGTGTGTGACAGAGAGAGAATGTGCACATGTGAGAGTGAATGAGTAAAAAAGTGGGGGAGTGAGTGAGACGGGAGAGGGGCAATCAAATTGAATTTGGAAATGTACTCCCACTTGATCTAAATCTTAGCAGATCTTGTGTGGGCCCTTTGACGTGTAATTGCGCTTTAAATCGAGATATCAAACCCCAACAAATGTCTTCAATAAAAACAACCATTTCACCAGTGGCTGTATTTATTTTTTAATTGAAACTTTTGACCCCTTTTGATTATAGATAAACTGGGGAGATCTGAACTAGTTCTCTCTCTTTCCCGCTCTCACTCCCTCCTCAAGGCAGTTTCTTGTTTACCAGTGATCTGGACCCAAAATCGAGAACATCAAGGCTTTGGAATTATGCCTCAAAAGAGTCTGTCTGTACCATTAAATTTAATGACTTCAGCTACTGCCTAAATCTTTTGAAGTGCAAAAACCTTGCTCTGACATTGAGCAAAGTGTATCAAGGTCAGTGCTACAGCTGTCATATTTTTGCTAATTTTGCACAATTTACATTCACTTTAAAATACTGGCAATTCAATCAAGACTTTTAAAAGGATATGGGGGCAGGTGGTGACTCTTACCAATGAGAACAAAAAAAAGGAAAATGTGTAGTATGGAGAAGCAATACGTACTAATAACTTAAATCATGTAATTATTTCATTTTACTGAATAGTTATCATTATATATTACAATACAACACTGGTGTCTGTACCACAAGTATTACATATACTTAGATCTGGTCATATGCTGGCTCTGGCCCTTTGGGAAATGTACTTGCATATCCCTGGAGCCATTACCATAAGCCCCCACTGTAGTGCTGAATGCCAAGCTTTAAGGTAATGTTTACCAATTTTTAATGAATTGACAAGACAGTCACTGGGTTCAAGTCCACAACCCATGCGATCAGCCTAAGAGAGTGTAAAGAGACAGGTCAAAGGTCACAGAGCAGGCCACAATAGCATACCCACACCCTGATTGTTCAAAGACTACATGTGCTCCAATGCAGCGCATAGGAGGACCACAATCCCTACCATGCCCACCAAAGGTGGAAAGTGTGTGCAACATTCACAGACCATGCACTTTCCCATTTAGAAAGTGCATGTAAGGACCATTCAATACATGCTGTCAGCCTGCCTGTCCTCTCTTTGACACCGACAGAAGGTACAGCGACACCTCCGCCTTCACTTCACTCGCCACACACCAAGATCACTTCCTGTTTGTTGGGGCATCACACTGTCAAAGGGGGCGGGGATGATCATTCCATGCCAATTGAGAAGGCCCTATGGAAGTTACACGTGTGGGAATCGGTCTCAGCTTGTTTCGTGATCGCTCCACTTTTTCCTCCCGTTTCACCCGAATGCCCAGCTCCTCCTGTCAGTCCTCGGACGTGCTTCTGCACACGGCACGCGGGTCTGGGAAATGGAGAGAAGGAATCGGCCAAAAGGAGTTCAGCCTTCTCGGAGGAATCAATGATCCCAAAGCCCTGGCTCATTACATTCTGAAGCAGACATTAGAATGAGGTAGGTAGGGAAAAAGGGCCATAATCACAGGCTCATGTGGCTTTCGTTTTTTTACTAATAAGATGTTAGTTGCTCAGTGCACATGTCGTGCCTATTTGTAGCTCTGTAGTCATGAAACCGTTAAATTCTCCCTAGCTTTTTAAAACTCACTTTAATTAGCTGGAGAAGATAGATATATTGTGGCTGGTTTAATTGCAAGATTCTTTTGGAAACGTTCCTCTTGTCATCGAGTCCTCAGTGGGAAGATTATTTTCTGCTCCCGAATGGATCCGGGACTCACAGAACAGCGATGAACAGGGATCAGCTGTCATCCATGATAATTATTCCTATTGAAAAAAGAGACTTCATTTCCCAGCTTAAGTCAGAGGGAATCATTTACTCTGACCTTATCAATGACTTTATGAAAAGAAACATTAAATTCATTATATTGTGTCCCTTTTTCTATCCTTTTTCTCTCTCCCCTTCTATAATTTTGACAATTAATTCCCACATTTCAGACTGCCTCGACTTTATTTTGAAAACACATTCAGCTCAGAGGCTAGAAGTGCTAAACCAGCAACATTCCACATTTTACATTTAAGATTACGCTGGGGCCCGAGACACAACTATTTTAAGCAAAGAACAAAATAAATAAATAAAAGCCCTCACCATACATTAATCAGAGTGGTGTTGGATGTTTGAACTATGCCATGTTTGTGAAGGATAGTATCTTGGCGGCAATATTCTTGCTTCTAAAAATGATGGGCGGCGGGATTTTTTATGCAGCATTCGGACGGGACGATACATGGAGCATCATCCAAATGGAAAGGTGCTAAAAATAACACAGCGCTTGATGGACACATCGCCTGACGCATCTCTGGAGTGCCAGACATCCTCAGCTCTTTTGTTTTCTCAGAGTAGACGGAGAGCTTATACTCTATAAACAGGGGAAGAGAGGGAAGAAATGCAGAGAGCTAATTGCACAGACAGAACAGTGCACAGGGTAAACAAACGCCCTGTTTGAGGATCGATAGAAACCTGATTAGTGACAGGATTCTCTTCGATCAGAAGGAACACTTATGAGGCAGCAAAGAACTGTTTTCCCAGCAACCACGCTTGTATAAAACAGACATATGTGTGTCAAGTAATAAATTAATGCTTACATGAATTGTTTTGTGTAACTCGTGTAACTGCACATGGGTATACATATTGAAAAATTATGCAAACAGCGGCAACAAAACAGGAGGTAAAGCAAAAGTAAAACAAATGTGTTCACTTTCCTAAACTTCCCTCTTCCTAAACTTGGATGCATTTCATCAATTCACACAGACGTTACTGTTTCATTACACTATGAATTAACTGTGCCCAATAAGAGCACGCTACGGAACTGCACAGCCTCACTGTGACAGTCAGAATTTAGCTTATTTTTTTTTTTGCCAAAAAATGCAACATTGTCAGGAAGCATTCAAAGCTCAAGCCTTTGCTAATTCTTCCATCTAACTGCACCTTTGCAGTAACCGCCCCCGGATGATGGACATTACAGCAATGCCTGGTGACCATGAAATCTGTGTAATGAGAACTGGGCCGTAGCCTTTATGTGCAAGTACACCTGTCTAATTACCTCTGTGCATTCCGCACATTCCGCTACTCCGATTATTGAAAGGGAATGGCCACGATGCGAGCGGCGGGTTCGACCTGATGCCTGGCCATAAAAATAAAAGGGGTTTGGGGGGGTGGTGCTTTCAGGACCGGCGTCTGCTGCCCTCGGCACTGGGGCAATCAGCATTAGGAGGCTGTTTGGTGTGACAGCCCCTGAGATGGATTGGTACCCACTTACGAGGCGATGCCGCTTCCTTCTAAAGTAATCAGGGTAAGTTTGTTCTACTTCTCTGAGCTGTCCGAGATCGGAAAAGGCTTTTATGATATGAGGGACCATTTACAACAAAAAAAATAACAAACCATAAAACAAAATCATATCAGAAAACATGATCATATATGCACAGATAATACGGAGAGAGAGAAAGAGGACATGTAGGTTCCTGTGCCCTCCCAGAGCCTACCAGCCACAACATTTCAGATCTGGATTTGCATGGTTTACAGGTGCAGCAGTGATGGTAAGTCTCCTAACTACAGAAAGCACTAAAATATGAGAATTCTCCCAAGGATACATCTAAAAATTCTGCATTCCTTTTACATAATATCACTGGAATACCTTCGTAACAAGGCCCCCTAATAATACAATATCAGCGAGAGTTTTTCCCTTTTTTAACAGCAGAACACCATACAGTCATTGCATTGTGCTTCTTTCATTTATTGGACAGCTCAACAACATGCATGAATGGAAGAGTGCCCGCACACATTCCTCATAAACCTCCAAGTGTCACAGTCACTCTCAGGTAATATTTCTTTATCTCTCTGTGAGCTAACATGGTATGAGATGGAGCTTGGCTCAGTGCTGTAGGGCAGATAGTGATACTGGACCACTTAACCGCACTGCAGGCTATATCCTCTCTGAGACCCAGGCAAATTCGACGATCCTGTGACCTTGTTCTCGCTGACCCCCGGCGGCCACGCCACCAGCCTCACGGTGCTCCGGCCTAATGAACGGCACACAGCAGCCGCCTGCAATCACTCGTGAAAAATGTGGGGGAATGCACTTATAATTTCTATTGTTAGTGTTTTGTTGAAGCCTCTTGCCCGGTCGATGAATGACTCTGCATTAATTGAATGTGGGCTCTGACACATGCACTGACTGGCAAGTGGAGCTGTGCAATTAAATATTTCGAAAAACGGCAGAAATAACCTTTCACTGTGATACACGGGCGGATTACGAATGGATGACACCACCGCCTGCATATAAACAGATGATTACCAGCCAAAACAGGACGTCTTGGCCTTAAAACCCATAACCGCATGTTTAAACAAGGGAATACAATTTTTAAAAATAAACTGGTTTATGATGTGGAAACTGTTTAAAATGCCTCTAATGCATGCTACAAACATTATGCTTGCTCTTTTTCTGGTTTACTTTTTCTGGATGCAAGGGATATTTCATGCAAAAAGAAGGGAGGAAGTGACTCTCTAATTTAAAAGAATCACAGCTCTTTATTGTTTCATTTGAGCTACTGACTGGCAGCATGTCCTTTCCTTAGCCTTGCTCAAAGGATTACTGTTGATCCTTCAGACTCTCTATGCAGTGAGCATGTACCCCTACCTTCTGGCTGCCATCCCTTAATGCCTCCAAGAAAAACAAAAAGGACAGTCACCTCATTTGTCCCAAAAAGTATTCAGCTCTTACACCATGTGAATTAACTTTTTGTTTTTAATTTTTTTTTATTTTTATTTTATTTTATTTTTAACCAGGTCTCCTTTTTTGTGAATATTGTTGATGCTGTAGTGATATATCAAACACCATATATGTGCAGAGCTAATAATGTGCATAGCAAATTTCCCTGAAGGGCCAAAATCTGTCTGTATGTCTATTTTCATGAGTCAAGGCATTCACTCTGAGTCATTACAGAGAGCTCATAGGCAGACTGCGCAGATTCCAGTTATTTATCATCCCTACAGTATCTCTCTCTGTAACTGGAAGACTGTCAGAAAACCCAAAGCCCACTGTGTTCGGCCACAATCACCAAAGAAAGCACAGAGTGCCAGACGGCTACTACAGAGCAGGCCACTGAAATGGACACATACCACACGGCTCGGCTTACAGCCATAATGCTCAGTACAGCCTGGACGTTTCAGCCACAAAAGACTGCCTGGAACCAAGTGGGAAAGGAGACCGGGAGTAAAACAAAGCCTGTGGTCCCTGTGCTAAGAAAAATGTTTCATTTAACTGTAACCATTGACAACTGAATTCTTATATGCACTTCTACTCTACATAGCACTTTGATAACAAAATGAGCACTAAAACTCTGGACTCTTGGTTCAGTGCACACATACATGCATAAATCTGCACACACATACATCCATGCATACATACACACATGCTCCAACATGCATTTTCTCATCACCTGTTTGTAGTTAAGCTCTTTACCTTAGGGCTGTGCGTCATTGTAAGCGGCACAAAGGAGCATAATACATTATTTACATTCTTCCCTGCTGCAGTGCAAAATGGGAGTTAAAGCAGCAATGGAAGTCCCATCGTCTTCTCTGGCCTTAAATCATATTGTTTTTACCATCGAGTTTACAATTTATGACGCTACCATCAAATCTCTGTTTTAGAGTGTTAGAATACAAAATGATAATAATAATAATAATAATAATAATAATAATAATAATAATAATAATAATAGACTACAGATTGACAATGTCAAAACTTTGTTTCTCCTGAATAGGATCAGAAGAATAATCCACTCTAATACATGCGAGAGTGAAATGAAATCAACAAGAACGACACAGAAAACAGCAGGAAAAATGTAATTTCTCACCAAACCATCTGGTGTGGTGGCGGATAATCTGGTGGCATTTTTGATTAATATTAAAGCTGTGATGGTATATAGACGGCTTTAAAATGCTCTTTTCAATGAAAAAAAAAAGAAATTAAAAAAAAAAAAACTGGATGAATTTAAGTCCTGGTAGGCTTTAACAAGGTGAAGGGGTGTAGGGGGGGAGGCCAGACTGAGCTTTCATAACATGTCTCTGCCTTCCTCTCGCAACAGCTGAGGGATTAGCGTGATTTATGTTTTCCTGGCATGATTTCAGTTTCGCAACATGATGAGGTGAAGGTCGTATCATTCATCTTTAAGGGCGAAACTTTACTGCTGCGCCTGCGCACTCCCTTTCTTCAGCCTCTGAGGCCGAATCATCTCATACCCCATCATCAAGCCATGGAGTTTCTATGGTTTTACTCCGTTTCTCCATGCAGTCAGGCAATGATGTATGCTTACAAGATTTATGCGAACAGAGTTGAACCTGTCGGATTGGCCATTTATATTTTACACCACGGATATTTTAACAAACCTCTAATCTACCAGTTAACCTTGATAAAAGAGGCACAAACTAGGAACACAAAAAAAAAAAAAAAAAAAAACATTTTGAAATGCCAAGACTAACGAGGGTAGCAATAAATAAATAAATAAGCACATTCAAATGCATTTCTTCTCTCCTGTGGAATGCACAGTGCTTTGTACCTGACATACACATTTTGTAGAGAGGAATTTTGAGATCTTAGCTTATTCCCATATGGTTATCAAATACCCTTTCAGACAATTGTTACTGGGAAAATAATAAATAAAATATACTAAAAATGGCATGCCCCAGTAGCTCATCCAGCAGCACACATGCCACATAAGGCCAAGGCCTGACAGCAGCAGTCTGGGTGTGAATCAAGCATGGGCCCCTTGGTGTATGTCATCCCCCTCACCCCTCCTGTCTCTCTCCTGTCACTATCAAATAAAAAAAAGTGAAAAATGCCAGAAAAGTATATTAGACAAAAAAAATATATAACAAGATTGTGACCCTACCTTTAAAAATAGTTCTTACATGCACAGGGACAAATTATTTACAAGGAGCTACACAAACAAAAAACAGACACACATAGGCACATACATGGCTATGTCAAAAGCAATAATACCTTGAATTTGTTACATATATAAATGATTAGTTTGGCTGAGGTGACTTTTTGCCTCACTTCTCATTGAAGAAAGAGGAGGAAACGTTGATTTCACCTGTTCATCCCAGAGTGAATAATAAGGCACTCGCTTCATTCTTACATAAGATCCTGCCACTTTATTGCATGTGTATGAATAGATTAGGTACACAGGGAATGATGCATATTCAAAAGCCCTTCAACCATTACGTAACCGCCCCCACTCCAGCATGCGAAAACAAAGATGGGGGCCAAATAACATGGTGGGGGGATTCAAAAGCCTTTCCTGTTTGCAGTCAACTCAATGCACAAAAAAACAAATCGTCAAGCTTAAATCGAGAATAAAATGACAGCCAAAGTCACATGTGTGAGGTGCTGCACATGTTCTTTGTGCCTTACCTCCCTCATATTCACAGAAATCATATTACTGCGGACCTCTTGCTTTCAGCTGGCTGGCACTTTGATCGTAGAATTCAATTCAAGTTTTTTTGTTTTCTTTTTTTTGGGTTTGCATGGATTTTCATTTTGGAATGGTGGGGGTTGGATTTACTGGTATTGTGCAGTGATTTTCAGGCCCATCATCCGGATTAGGGTGCAGTGTATTGTCATCGTGTCTCTGCTCCAGAAACAAGGAGGCATCTCCTATTATGTCATTTCCCTTGGCCAGATCAGGCAGATCAAGGCAAGAGGATGATACGCAGCTACGGCCCTGAAACAATGAGGGATGTGGAATCTCACATCTCACAACAGAGAACCACAGATGGAGAGAGAAATGAAAGAAAAACTGGAGCGGCACACATCTGATCAGTCTATATCTTATTTACAGAGCTCCCAACTAGATTCCCAATCTATATCATTTTACACAGTATCTGCATGTCCCTTAGTAAATAAATGTACCACACAAATTGTAGCTAGTGGGCAAAATGTCACCTGTGGTTGTTTTATACCACTATAAATACTTCATTACAATCACCGATGGGAAGGGCTTGGTTTACAGATGTCATGTTTGTCGGAAAATGTCACGTCAGGATGACTCCAGAGGCATGAATGAGGCGAGAGGATCCCTGTTGAGGGACCACAGGGCCGGCAATCAGACATTACCCCCCACATGGGGTGAGCCATGGCTGGAGGAGCAGCAAAGGGAAACGGGGTCTGAGTTCACCTGGGCTCATGGGAAAAAAAGGGGGACCTTGGAGACAGGTCTGTGCCCTCACATTTCTACATGTGACTCATCTAGCACTGACGTAGGAAAAGAGACAAATCCTTTCACTCTTTCAAAGTTGTCTGTTACCTTGTGCTCACTTTCCTTTATGTCTTTTTTCATGTTTTTGACAAAGTTGGTCATTTTTAGGGTCTCATTATGAAGACATCCTCTTTCATGATTGTGCTCTCACACATCCTTTTCTCAGATGGATTTTTTGTTGTATAAGTGGAGTAGGACACATTGTGCGGAGCTGAACAGATGGAATGGCATTGGAAGTGATCTTGAGGTGAGGGAAGGGGCTTACACCAGGATGCAGGTTCAGTGTCAACCTTTCATGATGAGAAAGTGTGGGAGAAACTGCGCATGATTTTCATCTGTCCTACATGAGAAATCTCAAGGCTGAAGGAGGTAAAAAAGAATAAAAACACTCATTACAGCTGGGAAACTCAAAACTGAACTGCAGGGCAAAGGGTAGAAAAGCAAGTGAAAATGCAAAAATATTAAGGGCCATATTTCATGATTCACAGATCCATGACTATAATAAATAACCCAATATGCAGTATTTGATCGTTAAATTTCTGAAGTTATGAACTAATATTACAAAAAAAAAATTATTGGTACATCTATGATTTCAAGTGGAGCAAATAGGCATTAAAGATCAAATACAGTCCTGTGTCATCAGACGAACAATCACTGCACCCTGCACTTGCATGCATGCTCTCCACTCTTTTACACGTGTGTATTTGTTGTTTGTAAATGTATTTTTTATTTGTGTTGTTTTTTACATTTCTCATAGCTGATGTAAGAAAAAAAATCACAAATAGATAAAACCATATCTGTCCAATTTTTTATCTGTCAAACTTGTTTCATGAACAGAACTGGCAGTATGAAGGGAGATCACATTCAATTTGACTAGTTTTGTTTTAGGTGGTCTCAAACATATAAGATCTGAAACTTGAGCAAATCATAACAGGCCGCAGCGACTCCTGTGGATCTGTTACTAGGGGAACGAGTGGTAACAGAGGTGGGAATTACACTCAGCTCATCAAAGTCTGATCAAGGAAGCTATGTATCGACATTTTAAAGATTTTTCTGGCCCTGTTTCATAGAAAAGGAACCTAAAGTAATTGTGTTATCTTTTTCATTTTGCCTGTCTATATTTCTTAAGATCAAAATATAAGTGTTCTTGCAGGCATAGAGGAAAAAGTTAATCCTCTCCCAGAAAAAAAAAGTACTTTCATCTATTTCTAAACGAAGAAAAGAGCAAAGGAGCCAAAGAATGAAAGAATAAAACAAAAGGTACATGTGGTAGTAGGATTGATGCTGTGACAATATGATACATTCTTTCTTTCCTTCCCTCCTGTTTTGTTGACAGTGGACCAATACATCTTGATATAGAGACAGATTTATACGGTGGTCATGCCGGCAGGAAAATGAATAAAATAACCTGGTGTAAAGAGGCTGAGCGCAGGAGTCTCATTTTATTCTCTCTCTATCTATCTATCTATCTATCTATCTATCTATCTATCTATCTATCTATCTATCTATCTATCTATCTATCTATCTATCTATCTATCTATCTATCTATCTATCTATCTATCTATCTATCTATCTATCTATCTACACATTCATTCATTCATTCATTCATGTATTCCACATGGTAACAGGTCAAGATCCAGTCGACTTTTTGACAAAAACATGAATAAAAATAACGATAAAAATAAAACTATATATTCTCCTTTACCACATTTGATATCAGAGATATTAACTTGCAAAACCATTTGAAAAAAAGTAACTCCTGCATTTGTTTGTAAGTTAAAGTTAAGGACAAATATTTATCAAATCATGGATGCAGACTCAGGAGGATGGTAATGGAGCGTGAATGAATAAATAAATGAATAAATAAACAAACATTAATTATGGTACCACAAAAATACATACTCTGACAAAGCTTGACCACTGAATTGAATGTTTGATGAGTAGTTGGCCTCCCACATTTAATACATTTCTCCTTCTTAATTACGATGAAACCACTATAAAGCCATAATTTTACCACACATTAATGGGCAGCTTTCAAATGCATTAATTGGCGGTGTTTATATGAAATACATAATGCCGAAAACCAGTCTATCTAATTGTCATTAGCTCTTTTTGTAGTCTTGTATATTAAAACTATAATATGTTTTTCCACAATTGGATGATACAGTAATCGCACATGTGTACCACCTCTGGATGTATGTTACAGACCATGGACATTATTTAGGGTCAGGAAACACATCATTCCCTTGGATTCCCCAGCAACTGATTCATTTTCCTCCAGGAAATGTGGAGTCAGAAAGGTTTACGAATCTTGGTTTATTTTTAACCGATTTGACAATACAATCTCAGGGCTTAAGCAGGCTGTGAAAAGAGCCAGAGGTTAAACCACTTTTATTCCTCACACACATGGCCCACACACACACACACACACACACACACACACACACACATGCCAGCAGACACACACACACACATGCCAGCAGACACACACACACACACGCCTGCAGACACACACACACACACACACACACATACTCACACAGATGCACACATGGATACCCAAGCTCAATCAAACATCATATGAAATTTTACATGAAACAAACTCTAATATAGTCTTGCTATTTTTCTTATTTGGCAAATGTTTGTTTGAATCTGTAGAGGCAAAGCAGACTCTGTCTCTTCTCCTTGCAAATTCCAATTGAAATATGCAGCATTGAATCTATTTTTCTTCCATTTGTTTAAACTAACCTCATTAGGTAAACGCAATCGAGATGAAATAATTATTCTGTGGATTGTTTTGGGGAATCGAGTTCCAGTTACCCCTCTCTCCTTCTCTCTCTATTATTTATGTAGACTTATTGATTTGGGTTGGTTATGATAATTTTAGCCACATTTACTCTTACACTCCTGGACCACAACAGGATAGTCACTTAATGGCTGTCAGAAGAGGGATGTCATTATTCTAAGCCGGAACACAACACTCTGCATTAATGGAACTTCAGCATAGTTTCATTGCATATTATAGAGTTACTACATGCTACAAAAGCATTATGAGAGCTACATGTCCTGTGTTTCTCATGACATTTATGACTGCAATTGATCTACAGTGTGAGAATATGGCATCGTCATTTTGTTTGTTTGGGTGAGTGTGTACATTTATGCATGAATTTGTGAGCAAGTGTTGAAGGCTGTTTGTAAAAGTTTGTATTTGTGTGTGTGTGTGTGTGTGTGTATGTGTGTGTGAGAGAGAAAGAGAGAGAGAGAGAGAGAGATAGAGAAAGAGAGAGAGAGTTCTGCACATCTGTGCTCATGTGCTTCTGCATGTTTGTACAGGTGCAGCCAGTGTATGTGTGTGCGTAGTCTTGTGTGTGCATTTGAAGTATGTGTGTATGACAGGGAGTGTATGTGTTTTTTAGTATGTGTGTGTGTATGT
Organism: Albula goreensis; assembly: GCA_022829145.1. Classification (NCBI taxonomy): domain Eukaryota; kingdom Metazoa; phylum Chordata; class Actinopteri; order Albuliformes; family Albulidae; genus Albula; species Albula goreensis. The sequence goes on from CM040757.1 coordinate 19,880,359, forward strand.
AAGTGCGTGGGTCTCAGTCTGTATGTGTGCAGTATGTGTGTGTGCTGAATATAAAATACCCCCTGCTTTTTCCATCCATTCCTCAACAGCTCTTTTGGAATGCAGTGAGAGCTCCCGTTGCGCGCCTCTCCTTCTCTATTTAATATCCTCCATATTCACTCAGCCCCAGCAATGTTGTCTTTAAAGGATACACAGCCAGACCCCATGCCTATTTCCCATCTAAATTCACCACTCACTTCAGTAGCAAGGGCACAGCAAATACATCAGATACAGGCCTCGGTCCCCAACACCCCCACCCAATCTCACACAAGGGTTGGAGGCTGACAAATGGAGGTGGTTGTCACAATCCTCAACAACTGTAATCTCAGATCAAAGAATGTAGGAAGGCAAGCCACGGAAATGCCTATTCACAACTATGAAATATTAACCATAGCTTCTGCCGCGCCTGCCCGAAAGCAGCAGGGCCAGAGAGAGAGAAGGAAGGAAGACACACCACACAGTGAGAAGGACAGACAAAACTGAGACAAACAGCATCACCCACATTACAAACACATAATTCGATAAGAATATGATGATAATATGACAGTCATGAAGTCAGGCATACAGACAGACACCTGACAAACATACCTGACAATCATACATACATACATACCATATAAACACACACATACCTATGTAGTCTGTATGTATGTATGTATGTATGTATGTATCTGTTTACATGTATATGTATGTATATAGGTATGACGGTATTTATGAAAGACAAAAAAGAAAAAAGCCAAAACTTGTAGAGAGACAGTGACACATAATGACAGATCAGCAGAGACACATACTGAAAAAGAAACACACACAGACAGCTGACTAAGCAGACAGAAAACAGACAGACGGTGATGGATAAATACAGACAAACCAGCAGACAGACTGATTGACAGAGAGACAGGAAGACAATCAACCAGGTCTTTTGAGTCAGCAGGTCTGAGAATCCTGGAGCCAGCTTTGTTTCTCTCTCTCGCCCCCTGTAGGCATAGCATGTAAACTGAGTCCACTGGAGCCCTCCCCCTCCTCTCTTATCTCCAGCACATCTCCAGCATTGCAAACGCAAGGCTTTGATCATTATTTCAGCTGCAATGCAGTGCAGCCTGCAACCTGTTTACTACAGTAAACGCCACCCCTTCTCCCTCTGTTCGGTTCAGTGTAAACCAGAGAGAAGTGGGAACAATGGTGCCACTAAGCACTTAAGAGGTGGTTCCTTGTTTTCATCGCAGCCCGCCCAAACTGTTCTCCATTCAACAGACACAATTATCACTGCCAAAGAGAGAATTGGCAGACTTCAAATGGAAAGAAGGGAGAGAGATTTAATATGCATTTCTGTGAACAGTGTCTAAACAAATGAAATAAGTTTAATTGTCTGCAAGTCTCATCTAAAGGACACGCCTACACACACAATACATACTTGTGTTTACTGAATGATCAAGGGAGGGTCACATCACTGGAGCCTGAGTTTACTTATATTCTATCATAGTGCTTCTTTTGTTTGACAAATGCTATATAACTATTCTTTCTTTTTTTCAGTTTTATCCCTGAATTTTCCTTTTTTCCCAGCCCAAACTTGTTGACTGCCAGCAACCCTTTCCTGATGGCTTCAGGAGGAGAGAGCCATTACCACATATGATTCACGTGACAATTAATCTCAATTTCCACACCACAGATTCACCAGAAAGTACTTACTGCCCATGTTGTTGGAGAATTAAAGGTCAGCATGTGCTCTGTTTGTGCATTCACAGGTGCCCAGCCTGACCAGGAGTGGGTGCTAGGGAGCAATGAGTCTCACAAAACTAGCCAGCCTGTCTCCTATCATACCCCTGAGAGGCTGGCCCAAATGTAGCCTAGCCAATGCAGATCTCTAGCCATAGATGTCAATGGCATTGCTGTTTTACTTTACAAATATTTACTATACATGCAAAATGTGGACCCATTATAGCACTTATTACCTAAAATATCCAACATTCATCATTCTTTCACGGTATGAGGACTGACCACTGATTCACTTCAGTTTCTCTGGCTTACTTACATCATGTGAATAATAACACATCCTTCTTCATCCCCCCATGAGAGCAGACATGCAAAACAGATTAGAGGTTCCATTTTCATCTCATAAAACCTTTTTCCCCATAATGCACAGTTGCACAGTAGCGGGTGCACAATGCTTTGATGAGTGTAATTAAAGTTTGCAATGGCCAATTCTTTGCATCCACCACAGTGCTCTCACCGGGGTATGCACCATAAAGCATAAGGCCATGTGAAGCTAATTACAGTCTCCAGACTGCATTACCCAAGCACAAGGACTGTATTCAGAGTGACACATTCTGTTCATTGCTGCTTTCACTACAGTGAAAATGGCAGGCACTTCCACAGAATTTACTATGTGAAGGATTTGTCTGTGTTGAAGACTGTTGTCAAAGACCCTGATCAACACTACTTTTTCTATCACTAAGAAAATAGCATGTACTTCAACCCAAGTTTCTACAATGAGGGTCTGCTTCAGAGAGAGATGTTGAAGACAGGAATATATGTCTTCAACCTTTAAATAGCCAAGTATGACTTTTTTTCTTTCCCATACTCAGCATAACAAAAACAGAAATTCTGAGTGGACTTTTATTCTTTGTTATTTGGCTTGGATCTGGACATTCCAGTTTTACAGAGAGCTGCCTCGTACTTTATTGTAGCTTTTGAAAAGAATTTTAATACCTGCTTGCTGTACTGGCACAGTGATTGGTCACACTGCCAGCCTGCCCCAGTGCCCTCATATCCAGCCAAATCTCTGCACATATCAACCAACACCAAACCACTGCCCAATCCATGTGCGTGAGTGTGTTCACATGTGAAACTCTCCTACACTTATGTGCATATGATATTTTCATACAGACCTGAATGTATTGTGTGTGTATGTGTGTGTGTGTGTGTGTGTGTGTGTGTGTGTGATGGCCTTGCATACATATATGATAGTACTGTTCAAAATAGTACATATGTGAGGTAGACCTTTGTGTTTCGTGACACTACACTGTAGATGTGTGTTCTGTATGTACACAGTATGTGATGGGCCTGGTTTCCCTTCCACTGGCCAAATATCCACCTTCAAGGAAACCCAAATGTGTTGTCTCTGCAAGTGAATGAGCATACATATTTACATATATGACAACACCCTTAAAGAAAGAAAACATGTTGCAGTGTTCCTCTTTTTTATGTTAAATTTAACCATTTAGGGCATTGAACCTGATTAACATACCCAGCGCTTCCTGCCAACAGAGGGAAAAAATGCTGCACAGCATCAAATTAATTAGTCTGAATTGTCGTTTGACTGCAGGTTGATCAATGGTACGTACAGTATCTGCACGCAGAGACGCAGAGCAGAGGCGTTGATTATGCGAAGTGTCAGTCACGCTCTGACAAACACACGTCAGTGTGTCGGTGCAGGGTGCAGAGGAAGATGGACGCTGACAGAACTGTGTCACGTACTGCTCCCGTTAGCGTAAAAAAAAAAAAAAAAAAAAAAAAATCAGTGGGGGTACAGGCCAACGAAATCCTGTGGAAAAACCCCATCCAATGGGGCTCCATGGCAGCACAGGCTAGCGGTGAGGGTGATCTTTACAGGGCAGAAAAGTTGAACAAGTCTTGGGGAAAAAAAGGGGATGGGGGAGGGTGTTGTTGGTGGAGGGTAGAGAATGATGTTGGGATGGTGAATGTACAGTAACTACCAAGCACTTGAAATATGAATGTGTTTAATTAAGGCAGCCCATATTACCATCTGGTCTTCAGATCCCGCATGTTTAATTAACAGCATTTTTAAATGCATGGCGCTAATAATGAGCTCCAGATAGTGGAATCTACAAAAGAGAAAGCGTGACAGGGTAAAAATCTGAGGGGTTCAGAGCCACCTGAAATGGCAGACTGTGCTGAAGTGCTGGGGGAGAGCGAAAAGCAAGAAATAAGAAAAGAATCGCTGATCAAAAATAGCCACCATCCAATTGCAAGTGTCCTCCGTTTTGGAATCAGCGTGAATGTTGCACTTGTGTGTTTTATTGCATTGTGAAATACCGACTCATAATGATAATGTTTATGAAAAGTGAATTGGGAGCAGATGTTTCTCTTAAGATGCAGCCTTATCCATTTTGTGCCAGGTCTATGTAGACACAGGTCAAAGTCCTCCAGTCTCTTCCCTCTGTTTCCTTCTTCATTCCATTCTCAATCACTTCCCTTCTCTTCTATTTTTATTCCTAGGCCTTTTGCTTTTTAGACCGCAGAAAGTGTGAAAATGGGGGGGTGGACAATCAGGTTGCTTATATATAGACAGAAAGAGGGTTAGTGTCATGTCAGGTCACAGTGAACAAATTCCTTGACGATAATTTTCAATCAATTTGATGACACAGAGCTTTTCCTCGTGCTATTTTGGCCACAAGTAATCTCTAGCTTTCCTTTCCAATATAACACTGGTAGGGGGATGTAAGTGAAAATAATGAGTAGAGGATATACATCACAGCCTCATGTTGCTGGCGAACATTATAACATTCTAAACCATAAACATTTCCTTGTGAAAGCAAACGGTCCTCAATTTAAGCTTTAGCAAATGAAATGAATTGTCTATTTAACAGTACAATGCACAATCAAGGTCATTACAACAAAGAGAATGAAAAAAACAGAAAAGTAATTGTGAAATGACAATTGGTGGCTAGTCCATTCTTCTCTTTTTTTGGTTCTAGGATTGAAAGTTTGACATTTCCATATATAAATAATTAAGTGCACAGCTGCAGATCGAGTAAACATTTAAAAGCCTTTTGCAACTATTTACACATTTGGGATAAACAATGGGACGCCCGAATGAGCTTTGGACAAGGCCGACTGCTGACCTTGTGTTATTTTCTGCTGAGAGGGTCAAAGCTTTTTGGTTACCTGAGGTGACTGAACGTTTAGTCGGAAGGCCACATTGGGTAAGATTTGAAAATGGCATTTTCGTTCAAGACTACAGAAGCAGGAACTCTGTCTGTGCATTGATTTGGCAACGACTGATTGACAGCTACAAAGTCATCAAGCAGAGTATTGGTCGGGGGCATTGAGTTTGACTCAGCTCTCCAAAAAAGAAGAAAGAGACCAATAAGGACATGACTGGGGAAACACGTCTCAGTTTTTAGCATCACCCCATCTTACCTCTAAATATCTTTTTGAAACTGTGTGTGTGTGTGTATATGCTTTACCTGATGGAGTGAACCACCAAAAGCCCAGCGAGCATGCTGTTTCTAATTGCTTTCCCCCTAAACAATAATGGCCTGATACCCTAAAAGAAAGGTTTTACAGTCCTGTAAAGGTAGGAAGTACGAGAGGGGATTTGCCTGGAATGGCTTTAGACTGGGAAGACAGGGTGCAGGTGGAGACACACAGTCGGTGAGAGCTGGTTAGGCCCTGCCACATGGCGGTCCCTCTCATTAAGAGATGCCTTAATCACTCGTCTGACCTTAAATCACTACGCACCGGCAGTCCAGTCACCAAAGTAGACGCTCTCCACAGGACCAACAAGAATTACCCCGCGCTCCCAATTACATACATCTTTCACGCAGATAATAACCAGAATTACAACTGGCTAATGATGCTTTCTGAAGGAATGGCATTTCGCCCATCTGCTAAGTTTTTTTTTTTTTTTTTTTTTTTACTTTTTTCAAATTTTAATTGACTAGGAGGGAGCAGAGCTCCGAGGTGGTTTTTGGAAAATGTTCGAGTTTCCTGTCTTAAGTGTCATGTTAGATCACAGTGATATGCACACATTTTTACGCACAAGACGGAATATAAAACTTTGAAGAATGTAACTGATTTTTTTTCTTTTTGGTTATAATTTAACAGAACCATAAAAATATTTTTTATCTTTTTTTTCCAAAGAAACACCATTTAAAAACAAATCACTTGTTTCATTTTCATTTTTTGCTCTGCAGAGCATTAAACTAGTAATTAAAATCCCACAGAAGTATCCAAAGCAGTTACTCTGAACTGTTAAGGTAACGAGATTTAATTCCAGCCGACATTTAATTCCACCCTAAGAAAACAGAGGACATTGCTTTTAAATAAAATTGTGCGTAGCATTGTGCTGGGACAAAGAGTCCATTTAAAACAGTGCATGATGGGCAAATCAAGAAAATTCATTTTCAACAGCGGGCATCACTTCAATGCTAAGTGAGTCAGACTCTAAACAGGAAATACACTTGTGAACGACTGTCTAGGGAGCAAAATGTCACCTCTGAGTACCTCAACATTGCAACAGTAAAAACTGAACAAACAACGCAGTCAATTCCAATGAACATGCCCCAAAAATGATCTGTTTATTTACCTCTTGTGTGTGAATGCAATGACCATGCAAATATTTAATCAAAGAATCAAGAGGCATAAATTCCTTCCAAATGTTGCCTACAGACCTTGGTAAGAACCCACTTAAATCCTGAGCCTGCTAAAAGCCACCCACATGCATGTGCAACATCAGTTAGGTCTGCAATGGATTTCCAGTCAAGGGCCTAGCCAGGCACACAGCAAAACAAGGGCAACAGCTATGCGTATGAGCTCAAAACCCAGGTCCCCTGCAAAGGGAATAAACTACTCTTGTGTTCTAGCTTTGGGTATGAAGTTATTTTTTGTAGAAGAAACGTGTGTGCTTATCCTTGCCAAAGACATACACACAAGACCTGACATAAACAGATAATCGGACACATGACACTTCTTAACAGCTCTCCTCCACCGACTGTGGCCTGGTACTTTTTTTTTGCCAGGTCAGAAAAAACAGTAACATGGAAGACATATTGGAATGAAGCTACTTTCAGCTGCAATAATATAAAGAATAAAACCAATAAAAGCAACGTTGCCTTAAAGTAATAAATAATTACCATTTTGCACATCTACATTTTTCTTTTTGCCTTCATTGACAACCCTGTAGAACTAAGCTTAAACATATTTTAGTGGTTAACACACGCACTGAATCTCCTCTTAAGGTTGTAAAGATTGCAGGTGCCATTGGGGACACTGTTCTTATTCCACTAAAAATGATTCATCTATTGTGGCTGGCTTTCTGACCTTGAAAACCCCATCCGCAATGGGAAACACAGTCCCTCCCCCAACCCTCCAAAAAAAAAAAAAAAAAAAAACGCCAAACACCAAACACCAAAAACAACTTCACTAACTTGCTACAAACACAAAGAAACAGAGCATTGGGAGCAATAGCGGGAGGAATAATGGAATCAATGCTTGCATACTCTCTAGATGATATCTCCACAGAGAAAAAAAACTACTTTTCAGGCTAATTCCAATGAGAGTGAAAGCCAGCAGACAGCAAGGCAGCATCCACATATTGATACATTACTGCCCTCAACAACTACACAAGTAGGACAACACTGCTTTTGCCAGACTCCCTGTGGTTCTCTGCAAGCTGCATATTTTCGAAGTGTGATCTCCTTTCCTTTGCTGACGGCCTTGAGCTGGTACTAGAACCATATCGTGGAAGAATGATATCAGGTACCAAGCCTGATCCAAAAGGGTACACACAAACACACAAACAGATGAAAGTACATTAACCTCAGAAACTAGAGTGCTAGGAGGTGCATATCCATAGCATACTGGAATTCCAGTAAGGTTTGCAAGTGGCGACTTTGCATATTCAGTAGATAGTACATGATCCATTGACTATCATGTGATAAAATATGTTCGGTTGTAAGTTATTTGAGGATCTTGACTTTTTGGTGGGTGTGACAGTTCAGATGAGATTCATTAACTGCTTTTGTAATCACAATTTTGATTTAATAACCCCCCCCTCCCCAATATTGATTTCCTTATTCCAATTACTTTATCTAGATAAAGCTGAAGTGCTTCCTTAATTGGGGCTAATTTTGCTTACAAATAGTGAAGCATGGTCTAAATGTGCGACGTTAAAATGCCCCAAAGGAGTCACAGAACTACCGCTGAGTGGGCAAAGCAATTTATCATGAAATAGTTTCATCTACATTAAGGCAAAAAAAAAAAAAAAAACTGCAAGGTTAGAAATCAAGCTTAGCTGGGAGAAAAGGAACACGCTCCCTGCCAAAAAAGACACACTGGATTGGAGTCATGGGACTATGATACAAACTGCAGCAACTAACGCAAGTATCTACATTAACGTCAGGAGTGATTATCCATTAAAGAATGTTACCATCTTAAATTCACCATTTACAAATCTGAAATAAAATATTACATTGATTCTTCAGATTGTTTTTATAAGGCCATGTGAAGGGACAATAAATAAATGGGTTATACCACTTTGTGCATACAGTTTATTATTTTTAAAAAGAGCCTCACTTATTTACACTGAAATTGTATATCACATTTCATGCTTACAGATACTAATTAATTGTGAGTTTGTGGTTTCTAAAAATTCAAATACAGCCTTCTAATAAATCATTTTAAACTATATTTATTTTTTTGCTAAGACCCATCACAGAGAATTTGCAAGTAAACGAAAAAAAAAAAATCTGTTGATCCAAATAGTTACAAACTCCATACGGACGTGAGAGCATTAAAACGAATGCCTCAGATGAATTTACAGCACACCATGGTTATTTTTTCACAATGCTTCAATGTTGCTTCTTTCAACAACCTATGCATCGAATAACCAGAGAGAACTGAGCTCATTTCACAGGCTGATTTTATCTTGACATCCACAGAAAATACAGAACATCAAAGAATGTGCTTGTAAGACTAAAATAAATAAAAGGATACAGTCAAAGTTTTTTATACAAGATTAGAACAAAGTATCACCCTGAGGATATAAAATCTTTGCATTAAAAAATATCAGTTTTTTTCTGATTTGGGAAGAAGCAGCACTGGAGTAGACTGCCTGACTGTCTAACTGTGACTTAACTGAATGGTTTCCATGGAAAAAGGACAGCTGTACTTCATTAGTTAAAACACAGTTATGAGGGTCAACCTCAAAAAAGGAAAAAAAAATGTGAGGCTACTGAACTGCATGCTTATACCACAAAGTATCTCCTCTAAATCGATTGATTCAAATGAAAACATATTTGAGCAGTTAGTGATGACCACAACCACAGCAGCAAAATAAAACATAAAGTGTACTCTCTGACCCTGCCAAAACCACGATTATTTCACTGTCATCTGACTGGGGTCGCCCAACAAGTCAGCAGGCGTGCATTAGCACTAAAAGCTACTTCTGAGTGTCTCCACGGTTTAATGATCCCTGTAGCCAGGTGGGTATATTTACTTGTGCGTGTGAGTGGAAGTAAGCGTGTGCTAGTATGTATGTGCTAATGTGTGTGTGAGTGTGTGTGTGTTTGTTTCTCACTGTGTTTGCCCCTACCATTTTCCATGTGCTCTCCCTCACCGACACTGCCATCCGGCGTAGTCCTCTCGTAGTTGTCCTCGGGCAGGGGCAGGGCTCCTAGCCTGGGTCCGGACGAGCTCTTGCTGCTGGGCGTCTCAGATTCCTCCAGGCCGCTGTCGTAGCAGCTCTGCAGTGATCCTTGGTGGGGGTCCTGGGGCTGGCTCACCACAGAGAAGGTCACTCGGCGGAACGGCTAGGAGAGAAAAGATTCTGGGGGTCACCATTCACTATCGTGCCTGGAAGGCACCCTCGCCCCGGGCCACTTTCACAAGAAGCTTGAGCACTGCTTAGGCTCATGACTACTACTAGGCCTGACTAATGTCTCACTCCGGTTCACTGTGACTCTACCAAACCTGCAGGGATGCACTTTAACAATCCAACGGTCAGTCTCTACTTCTGACCAATGCCACAGCTGTGCCCTGATAGACTGCCTAACCCATCAAAATTAACCACAGAAATTTGCTGGCAGATCAGATTGCAGGATGCCGAGGCCTGAAAAATGAATAATCTACTCCAGATGCTCTGTTAGGCATCAAGTGTCTGGAGTCAAAACATATTTACACATTGAACACTCGCCACACTAGTCATTTACCCAGCTGGATATTTACCAGAGAGCTCAGGTTTGGATAAGCACCTAGCCAGAGGGTACCACAGCACACCGCATGTCACAGCTGCCTGGTTACTGCCTGCTTCCTGTTCCTGTACCTACCTGCTAATGTCACTAACACTGCCTTCCAGTAGTGATAAGGTAATGTGTCAGGAGCCCTATAGTGGACCCACAAGCACTCTCAATCAGTGACATCAGAGTCATCTGATATCTTACAGTAGCTCTGCCCATTTTTTTCTTCAATGACACCTCATTCTCCTGTTAGTACCATCAAGTAGCCAATACCCGGGAGGTTGAAATGAATCATGAAAAGAAAAAGTAACAAACGGCAACAGATCCTACACACACTTCAAAGCTACACATGAAAAATAATTTGAACTATGAAGCAAGAGGAGGGTCACTTTTTAGGGGATATTCTTTAAAACATGATCCGTACACGCACAGAAACATTTGGGAAATGAGTGACTGTGGGGATCATTTTTGAAGTCAGTTGCATAAATCACAAATGCCCCAAAACACGATCCCAGTCTCTGTTTTTGAACAAGACTATGAGATTCATGGGGCTTTTCAAAAGCCACCAGAGATTCTTTTCAAAAGCCATGTTATTTTACATGCCTAGATCAGAGCGAATGAAGCATCTTCCAGACACACGTGTCCATTATACACATGATAACGATGCTACATAAATAGAGCCACAAGTGACATTGTTTCCAGGGAGGCTTTCTACAATACACAGTGACGAAGCCCTAACCTCAAATCTGTCCTTACCTCATACTGAATAATGCAATAATAGCTGAGCACAGGTCACTAGCTTCAATAATCTTAAAAAAAGGTTTCATTGTGTTCCCTTACAAATTCATTCTGTAAACCTACTGAATATTGTATTCTAAATAGACCAAGCAACATAACATAATATATCATGTCAGTGATATTACAATGTATTATTGATATAGCAGCAGACTTAAAATGCGCCATTCATTGATTTCCATAACATTGAGAAAGCAGCCATGTTGAGAATATTAATGTCATGACATCTAGGAAAATATTAAACATGATGCTTTTTGCAGAATTGTTTACAACTAGTATAATGAATGGCAGACTTGCCAGAAAAGAAGAAAATGGCTTATTTTAGGGTCAGGGTGATTGTCTGTGAAGATGATTCTAAGTATAGCTAAACATATAACATACAACTACAAAACAGAATAAGGTTAATAAGCATGATGGAATCCAGACATGCACAAGCATGATTGATCCCACACCCAACATATGCACACATTCTCACAAGCGCACACACACACAACACATTCTGGGAATTTTTCACTTTCTATTCCTCTATTTCAGTTTCTTAAAGCTTAAGATCACTGGAATCAGACACTCTAGAAGTTTCCCCACCTTTATGATCAAAAATTTCAGCCTAGGTGAAAGAACTGGAGTTTTAAATCAACCTTTTACCCTTTGCATTCTGCAGCATTTGAGCTCAGTAGGAAGTCTCACACAAAAAGAGTGGGAAACTGTAGGAATTTTGCCAACTCTCATCAACACTTCGAAATAAAAATTAGAAGTATGGCGACACTAAGCAGTAAGAAGGGTTGTTTGTAACAAAATAAGAAGTTTGAAATTACAGACTCAGGGGACAATAATGATTAATTCATGCATAAATTCCACATGACATAAATAGATAATATAAATAACTTTGATATCATTGCTCAATTCTTGTTGTACAGTGGTTATGTGACTTAAATTTCATGTCTGTTTAGGCAAGTAAAGCTATGGGTAAAAAGTGCACTCATTGCCCTCTTCTTTGCTCTCTGAAACACAAAGAGGCATTGTGGGTAACAACCCTGCTGTAGATTGGTGTTCTGTCTAGGAGGCGCTCTTGCTGCTTCATAGAAAAACCTCCTGGTAAGAATCTGACCCAAAGCCCTCTATTCAGGCTCATAGCACAGCTTCTACTGCACTATGCTGCCCACATCAACTTCACATTCACAAACCCATCAGCCATTTAAAGGAGGCCTAAACACCAGCCTTCCTTTCCTGGATGCATTTACAACTGGCAGAGTCAATGTATTCCTCACATGCAGCTGCTGTGAAAAGTGGACTATTGGATTGACATTTACACCAGACGGTCAGAGCCCGGGGTCCCAACCCTCCCCTCTTCAGTCCTAAAGGGAGTATATAATAATCATGATGAGCCTTTTATTGGATCCGTGTCATAAACTTTGTTGAAGGAATATACTGTGCAACCCATCCACACTTTTTTTCAGCTTCCCAAGAGAAAATGTGTTTCTCTGTGGATCTACAACATGAAAGCATAAACAGACATGCACATACACTCACATTCACAGTCTGACACATTTTCACTCTTACACACACATACATTCATACATACACGCACATGCACATGTTTAGTCTCATGCACACACACACACACACACACACACACACACACACACACACACACACACACACACACACACACACACACACACAGAGGGAAATATGCGGGTACTATTCCTTCTGCTAAATATATGCACTGGGGACAAAGTGAGGGAGTAAATTGTGGTAGCTGAGATCCAGGCTCAGAGTGAGAACATTAAGTCCCGCTGTGCTGAAAGACACCTCACATCTCTCACTGCTTTTCTCACACACTCCGGAGAATCATTCTGCTCCATGCTTTCCCCTTTCACAACCTGGAGACTTCTCACACTAAATAAAAACCATATTAGAGGGACAGAGCGTAGCGGCACACTGCGATAGGGGCTTTATTTTTCTCATTTTCTGTTTTTCTGAAGTTAAAAATACCTGGAGACGGGTGCCCTCTGCTACCTTCATAATGGGACCCAAACAAATCAATTAAACAGGGTTGTAGTGACACCAGACCAAAGGGAAATTCAAAATTCTGTTGAAGCATTACTGGAAAACTCCTCTCAAATGAAGCAATTTTGATTTATGTAACAATATTTGTCTTCAATACATGTGGTACCTCGTCTATCTGTATATATATATATATATATATATATATATATATATATATATATATATATATATATATATATATATATATATATATATATATATATATATATATATATATATATATTTCATTCTTTTATCTAGTGGTGTTAAATATTATTATGCTGATGCTGAATGCACTTTTTCTATCATAAGAAATTCTTTCTGCATTTAGACATGTAAAACACAGCATTGAAATGTAGATCTCACCAAAAAAACATCAGAATGAATCAACAGATTATCACTGTGCCTGGCTGAATGGCACAAACACCAGGTTCAAAATGATGTGCCCATTGCCAAGCAATCAGCAAAAATGTCCCCTTTAACACCTTTATACTTAGCCTGGATTTCAATTTTACAGATAAAAGCAAGTACATCTATTCTGGCATTGCAAGGAAAATCTATTAGCACTGAATGAATGTACACAGTGTGTCTTCTTTCTTTTTTCTTTCTTTCACTGGATTGAAAAAAAGGCACCAGAATGAGAAAACTCAATCTGCATGTTGCAAATGAAATTTCCCTGATTTAATAAGCATTGTATCCACTTAATTAAATCTCAGCCCTGAAAACTGTGAAGCATTGGAGAGTTTTAAATAGCAAGAGACAGAGAACAGCAGCCTACCACCAGGCACCAGGCTTCTGTTTTTTTTTTTTTTTTTTTTGCCAATGTCACTGTGTCACTTAAAGCATACCTGAGCCTTACGGCAATGAAGAGAGGACGCAAGGAACAACTTCTTAATCATAAGCTATATATATACCTTCTGACACACTAATCATCGCCATCTCCACACCCAACCCTCACTTCATGTTTTAAGGGCCTCTTTTATTTCCAGGCACTTTGTTAAGCAAAGAAGAATAAAAACAAACAAACACAGACAAACACCTTAGAACGCATTACCCTAGTTAATCGACACTGGTCGGGTGTGTTAAAAATTGCTTGCGTATGATGCCTGTCTGCACTGTCAATATGCTTTTATGAATATATTAATGCACGTCAAGGTCAGGGTGGTGAGCAGAAGTGGGGGGCGGGAGGGTGTTGTGAGTGACAGTGTGGATGAATCTGCCTGAGTTGCAGCCGCACTGCCACTATCCAGAAAAATTACCACATGCGCTGGTCCTGAGAACGTGGCCTGAAATTAAATTCATCTGAAATTCCTCTTACCTACTCAATAAACAAGAATGTCTGGGACATCTTTTTTCTCTTTTAAAAACATGATTTCTTCTAGCTGGAAAGGGAGCACAACTGACGGTAGACACACATGCATGCATCTACACACAAGAATGTGAATGTGCACACACATGAACGTCCACACAGTTATTGGACAAACAAAAACATATGCACACATTAGCAAATATGCAGACACACTGACACACACACGCATGAACACAGACACACATGCACACACACACGCGCATGCGTACACACACACACACACACACACACACACACACACACATAAAGAGTTTTTGGGTTTTCTCTTAGTACAATGACCATGGGAAACTGGAAAAAAAAACTGATACCCATCAAACAGTGGGTGAATAGACAGATGTGTCATTAAGCAAATGTGCAATATGACAGGTTAATTAAACAGAGACACAGCAGCCTGCCCTCCCGTACCCCGCACCCCGACCAGCACCCCCTCATTCTGCACTTATGTACTGCCATGAGAACATTCACAAGAACAGTGGATCATTACTCCTTCTCTTCTGCTTTTTGCCACCTTTCATCTTTTATTTTCCATCCTTTTATGTCTTGACAGTCTGCTATCAGTGTTTATTACTGTAAATTATACCCCAAATTTGACCTCCCGCTGCCCCCTGGAATTTGTTCGATCTCCACCAATGTTGCCAGAATCTCTGCAGATGCTGGAGCCTGACTGCTAAGCAAGAGGTTAGCAGGACAATACCATCACTGTTATTCTGTCATCTTGACATCATTACTGTTTACATACAGTTTGCAACTGGAAAAACATTAAGAATGGGGGGGGGGAGTGGCTTTTTCAGCTCAGGGAAGATACCGAAGTCATCGCAAATTAACCAACTGGATCTGCCATGCACCACATGCTAATGTGGATATTTATATATTTATTTCTTCCTGTCTTTTTTAAGTCAGCAAATGTAGCAATCTTGGTAATAAATCATGTCTGCATGTAATTACAATCAGCATTCAACAAATGAAATGAAATAAATATTCATTGAAATTTCACTTGAATAGTCAAACATTTGTTGCCTGATTAGATTCAACCCTGAAGGGATTTTTTTTGTTATTTTTAATGGAATAATATTTAAAATGACATTTAAATATCAAACTGTTTCACTGTTGACTCGGAAGCAAATCTGTCAAGGAGGGTGCAATAAACAAAATGGGTTTTATGTGCTACTGTCAAACTACAGCTGAAAGGAATTCTATAAGGCAAGTCCTGGTCTGGATATATATATATATATCTGTTCATAATAATAACACTACTACTACTACTACTAATAATAATAATAATAATAAGGAAGAAGAAGAAGAAGAAGAAGAAGAAGAAGAAGAAGAAGAAGAAGAAGAAGAAGAAGTGTGTGTGTGTGGGGGGGGGGGGGGTGAGGAGTGGGCCCTAAACACCTCTGTTTTTTTAAAGAAGAAAGGGGACACTGCCCCACCCCTAAAAGGTCACACACCTGGAGTTTGACCTTCCTGCACCCCACCCCTTTAGAGAATGAGTGGTTTCATTAACCCCCGCCCTACACCCTTAGCCCCCCACCCCGCCCTGAAGCAGTGAACATTCCTTCACAGGAGCACAGAAAGCCATACTGAGAAAGAAAAAAGCAAAGAGCAAAAAAGCAATTACTTTCATTTCTATTTATCATTTTTATCTCACTCAGACGTGTTTCCGGAACTAAGAGGTCTTGATTAAATCGATGAAAGGGAGATTGAATCGCAGGATAAGCCAGGCATAACTCATTAAACGTTTCATTAAGAGGTAGGTAGGTGAGCTTGATATGATGGTGTGCAGTAAACTCAGTTTAACAGGGTTCGGATGGAGTTGGGGAATTGGGGCCTCCAACTGTATTCCTGAATATCATTTCAGTTCTGAAAAAACAACCAGTATTTGCAAAACCAAAAAGATAAAGAATCACAGTCAGGTCTTTTATAAAAAGTCATATACACATCACTATACTTCACTCTGACTGTACAAACCAAGATAATATAATCGAAAGCACCACCACCAACAAAATGTTTAATAATTCTCTGGAGACATCTTGTTCTGTGTGTTGTTTTGGTAGAACGTGCCTGTAGCAAGATCACATGACTCCATGTGTGCTGTACACAGTAATTGCGTCCAGCCACAGTGTTGGAAGGAAGTGATCTCCGGAACGAAGCCTTGTGTTACTTCAGCAGAGCAGGGAGAAGGGGGGTCTGAGGGAGCAGACCTGGCTGGCCCCGTTCAGTGGGACTGTCTCTCTATAATTAACTCCTTATGTTCAATTTTTAATGTGGAAACCAAGTGTAACCCGCACTCGCCACATATAACCCTCCGCATGCTTCGCTCAGTTCATATGTTAGGCCTGGCGGTTAGTGTGGGAGGCCACAGGGCTGGCAGCTCTGCTAGCAGACTGAGCACACTGTTCTACAGCATCCACTGGTACTCACACACATACCTGTGGCATACATACACACACACACACACAAACACACCAACATCCACACAAAGGCACACACAGGTCCATATGCACAGACTCACTTACACACACTCACACACACATGTCCTCGGTTGAACTCCAAAGAGCAGGGAGGCTGGTAGTTTGTGTGTCAGGGTCATGCTGGGAGGCTGTGGGCAGGTCAGGCCTCTCTGCTCTCCCCTCTCTGGTACAGTTCCAGCACTGCACTCTCTTAAGAGACACCTTTCACTGCACATGTCCCACAACACAGAGAGGACCTCTACATCACTGCCAAAACACATTTATATAAAACACCTGGAGTTCTACATAAACTATTACTGAATCTGTGGGAATTTGACTGTATTAATGTCCATTAAATATGTGCATGTGTGTGTGTATATATAGACTATAATGAGACAAAATGTTTGAGACAAATGATGAATGTCTAATACCTTTTGTTTTATTTGGCTCATTTTATCATGTGTTTTGCAGCCACTGTAAATATTAGTATTGTTTGGCTTCAAAAAATAACCATACCAATATTAATAGTGAATGCAGTTATAGTCTCTTTTATTGTATGTATGTATGTATGTATGTATGTATTTATTTATTTATTTATGTTTTTATAACTTATCAGATAGTGGAAAAAGACTACTGTGTTCCAGTCATTCTCTCTTCTACCAAATAGGTGGCTTTTATCATGTTGTTATTTTATTATTTTATTTTTTGTATATACTTTTCCACCGTGAGGTTATTTTATGATACAGCAGTGTGCAATCAATTTCATGCCCTTGAACTCTATATTAATTCTAGTGCACTTTCCCCCAAGGGTGTTTATTGACCCTTTATTGGCCTTGTTTAACAGGAAATAAATAAATAAAAGGACTAGGGAGAGTGACCATAACCACTCAAAATGCTCGGCAGTAGCATAGACTTCTTCCTATCTACAGTACCTATCCACAGAATGTGGAGGTAACCAATCAGAACTCATTGCTCCTCAAAAAATATGTACTGTTTATGCCACAGCACTAATCTGCCTAGAACAAAACAGTGACTGCACCTTTTACAACACTGTGAAATGTTGAACAGCAACATTGTATCATTGCTCAATAATTATGTTTAGTACATATTTCTTTTTGACGATTTCCAAAATTCTGATTTTTAGCTATTGTGTGCATAGGTCCAAACCGTAATGCTTTTTGTTTTAAGAACATGTCTGCAGGCAATCATAAGAAAATAACATGATGATTTCACAACTTTCCATGGCCAAAAAGAAAACATCTGGCTGTCAGGGAAGTCATGTGTTTGAAGGAAGAAGGAGTCCTGCTTTACAAAACTACATCACACTAGATGTGCTCAAACAGTTGGTCTACAGTACGTGCCATTGACTGTTACCCTTTTATGGTCCACTGTCTGTTCTTTAAATAGCCCTAAATAAATGAGAGCTAGGGGGATACAATTATCATTTCTGTGAAGTGTGACTCATAGGCCACCAAAAGGGATTGTTTTTCATTCACTTTTATTTGTTTTTAAGTCTTAGCTAAACTTTTAATTGCTATTCAAAAGAAGGATTAAGAAGCAGAGTAACAAAGAATTCCAGGGGGACAAATTTTCACCCTCAAAGCTTACTCAACCTATGACCTGTGTTGAATTTAAACTGCCAATAGTCTGCCAGCTGTTTGAGTGGCAGGGGATTACCAGCCAGCTCAAAGCACTCTGTGAAGTCTCCCATCTGTTTTAAAAGCCAAATGAAAATGGTTTTGAGTTACCATTGCCATTCGTTACAACTGGCTAATGATGTTACCCATAACATCAGTGGTGACACTACTGGCATTGATTACTGTGTCTTACATATGTGGTGAGAGCAAGTGCCAGTGCCATAATCGATGGTTAAACTGTTAGAGGAAAGGTCCAGAGACTTGTGAACTGTACTGAGAAGATTCAGTATGCTTAGTCTTCTTAAAGCAGTTTAGATCTCAGATTTAGTGAGATCTCAAGACACTCTTGCATTACCGTCTGGGAGCAGTGCTTCCTGTAGCAGTGATCACCACACCACTGCTTAGGCACAGGCCAGATTCTCGCAGGGAGGTGGGTAGAAGTCTGATGTATTGGAAATGTATGTCCTATTACTATTCTGCAATGTCCAAGAGTGGGTGGGGTTATCGCTCTGCTTTCACCAGGCTTGTGAAGTCCCAAGGCAATTACCAGTCAAGTTACTCAATGCCTGGTCTGACTTACACTGGACTCCACCACATGTTTGCTATAATCGTGTACTATGTACCTTCTCACAACCCAAACAGGACATTCTGTCCATGATTGAATATTCAAATGGTTCAACATTTCTTTTTTACCTCAAACTACTATAGAAATGTCAATTCTTTCAGCACTGTTTCACAGCAAAGACACATGCTTTCAGTCACACTCACTCATTCACAGAAAAACATTGAGATTTACATTGAGTCAATGCAACACTTACAGATCACAAAAATCAAATATAATTTCAATTTTTATGTCATACATTTTCAAACAAAAATTTCAAACATAAGGTTGGTCTGGTCACACTGTGACATAAAAGGTCCCGAGCTTTGTAACTGTGCCAAGGCAGCAGTCACAAAAGTAACGCATTGTCAGAGAGTATCTATGTTTAAAAGACAGATTAATTGTGAATGAATTAATACATTAACAATGAGTCTTACTAGTTAGAAATAATGTAGTTTATTTACTGCTATGTGGTAAAACTGGGCAGTATATGTGACTTCAAAAAAAAAAAAAAAAAACATAATCTGGTTAACAGCATCCAATCGATCAAAGTTTACTGTAGATGGCAAGACAAAGCGATGACATCTACCTCTGGCGTATGTTCAATGACACGCAGCAGACTGCTGGAACAATGGAAGCCAACAGATAGCAACATCGCCTCTTGGCCGCTGTTTTAATGGGGAGGCTCTAAATATTTTGATTATACCTCTTATTTACAATCTGGTGTCACTGATGACAAATAACCACTTTTAAAACTATGAGGCTAAATGGTGAAGTGCCATTGTGCAAAAGAGTGGACATTCTCATTCAAGAAGAATGCACATTGTGTATGGCTATGTTGTATGTTGTCCTTTTTTTTTGTTTGCTTTTGCATTTTTTTTCACCTCACTTCTACCACCAGGGGGCATTCAGCCTGACTCAATCAATCTGTTCATGGCAGTTGAAAATCCGTTTCTCCTCCTTTACTTTTCTGACACATGGGCCGATTAAAAAGGAGGGCCGTACCAAGCAAATAGCAAATGAAAGGCTATTGATCCCACATATCCCAATGGTATGTATTCATATAAAAACTGAACAAAGGGAACAAAAGAGGGAGTGTTTATATATTGCATTCATGTGCACTCCATTCTACTCTAAAGTAAATTATTCAAACATTTGATTTCTGTTTTCCAGTTTCATGTTTCACAGCCTCTGCCTCTTTAAATCAATTCCTCACTGTTGAGGACCTCGAGACAATTATGATACGAGTGATTAAGAAAACAATTATTTGAAATGAGTAATTAAGACCTAATGTTGGAGCAAACAAACGGGAAGGGAGGGTGGCCCTGGGCAGTGGCGCGGGGGATGGAGAGTGGCTCAGCTCTCATGCCATGCCAGCCACTATCGCACCATGGTTCCTGTCCACTTTACCTGCCTCCCACGTTGGGACAGGAAGAGACAGGATGACACCACCTGGACACATGGATGCTTTGCGTTCTCCTTTTCACCAGTCCCACCAAAGGTCAAGTGAAGGTCAAACTGTTTACATACATTTTACATACATATCTACAAACATACACACAAACACACATGCTTGCACGCACACACACACACACACACACACACACAAACAAGACATACATGTACTTTGTGCTGATTTGAGGATGTGCATGTATCTTGAAGATGCATTCCTGAAATGCATGGTTGAACTACAGTAGGTGTAAAATAAATAAATAAAAATAAAATAATGTATCATTTGCGGGAAAAAAGGGGAAAAAGTTTTCCCTAAACCGACAGGCTTGATTTTCAATGAAATCTGAAACAAGAGAGAACAATCACTTAACGGCACAGATCATCCATACAAATGTGATTTTACACAAAGTTACTGCAAATGATTCACAATCAGAATCACAGAATCAGTAATTTTTATGCGGGAGCATGGGGGTGATGCTTCTGACCTGTTCCATCAGCGGAATCATTCCAGCCCAGTACAGAATGCTTTGGATAGCCTAACAAATCATGTATATATCCTTTAATCTGAGATATCTTGTTAGTTTAAAATTTAGATTGGTATGCCTTCCAGATCCTTGTCTCCGCAGATAGCTGGCCAGATAATGGTGCGCTGCGTCAAACAGCATCAAAGGGACTGCTATCAGAGAAGATATCATTGTCTGATGATGTGGATACAGAGACTAATCCCCATGTAAAACGCTATCCTTCAAGGGAGTTCTTAGAGTGCACTTAGCACTGTCTCCAACCAGTCAAGACACCTTCCAAAATCACTGAAATTCTCTCTCCTCTCCCACTATCTCTTTCTTTCTCTCTTTCACTATCTTTTCTACACCTCTTTTCATCTCCCCTTTTTCCACCCCCCGTTCTCTTTTTTCTCCCACCATTCCTCCTCCTTTTCCTCCCTCAATTTGGTCTCTCTCCCTTCGATTTGACTGTATCACATAAATACTCAAAAATGGTGTATTTATTTACAGCATCATACTTCCTGCTCCTTAAATGGTGATTTGCTTTCCGTGCTCGCGTTTATTGTTCATAGACTGTGTCCCTGTCACCCTGCATTGTTAGGGTATACACAACACGTCCCTTCAAATTAATGCTGCCAGACTGCTTAAGCAAGTGGTGCAAATTGGAATGCAAACACCTCCACGAAAAGTGTCCTGCCATTGTATCCCACTGTAAAAGCAAACAAGTAAATGCTTACAGAATCACACACACACACATACATTATAAATACCTGAACTTAGGAATCACCAAATGCCAAGATCATCTGTACACATATGCGATCCCTATAGGGAGTTTGTGTTGTCTTCGCTGTTGGTTAACATGGTCTTACCAGTGAGAAGAACAATTTCACAGCATGGCTCTGAGCCAGCACAGATGAGCAGGTGTGTTTTCCAAGGCAATTAGCCACTGCCACAGTAAACCTCTAGTTCTAATGGTGTTAAGTACCTTAAGCATGGGCTAAATGAATTGATCATTGGTCAGATATCATTAAATGGTACATATGTGACCAGTAAGAAAATCATTACAAGAATTGTGGATTAAAATTTCTACTGTAGCTAAAATTGTAAATTGAATTAAGGATGTTGACGGTGGAGGGGGCTTTCTAAAACATAACTTGTCCAAGAGGTATCAAATGTTTCCCTTCTTTCTTTTTTACCCTAGCCAATGTCAGGTCAAGCAAAGGTAATAGCCTGATTATGGCACACCTGTGCCTCTGCCGGCTGGAAAGGCCTCATTAATCCTATTCTACCCCTGCTTCTGCTAGTCATCCCCACTATCATCTTACCGACAGCTGCCAGACTGTGAATAAAAGAGGCCCGTGCAGATCCTGGGAGATTAGCGCGCAGGTACAGTATCGAGTGTCGTACGTTCAACCTGCCGTGGAGAGAAACTCTACTGTATACTGTCCACTATTGTCCCTCACAGGTAATCAAAACACACAGTGCTCAGCAAGCATTTCACTCAGACAATGCCATGTGTAATAAAATAATATCATATCCCTTACAAAATGATTATTACTATGCAAATGAATACTTTTTTCCTCAGGTCTGGGTACATGTAGAGACAGTTTCTTCTGCTTCTTGCACAATTCAATACTCAAAAAATATATGTATAAATTGTCTTAGTGTGTTTTATTGAAAACCAGGGTTGTGCATTATTATTATTATTATTATTATTATTGCTGTTGTTGGTGGTGGTGCTGTTGGAGTTGTTGTTGTTAGCAGCAGCAGCAGCCTTTTGCCTAAAAGCTAAAATTATTGTGATACAGTTATGAGATGCTTTAGCACATTAACCACAACACGAGACAAAAAGACAGTGGTATGGAGAATACTACTGAAACAGCACAGTGTTAAATCTAATGCTTGGTGCAGGTGTGGAAAATCCAAATGAACTAACGCATTCGCAGGCACGGTTTAGTTTTTGCAAAGCTATGCAAATTTAATTGTGCGCATGCCACACTGCGAGCGGCATTTTGGAGCGAAGATGCCGCAGCGAGTGTGTGTATTAAATGAGGGTTTCACAGATGTTCAGATGGGACGATTTCCAGGGTATGCAGTGACCATGAGAAGCGGAGCTGGACAGACGCCGAGCCCGTTGTCATTCAGATACGCTTATAAAACATTGCGGGTGTTTACCTCAGAGGGTTAGAAAAGAAGAGGAAAAAAACGGTAAAAATAAGAAGTGGATTGGGGTTTGAAGTAAGCTTTCATTTTGCACTCCATTCCGTAATATTACTGAACTACGTGAGCCTGTCCCAACCATTTATAGTGATCATACATGGCTCCTGGATTTTGGTCTTGTTCTGGGAAAAATGGGCTTTCTTTACCATCTGCATATGAATGAGTTGGGATTCGTATTTAGATGTGCACTGCTAATGATTACAGCCATTCAGCAGACTAATTTGACCCCCTGTGTAATTGTGTGTGTGTGTGTGTGTGTGTGTGTGTGTGTGTGTGTGTGTGTGTGTGTGTGTGTGTGTGTGTGTGTGTGTGTGTGTGTGTGTGTGTGCACGTAAGAGGAGTTTGGGGAAGTGTTGCAGTTGTAAGGAAAAAATCTGCCAACTTGCTTTTAATAATTAGGTTATCAAATCAATTGTGCTCTACATGTAGAATGCAAATTGGAGAGAGCATGCATTTCACTTGTTAAAACTATGCTGATGTATGTATGTATGAGAATATAATGTTTAATTTGGTTTATTATTATTATTATTATTATTATTATTATTATTATATGATTACTGTAGTGGTAATAGTAGTAAGTAGGGGTATGAGGAGTACTACTATTACTCCTCACCCACAACTCACACAATGTGAAATACACACACAATGCTCAGAAACTAGTTCTTCCAAAGCAAACCCTAACCCTCCCAGTTACAGCCGCCTCCCCAGCAGAGAAACTCAACCTTCCAGTACAGACTGTTAATCTCTACTGAGCTGCCTGTGTTAAATATTTTATTTGGTGGGGAATTTTCACATCTGGAGGTCAAATTACTGGTTCGGGCAATTAGAAACTCAAACACTGAGCTGGCGGCACAGCAGCATACAGACTTCTTTTCAAAGGGAATTAAGGAGTTCAGATTAATTTGTGCTTCGCTACTACCCTCGTTACATGATTCTGGGGAGAGAGATTTCACCATATTCCTCAAGTATAAATGTTGTAAGTTGGAAGCTTCATTTATATTAAGGAGCGCTAACTATAAAAAAAGAAAAATCACCAGTTTTTTTCCTGTCTCTCTCAGCAAATCACTATTTTTTATGGCAGCTTTGGTTTCACCTGTCACTTCCATGGTTACCACACATGTGAAGTGAAACATGGTGTGCCTGTGTCTTGTGCTGTGTGTGTTTCACAAGTTTTCTTAAGATAGACAAGCTGGATTAGTGCAGTTTAATTTGATGTAAAGACCTTTGATTAACCGCTGTCATTTCCCGGGAGCAAACAGGGATTTACATTAATAAAAGGAAGTGCCATCTTATCTCCAGTCTCTCTGCAGTAATAGTGTGTTCAAAAAAAATGTTCTCACGTGATTGGTCACTGGTGGCTCTCCGGCTTCTATAAATGAGTGGGCCACAAAATGGTGGTCACTAGGCAGATTTACTTTGCACAGCAGTTGGCAGTCTGGAGTAATGGTTAAAGAAACTGGCCTTTTGAGAAAGAATCATCTAAAGGAACAGTGAGTGAAATACTACCATAGTGCCTTTCAGCGACATGCTCAAACTGTAGTAATTCATTAAGTATACAACTGAATGCTTAAATGATGTCAATTAATGATGATGATGATGATGATGATGATGATGAAGAAGATGATGATGGTGATGATAACCCAAATGTTAAAGCAAATGTTTTGACAGGGAGAGGAAGTATATAAAGAAATAAATGTTTATGTCTGTTGTTGTTTGAGTATTATTTGATCAAATGTTACTGTTCTTCTATACGGGAATGTAGAATACATACCGGTTATCGTATGACAGTTTAACTAGAAAATTCCCAGATCTACTAATATGTCTTTACAACTACTGTAACAGTACCTATTATCAGGCTAGACACCCTCACACGCAAAGCACACACACACACGTGCATACATTCACAAGCGCGCGCACACACACACACACACACACACACACATGCACACAAACAAACAAAATGCAAATCTTCCCAAGTTCACCAGAACCCGTGCCATCTCTCTGACAAAAAAACTGAAAAAAATGAACCTGTCAATCAAGAATTAAGAGCCCTGACAACAATGAGGAGGAAGATCAGCCTGAATGCTTATTAGAAAGTGTGAAATTCCCCCTTTCATATGCAAGTACGTAAGCACTCCCCCCCCCTTCCTGACAGCGTGCCCGCTGCTTCTGCATTCATGCTGCACTGTTAGTGTTCACAAGCCTCTGCTGCTCAAACTGAGCTTTGCCTCTGACTTTCCTTTAGTGTGTTCAATCTGTCATTATACAAGAACTGTGAGAGAGCAGCCGTGAGCCAGGAATCTGATTCATACACCCCACCAACTTCCTACACGACACATTCAGAGCGAGCAACGCTTTGGAGACTGCACACACACACACACACAAAATCTACACTAAAACATACACACACACTTGTAAAACACAAACACACACACACACACACCCAAATATACACACACACATATAACATTTACACGAAAACATACACACACACACACACAAACAAACAACCAAAACATGCACACAAACACACACGCACTCATCAAAGCTTACACAAATGATGTGAGTGCGCGCGCATGTGTGTGTGTGTGTGTGTGTGTGTGTGTGTCTGTGTGCATGCATGGACATATTATGTGTGAGTACTTTACATATTGCTGTGGATGAATACATTATGAATATCTTTATGCGGATTAGGTTTCTGGGAAGCGTGTCTCGCTAACTGCATTGTTTAACCAGCCTTGAAAGCAATGGCCAACAAATCCAACTGTGACCAATCAAGTCCTACAGTACACCAGTGCCTCCAATGTGTCCCAATAAATGCAGTCAAATAAATCTGTGCAAAACTCAGACAGTGTCATTTATAATTCCAGTAACCTTTTTAGCAGATATTATTTTTTTAATCCTCCACCACAAGCTGTGTTGGATTTTGATAATGATGTTTTCTCACCTTTAAGCATCGCATGGATAATTATCTGACCTGATATGTACAATGGAAACTGCAGGGGTAATTGTGTTTTATAGGAGCTTGACTCTGTGTTTTTCTATTCCAGCACTGTCAGGTGTCAGAGTAACCTGACCCATACGGTCATATTAACCATGCTCAGACCCCTGTCCTGTCCAATCCTGCCCAGCCTTATGCTGTCCTAGGTGGTCCCTTCACCAGGAGGATATACTGATGTCGGAATAGTTGCTGCCTGTTAGTTACCATGGTGATTTGTGTTGCTAGCTCTGCATTAGTAGTGAGGTTACTGGGGAGAAGGGCCCGCAATCAGAGGGTTATAGGTTCAGATCCCAGACGGAGAACTACCGTCAGGCCCCTGAGTGTGATACTTAACCTGAGAGTCTTCAGTAACACATTCCGATGCATTCATGAATAATGCTCGGCATTTCAGCAAGACAAGTCAGCCTAACTCTCCTCCGGGTGTAAGCAGAAACAACAATGCTGCTACTGATCCTGCTAGAACTACTATTAGTACTACTACTGCTACTGCCACTGGTGCTGCTATTTAATAATAATAATTATTATTATAATTATTATAATTTACTAGGTGTGATTTCATTAATCATTGGTTACATTTGCCCAGCACAGCACTGACGTCACATTGCAGAAACTACTGAAAAGATATTTCTAGTTATAAATCTCAAAAAGGAACACTACCATTGTACTGAATTCCCTGTGTTTGTTTGGCACAGCCTGTGTGTTTTTGACTGAGCATGGAACAGGAGCAGTGGTTGTTATATTTGGGAAATAAGCCTGAATTTATGTTTATGTATCTTTACAAAATACAATTGACTTGTTATTGTACACTTAGATCCCCATACATCTCTCATATACATCTCTTTATCATAGCAAAGAATAAAGAAAAGATTACTGAAACTGAGCGGTTCTTACGATAGCCTTCCATTTTTACGATACTGGTGAACTCATGAGAGAGTCAATTAAAATGGCCTTTGTACTCAAAGCTCTCGTTAATGACACTGCTAAAGCAATGGAGGTAACAGTGGAAATATGCACACTGCAGAATTAGCTGGCTCTGGATTATCTGTCAGACACCCAGAGTGGCACTTGTGCCATCATCACTAAAAGCATGAAGGTGGTACAGGTCACCACAATAACCATCTCATAGTGTAGAGTTTATGAGGCCAGCCATATTGACAGTGACAGGGATGATGGGGAAGCTGAATGTGAGCTGTGGAAGATGACTGCCAGGGTTCCATTGCCAGTCTTAGAACCTAGGAGAGTGCATCTCTCCCTGCTAGGAGTAAGTCTACACACTAAATAATCCAGTACAATGTGATCAGATGTGAACTAATGCAACGATAAATATATTAATAAAGTGAACACAAGGATTGGTGGGGTTGAAGGGATCTCTGTAATTTTGCGATCAAAGTATAGAAACTGTTGAAGTAAACTATACAAATGAACTTGTGTTGCAGAAGCAGCAGTGTATAACTGATTGTCTGCCTTGCCATCTGGTATCTAGTAGTTGAAAAAGGGAAGCCTGGGCGAATGGCCAGGGTGAAGCTCCTTGAGGTCATGTTTCTTATAATATTACGTTAGGCTTGCATGCACTCAAATAAGATCCCTGACCTTTGTCCTAAATTGTGTATGTGTGATACCTGACAAAAGCTCCCTGTACTATATCAAATGAGATTTTTGCAGGCCTCTGGGCGGCTCATGCAGTAAAGGCTCTTGTTCAGGAAGCAGACAGGAGCCTGGGGGTTCATGGTCCTAGCGATGCCCTACCTGGAATGGCTGGAGATTAGCATTAGCGCAACATCAACTGGTTCATCCTTGCCTGGAATTTTAGGGGTGAGCCAGTTAAGTTTGTTCTCATCACTCTCTAACTGTCCCTCATGGTAAACTGGGTTCTTTTCAATGAGCATCCTGCAAGGACACAAGCAGCATGTAATTGGTGGTGCTCCAGCAATGTGAAAAGAAGCAAGAGCTGGTTGTCACATTAAGTGGAGGAGTCAGGTATTATAGCATCCTCCTCAGTCAACAGGGGCAGGTAGAAATAGGCAAAACAGTTTAGCTTAGTGCAGGTGGGGTAAAGTATTCGGTGAGTGGTGTTTGCGCCAGTGACATGTTAACTTGGCTGTAATAAATTTGATAGGGTATCACTCTCTAATCAGTTTTAATTGCACATTTGTGTATACCAAATCCCCTTTGCCACAAAATGCTCTCAGCATACATGCTCTCTAGCTTGTCTGTCTTGCTTCAGCTTCTGAAGTCTTACAATACCGGTTTAGAGAATTTCACTTTTTATCACATGGTGTCAAATCATAAGAAGATATATCTTATCCTGCATATGGTTTGTACACAAATAGGAAAAAATGAACAGATAAATACATAAAAAACAGCAGGGTATATAATTAGGTACATTAATAATAGAAGATAAATGCAAAGTCAGATGGCTCTCAGACTATGGAAGTGTGTCGATAAGCGTTATAATGTAATTGATTAGGGATGGTGTGGCGTAGGAAAAGCACTGATGTTATTCAGAGCGTGGTTTTATTGATCGTCCGAGCTGCATGAGGATTTAACCTGCACCATGGCTAAAGCAAGGGGTATGTTTCCAGCACAGGCAATTGCTGCAGAGTTCCCCTAGGTCTAAACAGTTTTAGCCTGATTGCTCAGCATCCCCAAAACTACAAAGAAACAAAAAAAAAATCAGACGGCAAAGAAAAGAAATCCATGTGATGGATAGAGAGGACAGACTGGGGGAAGCGCTGGAGTTTTAGGTGGGAGAGAGAGGGCTGCTGTTCCATGCAGCAGCTTCTCGCCCTGTGTGACGATGGAGATTATTATTTGGGTCCCATCTTGCAGATAGGGGAGTGCAGGTGGACTGGGCCACCTAAGGGTACTGGAGACATGAATAATTTCATCTGCGCCCGGTGCTACATGGCTGTACCCTGCGGAAAGAGACTGACATGAGGCTGCTTCACCTTCATACTGCAGCAGTGATGGGGGGGATCAGGCAGCAGTAGCTGAGAGAGAGAGAGAGACAGAGACAGAGAGAAAGGGAGAGAGGGGTAAATCTTGCCTGCACTGGGAACAGGGAGGGCACAGGTGGTGCAGGTGAGTGAGATTTGGGCAGGGTGGGGGGGGCATTTGTGGCCAGGAGAAAATGTTCCCTTCTCTCTACATTTGACACCACCATGTCTTCAAACAAACAACTTTCACTCTGCACAGAGCACTAATCCATTCAAGGTACAAAGCAATTTCATTATTGACTTTTGAGTCAGAGGGAGGGAGAGGGAGGGAGGGAGTGGGACAGGAATGAGAAGTGACAGAGAAAGAGAGAGACAGCGAGAGAGAGAGAGGGAGAGAGAGGGGGAGGGAGTTAGGTTGCGATACCATCATAGTTCTTAATCCAAGCTTTTGATTGTGATCCTACTTTTGTTTCCTTACCCCAAAAATACAGCTTGCAACTGGATGGAAGACAGAGATAAAGATGAGCAAAAGAGAAAGGGTAATGTCATGAGAATACTTAAAGAGTATGTGTGTCAGTGTACATATGACAGAGGGACAGAGGCAGATACCATCACTCCTTTATCGAAGCACTTGATTGTGATCGTATGTCTTGGCTTATGTGTGATGATGGCAATAAGTTACCCCAAAGGAATAGCCCTCCTCCCCTCTCCGCCACAAAAGAAGGGGTGCAAACAAGAAGCTCACCATCTCCAGTGCCTCCTGTCACCTCACAGAAACTAACACCAAAGAGCACTGCCAGGACTGCTCTTCAGGCAGAGGCTGGAGTCAAAAGGGATCTGTCCACCCCTTTTCTCCCTCCCAAAGGAACCGAAAAGAGGAGGAGATAAAGACGATAGTGACTCTTGAGGACAACCTACAGGTTTGTCTGCCCGTTCAACTGAGGAAGGGAAAGAAATACATCCAGCTCGAGGTGATTAATGAGGGAGGAACACGTTCGCGGGTTTAATTTCATTTCCCCTTCTGTCGTGAGCAGTGCGTCAGGACTGCAATGGGGGCTGGACCGATGCAGGGAGAATATTAATTGCGGAGGGGTTTCGCCAGGAGCTGCGCACAGACTGTGGGCCTCAACGACGTACCGGCACACTCAAAAGAGGCACGTCTGCGGTGTTTCCCAACGTCGCCGGCGGGGGACACGAGCACACAGAGAGAGCCATGGAGAGAGAGAGGCCATGATTGGTCAGCGGGGGCCTTCCCTCCACTGACCCCCCATGCTGGTGGCTGTGTTCTCCTGCTTTTAATGCAGAGCACATGCGGTGCTGGCTCACCAGGGCCTGCTCTCTGTGTGGTATGGCAGGAGGCGCACACACACTCACACACACATGCACGCACACACACACACGCACGCATGCATACCAAAACACACATATAAACAGGGAAACAGTTGTCAGTACTGACAGAGAGCTCTGGAGGCAGATGGAAGTATGTGTTTTGTCACAGATATAAAGTCTTGCTTTTGATTTGAAACAGGCAGCGGATTATTAGAACAGCACTGTTGACTATTCTTTAATTTCCATTCACACCGAGAGGAAACTCGCTCTCAGCCCTCTCTGGCGTTGCTGTGTTCTAATGAGAGAGCAAAGGCTTTCATCCACTGTCCACAAACGCTGCCAAGAACAAGCCTCACATTTCTCCGCTCTCTCTCTCTCTCTCCTCTCTCTCTCTCCCTCCCACTGCGGACATTTGGGAAAAAAGGGGAAAAATGAAAGAAACAAAGTAAAGGATAGATCTAAGGGACAGAGCTGGATTTCTGGGAAAACGTCAAGAGAATGTAGAGTTTGTTTGGAGCTCATTCGGAAGTGGACGGAATGGGAAATATATTTAAAATTCACTCCGGGGAAGGGGGGTGGTAATTGACATTCTGCCCCCATCTTTTCCGGCGACATCATTCCTCTCAATCTCTCTAGATCGATGCATTTCATCGGTGGTGCAAGGACAGATCTATTTCAGACCCAATTCATATCTGCATGCTCTTTAATCGCTATCATAAGAGTGATGAATGACAATGAAGTGTTAAATTACACTTAAAATACTTCCGTGGCCGCAGATGAGAGGACCTCATGCGTGCGAAATTCTGGTAGGAAAGTGAAACAGGATGGAGGTTTAGCCCTTAAATGAGATTTCAGGTATGGTTCTGTCACAGCTATGCCTGCTCTTCAGGTCTGTGTGTATGTGTGGTTGTATGGCGGTGTGTGTGTGGGGATACTTACTGCATACTGTGCACTTCTACAGGAAGTGCCATTTCATTTTCAGAGAAAAAAAAAATCTCATCCAGTCTCTGGAGCAGAACCCTGCCTGCATTCGCACACATTACTGCTTCCCCGATCACGCTCCGGTCTCAGGAAGAACAGTGCCATTTAATGTGTCATACTACACAAGTGTGCATGCAACCATGTCGGCACGCCTGGTGCATGGTGGGAAATGTGATATTTAGTGGCACCTGGTCTAATCCATGACCCCTGCATCTTTGATCATTTCAACAAGAACTGAAGATTTGTCAGCAAATACAGTAATGAATAATAATGAATTACACATTTATTCTTCTTCTTATAATTATTATTAATAATAATAATTACAGATAATGAAAACAACAAGCATTGACATGGTAAAATTGCACTGTAAGGACTGCTGAAATCATCCCTTGCTTTTACTCATGCATTGAGTGAGCAGCTGCCACAGCATTGGACAGTAGTAGGAGTACCTTTCAACTAGGGAGCAAAATGCCTACTATAGTAGTGAGAGGCATTACTGGACCTCTCATATACTGGACCTATCAGGTTCTTCTTTCTAAGGTCTTTATAAGATGTGTTCCATATGGTTCAAACTACATTTCTTCATTCTGTAGCTGAAATGTCCTCACCTCATAGATTAAGTATAACAAGATTTTCATGCCAGCGATTATGTACAAAAAATAAAAATATTTTTTTTACTCATTCTCAAAACTATATGGAAACTGTGGGAGACTTATCAAGTGTGGAGTGTTTGTGCTTACCGCTAAAGACTGGCGTGACCAGGCCTGGCTGGGGACCAGCCACACAAGAGAAACTCATTATCTCTCAGCATCCATGCTGCTCCGGATCACTTTCCTGGACCAACTGAGGGCCACTAACAGCAAACCGCAGCTATATTTATAAAAAAGCATGTGACTTCAAAGGTTATCTTATGTTATATGACTTATTTTGTGTTTTTTTTCCTTCAGAGGGAAAAAAATCAAGCAAAGTATGACAAGCAAAGCAAAACATGACCTAGTCAATCTCAGGCAGATAATTACTGAAAAATAAAGGAAGCCGGTGTAAATCACACAGCTGAGCACGGAGAGATCGTGTCTGAACCTGCATGGCTCCAAGTGGTCAAAGGACCCATGATCCCCCATAGTATCTAAAAGGAAGCCAGAAGAATTATGTCCTTGGATGCCTGGGTGCCCACTGCCCATAAGTTACAGTGAATCTTTTCTCTGTCTATAATAATTCAGATTACATTTTTCTCTCTCCCCTGAAGCCCTTCAGTGGGGTTCCAAAGGACTACCTGAAACATCCCTCCCCCCCTGCCTGGGGGCAAAGAAAATAAACCGTGCCTTTGGAGTCATGTGGTGCGATATGGTGCAAGGTTAGCACACAGCTACTTCGGCACAATAGGATCTGTCTCGTATACATGTGAGAAGTGTGCCACATCTCGACTCTCTGTTCTGACCCTCATCGTTTCCCTCAGAGAATACTGTCTGCAGCCAATTTTTGTCGACTCTGCAAAAGGTAATTTGACCAACACAACCTAAGACAGGGAACATCCTCAAACCATCCATAACAGTGTCATTGTGGGAATTCAAACAGGAAAAAAAGAACAGCATTACATCATATTTATGCCAACCCACCGATTTAAATTGCTTAGATATACCCTCTGATAA
Organism: Albula goreensis; assembly: GCA_022829145.1. Lineage (NCBI taxonomy): Eukaryota > Metazoa > Chordata > Actinopteri > Albuliformes > Albulidae > Albula > Albula goreensis. Next base: position 19,913,347 of record CM040757.1, read on the forward strand.
AATAAGTTCAAAACAGACCAGAATGATGAAGACCCGAATAAAGCTCACAAAGTTTTGCTGTTGAAGGTATAACAAAATGTGAATGTTGCAACAATGTCAAAGAAGCATGAGCATGAACATGATTTATCTCAATGGATTGGTTTTGCTTGGTGCAGAACACTGTCTTAAACCATTACTGAATTTGCATTTCATTGCTAGGCTTGCATGACTAATTACAGTGCTATTTGAAAAAAAAAAGCCAAACCTCAGAGACTACTTTATCTACCATGGAGGACAAGTGGAATTTTCATATTCAAGTCAATAGAATTACTAACCCCTGTGAGTCTATCAAAGGCTGTCAGATTGAATAGATACATAAGCTTTGTACAGACACATATGTAAACAACTGTACGGAAATTAAATACACTGCAGTATGCTCTATAAAGGACATCCACACACACACACACACACACACACACAAGCACACAGCCCCTCTCTGTAAAAGCATCAGTTTTTGTTAGAATATAGTCATTTGTACTGCTTTGCAAAACCTGCATGAAAGTGAAGAAACAAAAAAACACTGAAAAACTAATAACACTGCATCTGGTGATCAGATACCTTTTCATTAATGTGTCTGTCAAAACACTGCTTTTTTCCTTCAGAAATACCAATGGCTATGACAGTGCAAACACACAACTGCACAGTCACATATGCACACACACCACACACACATTCTCTCTGAATAATTATGCCAAGCACCTTAGTGTCCTGGTTTTTAATACCTGCAATATTCTTTCCTTTTTATACTCCTCCCTCAACTGTTTCTTTCTTCACCCCTCTAAGCAATTTCCTCTCTCTTCTTTCCCCCTTTCTCTTTACAGTTTCCCTACCTGTTTTCCCTTCTTTTCTTCCCTGTCTTTCTCTCTCTATTCTGTTGTCTCCCCCCGCCCACCCCCTTTCTCCCCATATCTTGTCCTTTCCCCCTTCATCAATGCCCTCTTCTCTCTCCTCCTCTGCTTCTCTCTACCCCCTCCTCTCTATGTATCTCTTCTTCCCTCTCTCTCCCCTTTCCCCCCTTCTCTATCTCTCTTAATCTCTCTCTCTCCTCCTCCACTCTTGCTCATTCTCTCCCTCTCTCTCCCCCTCCCCAGTGGACTGCAGTCACAAAGGTGTGCGTTTAAAACATGAAGCGGTTTTATTGAAAACCTCAGCAGTGCGGGGCTGTCAGCACAATAAGACTGTATAATGGATTGTAATCATTCAGCAGCGAGGAAGGCCTGCTCCGGCAGAATCGGCCTAATCCTGCCTAATGGGTCCTGCGGAGTAAGTAAAGGGCACATACTAATAAGGAAACTGCAGGAGGAAGAAAAAAGCAGAGAGCGCCAGTGACGACATTCAGCCTGCATTGGAGGAGGAGGAGGAGGAGGAGAAAAAACAGCAAGCTCAGCACCAGCACACAGGCTAATAGCACCATTACTGCTGAACGCCCTGGCAATGAAAAACAACGAGAGGGAGAGAGAGGGAGAGAGAGAGAGGAAGAGTGGGGGGAGTGCAGGCATGACAGCCTGCATATTAAAACCGCCGTTTTAAATTTTCACGGATGGGTATTTCAAAATGGTAGCTAGACGTCGTCACTGAAACACGTGAGGATTTCATGGCATTTCATGGCAGAGGCTATGTCCTGCTCCTGTGGAATATCACTGAAAGCCATGGTTTGTAACACAACACATTAATGCTTGCCATTTTTAGGGTAAATCGTAAGTGTGTTGATGCTAACCCTGCTGTGCCTGCCTGGCTCTCGTCCTCTTTGGACATCAGGCCCTCTTTACACAGACCCTTCCAACTCAGACCGGCAATCCAGTAACATGTCGAATAATGCATACCCCCAGATCCATCCAGCCTCGCAACAAAACAAATTCATGACCAAATGATAAATAGTCTGACAGGCTGATACAAAACAATAGTCTACTGAAAATGATGGGGCCAATCCATAGGGCATCTGGCGTGGGTTTAAGAGGATAAGACTGGTTTTCTGTCTTTCTTGATTTTTTTTGATTTTTTTTTTTTTTTTTTTTTGGGGGGGCACTGTATCTCAGTATCATGTGGAACTATGATGCTGAAGATGATTTGTAACAAGCAAGACAACCTTTAATAATCTTCATAACAATACTATTACTAATAATAATAGTTATTATTATTAGAATTATTATTATTGGTAGTAGCACTTGTTTTTTGGGTTATGTAATTGCTAGGGACTCAGGTTTAGGAGTGTATAGAAGATAATTTTCCCGAGGCCATGCTTGGACCCAGACCAGAGCTCAGACAACATGCCTGAGTCATTACCGGGAATTGACACAGATGGCCCTACTAAGGCCGATACCGCTGGGTGAAAGCTGGAATCGACAAGCTTGCTCCGGATTCAGTCTCTGTAAGTTCATAACTGCAGAAAAAAGGCAGAAGTTGAGCACAAGGCCATCTTTACACAAATTGCATCCATGGGGAAAAAAAGCATCAAAGTTGCAGTTATAACAAGAGGATGACATAATCAAATATGTCTCCAGTCCCAAACCCCCTTTGATATCAAGTATAACATGGCTGAATTATTATTATTACTATTATTATTATTATCATCATCAGCAGCAGCAGCAGCAGTGGTACTATAGAGAGGTAAACGTATTTCTAATGTATTAAAGTAGTAGTAGTAGATCAACGATGTAAAATAAATTACGAAACACTCAAATAATTGCTGACATTATAAAACAGTAAATATTAACCTGGTGTGTACATATTCAGTACAAAACAATGAGGAGAGGGGTTACTGAACTCAAGCAAAAATATGCACTGAGCACCACCTGAACCACATTGAATTTTGAAAAAAAAAAAAAGGAAAAAGAAAACTGAAGCAGCAGAGAAGGAGCCAAAGAAACACAAACACGTCTCTCAGGGCAGGAACGCGATACATAAGCGAATAGCATATGTGAAGGTGCAGACACTGCTTCCGCAACAATGCTTCTAATCCATTAGACTCAGGCTAAAGGAGACCGCGTTCTCTCTCTCTCTCTCTCACACACACACACACACACACACACACACACCCTCCTCTACATAATTTCCCTTTATGATGAGCGTTCTTTCTCATTACTAATTATATCCTCATTCTCTCTCGTCCCCGTGAATGCTGCAGTTTTTTACTAAGGAGGTTCAATGCTGCAACATTCAGTACGCGGCTCCGATTCTGATTATAAACTCGGGCAGCAGCACCCATATTTGCTCCGAGTTCAGCCGCATGAAAACAAAATTTATCTCTTCCTTAATTTGACAGTAGATACAAACTTAACGCCGTTTCTTCTCCCTCCTTCTTCCACGTTCAGAGAAGAATGGGATGAGAATGATGCCCTCGGGGCGACACATTTTCTTTTCGCTACTCGTTTCCCTCCGTTTGTGCATCAGTATGCGGCGACTGCATATACACTGTGCGTCCCCAGACACTATGACTTTGTACTCCAGCGGCTCTCTTCCTCCTACTCAGCTTCGCTGTTCCGCAGTCGCTCTCTAATAAGTCATGTACGCCCATTTAGAGGAGATCGTTTATATCATGAAAGAGTTATTTCACCCCTTTCTTGTTTAGGTGCCGCAGCGCGAGTAAACAACGCTAATGCTATCATAGCAGCAACAACATAGCGCTCGTTAAAACAGCACAGGTCCCCCACAGCGCTTCGTCTATCTTTTAACCTCTCTTCCCCCCTTCTCTACTGAGTGACAGACTTTTTTAAAAGTGCTGCTTTTGCAAGCTTGGTTACACGTGGTGAGTCAAATACATACCGCTGAATTGAATATTGGACACAGTAAACCGATTAACTTTCTTGTGTTTCGACTTGTATTTCCATAGCAACAAATGTCCAATATATGGCCTCCCTCTGAAAGATAGGGATTCTCTCTCTCTCCAACCAAAATTTAGTGCATTTTACGATGTAGACTTAACACATTCCAACTGTACAACAGTGTGAAACAGCCCTGAAGTTATATCTTTATTTATTTAATTATGTAGACAAAATTAACAGTCATGTGCCCCATAAATCTATTGCTTTGGCTGTTTGCTCCCATGTCTCCATAGCTAAAGGCTTAAAGCTTCACAACAACCTCAGACTGTCAGAACAAAAAAAAAAAAAAACCTATGTCTAGAATCTGTATGTCCCTAAATGGTAGCTCTGCAATGTCAAAGGACTTCCTCTATGGCCTTTTGAGTGGAACTTGTGAGTAGATATGGGGAGAGATAATGCACAAAGAAAAACTTCTGAGAAGTACACAGTAAAAAACATACTGCTGAACTATTACCCAATTTCACTGCATTTTCTATCTCTACAGCAGAGCAAGAACACACTCACAGCCACTTCTGTGGTGTATGAGTTTGTGAGTACACCTGTGCCAGAGTGCTTGTGGATGTTTCTGTGTGACTTCATCTGCAGATGCAAGTATGTGCATGTTACATGTGTGCATATGTGTTTGTGTATGTGTGTGTCTGTGCATATGTCTGAGTGTGTGTGTATGTGCAAGTGTGTCACAGAAGAATCATGTCTTCACCCTTGGTGTGAGACTCTTCATTTATCAGACCATGTTTGTATTGGAATCCAGGTCTTCACAGGCTTAATCTGGACTAGGAGTGACAGAGTGTTATTGTTTCTCTGTCCTTGAACTGTTCCGCACAATGGTGAAGTGATGACAACACAGGAGGCCAACCATGAAAAAAAAAAAAAAAAAAAAAAAACAGAATGGGCAGAAAGTACTCGGCACACCGACTTTCATAACCACAACTATTTGTACATTAAAAAAGGGTATTGAGCTTTGTGTGGAAACTAAATATAGTTCTATAATTTTTGTCTGTCTTAAACTGACACATTTTGGCATTTTAAAATCTGAACCTGATGTGATCCACTTTCTAACACAGCATGTCACAAAATTAGATCTCTTCCACTCAAATCCACAGCATCTTAGTGCATGTACAGCCCAGCTCATCACAAATAGGAGGTTTATCCCTTTTGGGTAAACATAAGCTGATGTCGGAGACGTGTAATCTTTTGCATGAGGTCAGGCCTCCTGCAGACTCCTGTATTTGCGAACAGTATGCAATATGCAAGTGTGTGCTGCAAGCGCACACTATCTATGTGCACTACAAGTGTACACTACAAAAAAGGGTCCCTCCTGCTGCAGGCAATGGCACACAGCTGTTGGGAAAATTGTAGTGCAGCCACTGAACAAGGTTTCCTTGGTAGCAAGACTGCCTTGCTAACGAGCAGTGCTTTCCCGCCACCTTTGCTGGCTAAACCATGGGCTCACAAAGGCTAGGATTTGTTCTCCCCTTTTGCGTGGAGGGTCGATGTATTGACCAGCTTGAGACAGTGGTGATTTCACACAACACAGGATCTGGCTAGAGAAGGGGGTCTGTCGTCATTATCAGTCCAGTTATGTCGGGGTGACATTACAATCAACGTTCTCCAATGTCCCAGGGATCGATCTCTGCATTGTCAGCCATAAAGCCACAGGAATAAGTCATTTGGTTAAACTGACAGGTGTTTCCGCCACAGTTTCAGCCATAGTGACTACGTGCCAGATGCCAGTATGATTGTGCCATACCCATGGCAATAGTTTTGTGTTACCACTTGTCATGACAATGGACTGAAGGTGTAATAATTATATATGGATAGAACAGCACTTTGTGATGTAACATCTTTCCTTAACCATCATGAGATGTCAAAAAAAAAAAAATATATGGTGACACATAAACATTGTGATCTAGAGCAACCAGGCTAATGTTACTTTGATTTTCTTGTTAATGATGTTGCCGTATCACTGTGGTTTTTCCGGCGAACATCACTGTGCTTCATCTGCAAAGAAATGCACAAGAACAAAGGGCAGCAGATAGAACTGTATAATCCCAAATCCTTATAAAAATACTGAAATTGTGTCTCAGAAATTCAAGGCTTCTGAAAGAAAAGAAAAAACTTTTCCCAAGGCTGATTTGCCCATATTTTGTCTTGGCAGAAGCACAAACATGGGCAGATTTTTGCTTTGGAACAGACAGTTTTAAAGTTTACAGAGCACTAAGCTCTTACTCAGAATGGATGCTCAGATAGCACCCCTCCCCTTCCTGGCATAAGAATACAGACCTCATTATGCCTTCCCTCCTCAACAGAGGAGAATGAATTAAAGTCACCTGTGGGACGTGGCAGATCCTGAGGTCAAAGTGCCAATTGATGTTTCAGGGCTTTCATTTTAAGCCTCAGCGTGAACTTCAATGACCTCACCTGTCTTTGTATGAAGATTAAGGACTCTTAAAAATAGGAGAAGAAGAAGGGAAGAAAAGACGTGTCATAACTCAATGTCACTGTAACTCAAAAAAAGAATCTCCAAAGACAATTTGCAATTCTTCAAAAAAAGGTGTGCGTGTGTATAAGCATGTGCGTATGTGTGTGTGTATGCGTGTGGATTTGTGAGCAAAAGAATGAGCATGCATGAATGTGTGCTGTGTGCGTGTGAGATAGACTCGGCTTAAAACCCACATAATGACATTGCCTGCCTCAGGCAATGCAGGCGAGGTGGACAGAACCCCTGACTTCCCAAAGCGCCTTGTATTTATAAAAGGTAGTGATGTCGATGTCAAAGAAAAGTACAAAGAGGAGACCATTGTTCTTGTCTCTTAAAGGGAATATCCTTCTGCCAGGCAGGAAATCACTGACTTGGAGAAATGACACAAGCTGAATAATTGAAATTGCCTAGTGGTGAGCCTTCAGTTTGAATGTTTCAGAAACCTAAAAAAAAAAGTATGACAAAAGTTCCTATTTGAACTAAAGAGCAGAGAGAAAAAAAGGTAAGGCATCAATAAACTGTGGCAGAATAAACCTTTTGAATGAACATTTTGAACAGAATTCAAAATGAATGCATTAAATCCCTTCTATATATTTTCTATTCTTTGGTGAGTTAAACTTTAGGCAGCCAGAGATGTCCTCATAAGACACAGCAAACAGTTGAATAAAGTCACAAAACAAGAAGTATATGCTCTCAGAGAAGAATTACTGCCAGGAAAATCGGAAGGACCCTGTGGGCTCTTTTTTCTTTTTTTTAATTTTACAAATGTCTTTCGTACAGAATAACACTGCTCTGTGCTTTAGTTTCAGATATCATTTTATACAACCACGAAGCAAACCTCGGCTAACCCCTGACTCTCGGCTCTTCACATAAACACAGGCAAGTTTTATTAAGTCACACGAACACAAGAGCATACGCACACTGCATCTTTCCACAAAGTAAAACAAACTGAGACAAACAGGGCCACTGATGAGGGCCTGACTCATGTGTTTATGGAGCGGATGTGAACCCTGGTTCAGCCCCAGTGTGCTGTAAACACAGACCTCGAAGAACACACAGTGTGCCACACTCAATCTCCTGACATTCCCCTTAATTCACCACACTGCTCAATTTTTAAAGTCCTCCGATAGACATAAAAACAACATTCCCCTAATGCTGATATAATGCTTTATTAACTATTAAAGTCCACATTGAAGAGCACACTGCCAGACCAACCACCAGCTTAACCTCAGAGCTTTATCTGAGACAAAGTTTCAATATCACATGAAATGGAAAATGTCTCATTTCATTTTTCACCAGAGACATTTGAACAACAGGATGTTAAGTATCTTTCCTAAAGTCCTGAAATAGGCTTAAACGCAAATTGCTATCATATTTATGATGACATTTGAAATGTCAGTTATAGATTGTGGAGGGTTGCACAGATTACATACATTCCTCCTGGATGAAAAGTTAAATCTGACATATATAACAGTTAGACTTATTTGCATGAGAAGTTGTGGGGTTTTAAAAATATATATATTTAAAACAGAGGTACACTGTTGTTCACTACAATCTTATAGCAATAGCAAAGGTGAAGTGATTTTTTTGAAAGATGTACAAACCATGTTACTTCTCTCCACAGATTTTTGTGTGAGTAATTAACATTTAAAGATGTACACAACCTGGTCTCTCCCCCCAAAGACTCTTCCTGCATGTACTTTGAAGAGGAGCGACATCCCGCTAGTTTCAGCATGCCTGGATTCCAAAGAGCAGCAACAAAATAATCACTACAGGAAACAGGCTGGGATTTGCAGTTCAGCTCGTGGGGAGCAAGGCTCTTTTTGCCAAGGCTACAGGAGCACTCCTTTCAGACATTATATCAAAACCGTACAAAGATGATAAAGGACATAATCTTATCATTACGCATTACTGTGTTTGGAAATTTGGTTCTGATGTTATAAGTACAGAAGGGAAAGCTATTTCTGAAGGGGGCTTTGACAGTTTCATGCACATCGTGTGTGTACAGCTAAAACACACCATAGATGTAAATGCAGGGACCCATATGAATATGTGAATTTCATATGAATGATTGACATTAAAGGTCTAGGTGTTGTCTGTACAATGCAATAAAGACTTCCTCCATAAACATGAAAAAAAATGTACATAAAGATGTCTGCCTGTGCAATTATAGGGATTTGTGTGCCACCTGAAAAAAAAAAAAAAATCACAGCTAAATGGATGATTAGTCCTTGAAAATATGCATTTTTTTTTGTTGCTTAGATGATGTCTAATTCATAGGGCAGTATCAACGGTTCACTAAGTAAAACTACGCTTTTTTGCGAGATGGCCCTCTAATTTCACTGTAAGTAGATATATATGAATATAATATAATATATATACACTTTCTCATTCAACGTTTGACTGGTACTGTGTAATATATATATATATATATATATATATATATATATATATATATATATATATATATATATATATATATATATATATATATATGTATATACAGTGAAATTAGAGGGCCATCTAGCAAAAAAGTGTAGTTTCCACGATACATCCTTATAACAACTGAACAGTTTAAATAAATACATTGATTTGGAATATAAAACCTTGGTATCATAAAAAAAGACTCAGGCCTCAGGCTAAACACTTTGCACCAGCACCCCCACCCCCATCAACCCCCCTATCCCCCCCACCCTACCAACCCCAAAGGGGTCAGGATCAGAGTGCCGGTGCCACCGCGTTTTCTGCTGCTGCTAACAGCTCTCCACAGGAGAGCACGTCCGTTCATTCGATCTGACGGTAATGCGCCAGTGTCCGGTAAGCCAAATTCCTGAGCCTGCTTATTCCAAGAATTCAAACAGCGTACAGGAAAAGGCAATTCTTTCTCCCAGGGTGTGTCCCACCCCCATGAAGTCTGGCATGTCTGGACTGAACTTCTCTTTCGCTCCCTCAGGATAGAGGTGTGTAATTTTCAAAGTCAGCAGGTATAGCTCCCTTACCCCTGGGCTATCTCTCTCTACCTCTCACTGAATCCCACTGTTTCTGCATTAGCTTAGGACACAAGAAGTGATGTGCACATGTACGCTATGCTAACCTATCTAGAAACTATGTTTTTAGGTTATACCAACTGAATTTTGCCTAACGATGTTCTGGTTTCCATTATCTGTGCTACATGTGTGAATTCCTTACGTTTCTGGCAGAAGAAAAAACCCCAGCTTCAGAAAGCAGATATAACAATGTATTTGATCCACCCATGCACCAAACCAGCTGATTCTAATTAGCACAACTGCTCATCCACGTAGGTGAGCTAATTAGTGAAATCAACTGGTTTAGTGCATGAGTGGAACAAATGCATGGTAGTACATCTACTTTCCAAAGCTGGGGTTTTCCACTTCTAGTTTCTGGCAAAGGAATGTCCAAGCAACTCAGTGCTTGAAGGAGAAAATTCTCCTCTTCAAGAGACGTCACAGAAACAGCACATGATTAGTTTCCCTCCAATAACATGACCCTCCTAATCCTAAATTCACATTTCCCGGCGTGAAGGAGAGTTCATGCATAACTACCGTCCCTAGGTGGGAATCCAGTCATTGCGGGGGGATATGAGATTCTTCAGGAAATTCCAACAGACTGCTCTGGCCCCCAGCTGCATTCCATCAGTAAGTTTTCAACTGTCAGATGAGGTGCCAATGAAGTCTGAAAATTAATACCTATAGAGAAGTGTTGAGAAATATCTTCAGTAACATTGGCCTCCAGTGTGAAGATATGAGAAAAGCACAGAATATTCTAGAAATTCCACCAATGTGACAATCACCCGCTGTTACTGCAGCAGGAGAGTCTCTGGCGTGCTGTAGAAATTACTTGAGGAGAACCAGTGTAATTAGCTGTAACTAGTTGTAGTTAGTGCAAATGGTTGGTGCAAAGCTAATGTCTGGCATCAAGTCAGCCAAATCAGCACTTATGGGAATGTGAAGATATGCTTCAGATTGGGACTACTGACAAGTTTAATAGAAATATCATTGAATAATCTGAAAAGATCTGAGAAAATGAATCTTCATATTATATGATATTACATTCTGTGGTATATGTTCAGTCTATATACATCTGTTACATGTTGTGATAATATACAAAGGCAAGTCATACAACAAAAACATAATTCAAACAATTTTTATTATTTTACAGGAATGAAATGAAGTGTTCTGTGAGGTTCAGCACCACACAATCTATTCACTTCCATTGGCCCACATAGCTAGTTCCCATGTAAGGGATTTTCCCCCATAATTGAATATTGCAGCAAAGTAACTAACTTCTCATTAATGAGTGTTTGTGGTGCTAAAGTGCTGAAGAGTACATTTTTTTTTCCATGTGCATTGCAAAGTTAATGTATTCAGGCATAACAATGAAACAGGACAGTTGGAGAGCCTTCATATAGCGTAAAAGAACAGCAAAAGAACTGAATCCTGTACACTAAGTTAGACATGGGATTAAAACAAAACCCTTTCCAGAGAGAAACAGGCATAATTCCTACAGATGTATGCTAACTGGTCAATTCTTTAGGCTCCCTTAATGAGAACAGAATGCCATGTGAGGAGATCCAGGTGTACTGAATAAAGCCTTGTTCAGTGTATAGGAGAGCCTCTGAGGCTAGCACTCCCTTTTGGGTCTGCCTGATTGAGGAGGCCATTTTGAAGAACCTCTGTGCTTCCTTTGCAAGCATCAGGCGTTGATTAGGGCTATCAGCCTAATGTGGGAACTCATGACATGACAGAGAAATGTGATTATCTGATCAAGGGGAGAATGTTGTTTTCCCCAAAGCACTGGATTTGGTGGTCATTTTCTTAAATATGTCTCCAAACACTAAAGGGGACAAAGACGGTGTGGAGCCCAGGGACGGGGGATTGGATTTTTTGGGCTTCCATAAATCAGTACTTCTTCTGATCACAAAACTGAAGGTCTGACTCACAGACGACGGCACACAATTAGAGTTGTGCAGCACAAAACAATTCAATCCTAGAGAAACTATTAACTCAAGAGCAGCCCGCAATTTTTTTCAGGTGGAATTAAAAAAAATTACAAAAGGTAATACTGTTGTGCAATGGCTTGTTGAATTAGAGATTTCCTGTTAGACATGGCTTGAAAGCTAACAATGTATACACCATTGAGATACACCATCTTTAGTACTTTTCAAATCTAACCTTTAGTCAATTAAAAAAAAAAATTACAATATTTTTGCATGCACCTTAGTTTGTCACTACGGTACATTCAAAGATATTGTTCATTTTTCTTGATTACACAAGGTAAAAAAAAACACATTTAGTAACATGTTGAAGGTAAGGAGGCTTATGGACAAAAAGAAGGCAAACGAGTACTTGCTGAAGGACATCTGCATTTGCCTAACAAAGAAGGAGAAAATATGTTCTTTATTTTTTTTCTCTGGCAACTACAAGCAATTACAAATCTAGACCTGAGCTTTTGAAGGAATGAGCTTTGGAAATCTACATTAAAATAGCTGAATCACTCGTTCACCTCAGTGTAAACCTTTGACTAAAACATACATGGCTTGGTTATATTAAATAGCCAAGCAATATAATAGGCGATCGGCGACCTTCAAGCCACTTCTTACAGTCTAAAAAAAAACTAAGGTTTTTTTAATGTAAAAAATGTGTTTGGACTATTTGTATTTCGAAATAGCAAGTGAATGCTATAATAGCACAGCCATTGACGGTGAGGGCCTGTGAATGCATTTCTTAGCAGGAAGGAAAAAAGGCACCTTCTCTACTGAGCTCATCTATTAAAGTTAAGATATGCATGATATAAGAGCCTTTTGGCAGGTGGCTGACTTCTTGTGGCTGTCAAGTCTTGCTCCCTAGGTTTCTCTGACAGACTTCTGGTGCATGAAGTCGGGCTGGTAAACCTCATTTTCCCCAACAATGAGAATTCCTCTGCAATTGGGTTGCTGGAATATGTGATTAAGTGGTTAAATTATATGTTACAACTGAGCATGACTAAGGATGCTGCTTTAAATGGGTGTTTTATAAAGCAGTGTCAATAAGATGTATATCCAAGATGCATGGTTCCTAAATTAAACTAATTGATTGTTGAATGTTTCTCTTGCATGTGTGTGTGTGTGTGTGTGTGTGTGTGTATGTGTGTGTGTGTTAACACACTGCATTTCAGCGTGCTGTGGTTGTGATATATAACAGAGCAAAACTAGGAAGCTTGTAGTGTATGTGTTTAGTCACTGTGAAGTATTTATTTTTTCAAAGCTGTTTATCTCTTAACCATAGCACATATATTTAACATTCACTGATTAAATTACTTAGAAACATGGGGCCATATTAGGCTCACAAATGGCATGAAAAACAAAATGATATACGGCCCAGCTCAATGACATGAACAAGGATGGATTAGTAATATGGAATCTTTTGAAAAAAAAAAACTTGAAAAGCAATCACTGCACTTTGAGGATCGCTCCGCACTCTCTGCAGCATCAACACTCCAAATTAAAACCTCCATCCACTCATAAATATCACTCATGAATATGCATAGCCTTTCATTAAAAGCAATCTCCGTCTGTATGACTTTATGAAGCTGATGACGAAAAGCAACAACAATTCGAGGAAAAGCTCATTAAATAAGTCAACATGTCAAGAAAATGGCTTGCTTTTGTCGTACTTTGTTTCTCTTATTCTTTTTTTTTCCTTCTTCTTTCTTAGCATATCCTTATGAAAAGAAAGTTACGTAGAAATGTCATTCACATTTCACGGATACGAATTGCGCCACAAGCACACTGCGGATGTGGACGCTTAGAAAGCCTCTCTGAAAAGGGTTACCGCCACACCCTGGGGGAGAAAAGCTGAGGGATTTTATCCAACGTGGTCATACAGTTCATAATTAGGCAGCCAGCGATGACTTAACTAGATGAGAAAAGAAATGCCTTTTAAGGTTATGGAGTCTGATGACCAAGCCTGCTGAGTAACCCATAAATCACAGGTAAAGGTTGGGACATTCTTTTAGGCTCTTCTCTGGGTCTGGAAACAGACAGGCGGCAAGCCTGTGCAACATTGCACTGATGCTGTTGCGAAATTAGGTGTTAGAACTCTCTCGACTGAGATAACTTCAAAGTGAGAGTCTGTTTGTCACTAAGACTGCATATATTCCAGATTTTTTTTTATCTGCATAAGCAGGGAAGTTTGTCTTTTTTGCCTGCGGTAAAGTGTGAAAATATAGACTTGCTCCATGTATCATGTACTTATTAATCTCACACAGAGGTGCTTCAAGTAGATTACAAGTGCTACTTATCAGAGAAATGAAAAACGATTATAGGAATAGAGTCCAGGCTATTTTTGGGGGAGAAAGGAAAATGAACCATGGGTCATCAGGGAACTTTGACAAAGGAGCAATCCAACTTTCTAACAGTTAACCCCTCTTGCTGGACTTCCAAATCATAAATACCTAAACAAAGAACAGCATGCCCGACTCGTCATCAGAAGCCATGGAAACGGAAGTAATGCGATAGTTTTCATGCTTGGATCGTGCTGTGACACACACTGCCGGGCTCAGTGAACAGACGGATCTCACAGAAACATTTTCAGAAATAACCTTTTGTGCCCTATAAATGAGTAGAGCTCATGCAAACCCCTCCCCCTCAAATCGTCTCATAGGTCCCTGTAAAAGACACCATTATAACACGTTAATAATAGTCTCTATTGTGGCCAGTAAACATGACGTTGACTTGGAGTGCATGGAGATGTCTGAGGCACCTTGCATACAATACGGGAGAGGGGAAAACAGCCTCCCACGTTCATTTCTAATCATCACTTTTATGACAGAAAAGCAAAGCTACTGTATGCAACAAAATTCCACAAATTGACTTTTTCATATGTATGTGTGCACTGTATGTGTGTGCATGCGTCAAGATAGGAGATCTGCAAATAGAACCAACAAAGAACACAAATAACCTTTGCCACAGATTTGTTATAAATTCTCATAGTGATGTTCTCATATTTGCAAGGTACACATTTGATTTAAATAAGTCACATACCCAAACACTGCTTGGCAAATCGAAGGCTGCATAAGCTTCACACCATTTGAAATGGTGCTCCAGAAGTAGAAATACTGCGAGGTTCTGATTGGATAACACAGGAACCCCTCTGCTTCCAACAACCTTGCACCAAGGTTGCCCCAGTTAAAACCAGGCTGAAATACTACAAATTCCACCAATGTGCTAAAATACCATTAATAAAGGCATCTACTCTCCCCTGGCTGACAAAAAGCATGAATTGTCTCAACAATGGCCATACTGTGGAATTCTCTCATATAACCTCAGCAATATTGCCACTTTATTGCCGCTGAAGTGCTAAATTTATGTTTACTCCCCTCATGTGAAACAGAGTCGAACGACCTGACACTCAGACATTTTAAACACCTTCTTGCTACACTTTCAGAAAAATATTGCTGGTTTTTAAAAATACTACTTATATCTTCTATTAAAGAGTCAGCTGTTGTATTTGTCATCCCCAACGTGGTTTGCCTATCAGATTTTACAAATTTACCACTCTGCTTTTAATGAGTAGTTTGTGTGTGTGTGTGTCTAATTGGCTATTACTGAGAAGAATATTAAGAGACTTCAGCCGTTGGTTTTGTTCTTTGTTTGTTATTTAGTTTCCCTTGATTTTTTTTATCCCCCTCTGGTAAAAGAAGTACCCCTATAAAAGAGAATATAGTGTGGTAGTGTTGGATAGAAATGAGAACTCAGAGCAAAATTCTATTTTTCTGTCTCCAGTTACCTACCCATAAGCCATTGTGCTGCTGAACTACAGCGTGAAAATGGTTTTGACTCCTCTTTCCAAAACATTTCACAGTGAAGAGGAGGACAGGAAATGTGTACTGTTATTACAACATGGCTGCGATTTCATTTAATATATCACACACATAAAATCACAGCTAAAATGTTTAAAAAGCTGTGATTCAGAACAATGGATAAAACATAGCATTTAAAACCTGGTGCAGGCTGCTGTTGGCCTAAGGGAGTAAATGTGTGTGTGTGTGTGTGTGTGTGTGTGTGTGTGTGTGTGTGTGTGTGTGTGTGTGTGTGTGTGTGTGTGTGTGTGTGTGTGTGTGCGCGTGTGTGGAGGAGGTGTGGAGGGGGCTTTTAATCACATAACAGAAGGCACAGAGGAGAAATATTCTGTATACTGCTGAGTCCATCATATCTGAAGTGTTTGAGTCACACTATAACTTTTTTCTCTCCCCGTCACAGTCAGAGGGAGAGTACAGCACTGCCAACGCAGTGCAGGCTGCAGATTTGAGCTCACAATTCGCTCTCCCTTCCACAGGCTTCCCCATCGGCATGCCAACGTACCGCGGCATATGCAACAAGCATCAGAAGACGGAGGGGCATGAATTATTTAGGACTTTCTTCTCATACATGCACTACTGAGGCCTCCTGGTGTGATCGCTACCCGCAAGCACAGATCTCACAATTTTCCCCCTCCCTTCTACATAACTACCACACAAAACTAGAGGAGGGGCAGCTGCAGAATCTCATGTGAATGTTGTGGCATGCCTCACTCTCTGTTTAAACTACTCTTTATCTGCATTTTTTAAATAATAATTCTTTAGACAAGTTAAGCCTCGGCCCAGACTTGGAATTTCACAAAAAGGCACTTTAATAAGCACCCCTCTGCACTCAACCACAACCACACGCCCTGATTTTTCCCACTACAACGTTTGCAGAATTGCAAAACAGTGCTGTCCCACATAATCTGGCCGAGTCCTGACAGAGTACACTGGTGTGAAAAGACAGACAGAGAAAACAGATTCATCTGGCCCCACAGACCTGACTGCTGTTGGAAACAGAAGCAGGTTTTTTTTTTTTTTTTTTTTGGGGGAGGGGGGGTTGGTTGGAAGCGGTGGGCATTTCATATCCATCAGAGACTGATTACACCAATACATTGTCCATGGATATGTCTAAGCATATGCCTATTCATTTGATGATAAACGATGGAGACAGCAGATGGCTGTCCGTTATATATCATCAGCTTGGTCTATGTTTTTTATCTTTAACACAAATGTTGAAGAGCTTCTAATTGAAACTGTTCACTGGCCAAATAATCCATTGAAAAACCCACTTTTTCCCTCTAAGAATACAGTGGCACCTCGGCCCACAAACTTAATTCCTTCGTTGACTCCGTTCGCGAACCGAAATTTTCACGAACCGAAATGATTTTTCCCATTGAAATTCATTTAAATCCAATTAATCCTTTCTCCAGCCCCAGAAACACTTTTTAAAAACTTTTTTATGGGTTTATGTGTGGCAAAAATATATAAAGGAATTAAAGATAACCTCGATTATAGAGAAATACATTAATACTAAAATAAATCATAATAATTGTACACTTTACCTTTGTGGTTGATAGTTTCTGGCACAGGTGGATGGTGGAGTAGGAGGAGAGGAATATGCTTAGGCTTCTTAACACCACTATCAGTAGCACTTTTCACTTTCTTGGGAGCCATAATGAGGGGAAATTTAATGGAAATAGCACAAAAAGAACGTGTATCAAAGGAGAACAGAACGACGAACGATGTAAGCGACACTGAGTACTAAGCACAACTGAGGCTATCCACGACGTTCATGCACCGAGGGCTTGTTTGCGGGCCGAGTGACAATTTATACGGAAAGTGTGTTCTTGGGCCGATTTGTTCGTGAGTGGGGGCATTCGCGGGCCGAGGTTCCACTGCACTACAGGGACAGAATGATCTATAACAACAGCTTATACAATTTTCATACTTAGTCTGAATGTGAGTTATCGATAATTTTTTTATTACGGTATTGTTTTGTAAAATCTATAAATCTGCACTGACTGTAAGGACAAAATTAGCTTCACCAATAAAAAAAAAAAACAGTTATTGTGATTTCACAGTAGACACTGACTGAATAACTTGAATGACAGCTTTATGGGGAAAACAGATAAGCATTGCACAGTGGTATGCCCCAGACTTTACTCTCTCATTTAATGTGCCTTTGTGTGTGCGAGTGTGTGTGCGTGTGTGTGTGCAGGGGCATGTATGACTTGTTTTTACAGTGAATTTTCCGGTTACTCATTTTTTTTTATTATACCAGTCGTGAAAATATAGGGAGGAAATAAACTGCGGGATCATATCTGCTGGAAGTTAAAAAAAGATAAAAAGGTTCAGACCACTAACATGAATAAATACATGAAAATGACTCCAGGGCTTCATTGTTTGAGACCAAAAAGGAAGCGTGTTGAGACGGGCCACCAGCCTCAGCCTGGGGGTGGAGGAAGATGTCAGGCCAGGTGCTCTCGGTAAACAGCCCATTCTGGACACCTCTGCACTGTTTTCATTACTGTAAGATATGAAATTCTGTGTTTACACATTGATCAGTGCCAGTCTCAGGGTGACACAGACAAGACACAACAATGACCTGTAATTAATGGAAATCTATACAAGATACCCTGCTATGGGTGGTCATAAAACAGGCTCAGATGTGCATTAGCTAAAAATGTACCTAGCATTAGCATGGCAGGTCATTCAGCAGCCAGATATGAGTTTTTTTTAAGGTTTTCCTTCTTAATATTTCCTCATTCACAGCTGTTGATGTGGTTTTCTCACTCCTGTCTGTAATGAGCTGTTTTGGGAGTGGAGACCAACACAGACACCAAAAGACAAGAGAAAATGAAATCAGCGTTATTATTAAAATTCGGTCTAAGAAGAACAAATATACACATCATATATAATTATTAAATATGATTCAACAGTTAAACACTAATTAAATTGGGATAATTAACGGGACTGCTCACATGCAGACACTTGTAAGGGTATAATTCTATATTCATTATCTAATTTTACCCTAAAGGTCTGATATCTGTGTCATGGAAATACCCTGTACTGTATACACACACACACACACACAGACACACACACACACACACACACACAGTATTTCTCCTTCTCTCTCTTAAACCTCACACACACACACAGTCTTTCTCCTTCTCTCTCTTAAACCTCACACACACACAGTATTTCTCCTTCTCTCTCTTAAACCTCACACACACAGTCTTTCTCCTTCTCTCTCTTAAACTTCACACACACACACACACACACACACACACACACACACACACACACACACACACACACACACAGTATACACACACACAGTCTTTCTCCTTCTTCCTCTTAAACCTCTCACACACACACACACGCACACACACATACACTTTGTATCAAAGCTATTTTTTATTTAATAAAAACAACACAGAATAATTACAAAATAAATAAATAATACTTTTCAGCAAAGGATTCATTCAAACTGTCCTAAAACAATGACCCGAGAAATACTGAATGTAGGCTTGCTTCAGGTCTCATGGGAGAGATCTTGTTCGGGATGAAATGGCATATTTGACCCTCATCTTGAGTTTCTCACCTTCCACTAATTGATTTGCACAGCTGCCGGTTATTAAGAAATCTGTCTGTATGCATGTTCCTATTCATGTGTGTGTGTGTGTGTGTGTGTGTGTGTGTGTGTGTGTGTGTGTGTGTGTGTGTGCAAGTGAGTGCATGTTTATCCATGCTTGTGGATCTGTGCATGGTTGTGTGTGCCTGATTGAAAAGCTACTGCAGATATATGTTAGCAATGTGTTTAAAAAGACAGTCAGCCAAATCAAACGAGGAGGCCTAGCATGGCATTCAGAATAATGCTGTATTATATTTTCTTTCTTTCTGCCATTTCTTCCAAAGGACTGCAGAAAGTTACATAATTCAACCAAGAATTTTGTCCTGAGGTGATAAAAAGTGTTCTAAAAAATCCGCTAAGATCTTCTCTAATCTCTCCAGCTCTGTGCCCTCTTAAAGAGAAACAACACATCCTCTGTTTCTTTTCCTGTTCTCTGTAATAGAGCTGATAACTAATTTCTGCTGCATGTATTTCATTAAAACAGTGAAGTAAATATTAAAATATGCATGACTGGAAATAGCTTTCTGTGGACTTTTTCATTTAATATACAGAAACTACAGCACACTCATAAAACATCCACACTCACACAGGCTCTGCTCATAGAGATGATGCTAAGAGATTCAAACAATTTGGGTTTTTTAATGGCTGCAGCGAAATTCTTCATAGCTCATTACCTCTGTTTTTAAAGGGACTTAAATAACGATGGTATCTAATCCTCTTTTATGTGTAATACATATAAATATGGTGCTGGAAAAGCCATACCCTTCCTGAATTTTAAGAAACAGGGAAAATATAAAAATCATACTAAAAATAAAAGCAGAAAAAATGAAGAAAATCTAAAGAAAGAATGAAAGAAAGAAAGAAAAACTGGGTGAGTCTCTTAAATTTTTTTCTTCTTTGTTTAGCCAGGAAGGTAATGTGAGACCAGCTGTAGCCTGGGAGGGTCAAAATTGTGTGTTCCTAGCCCAGTGCTTTACAGACTGTTCGGCAGTGTGTGTGAATGTGTCTGCGGTGGTGGGTAGGGGGGTGGTGGTGGGGGGGCATGTGCGGTCTTGTCCTATTCGGAGTGGCACTGCTGTTCCGCCCGCGGCTTACCTATGCCCCCAGGGGCTGAGGCCTTTTTTCGGGAGAGAATGTGGAAAGAGCATCCCAAGAATGTCTTGTTTTCCTTCCTCACTGGCTACACAATACTTTAGAGAGCTTAGAAACACAAAGCACCTCCACCGGTCGGTCTCTCTTCTCTATCTAAGTGCACAAAAACAAACACTGGCGACGGATCACTTTCACACACTGCCTTCCATCTGCAAGATCCAAGAATGCTTTTGGGGACAGGAAAGACATAAAATAAATATACACACTGACAATAGAGTTCTAGCCTGTCCAATGTTACAATTTCACCAGTACCACCTGAAACAGTTGTATTTATCTACGGTTTTCAGCCTGCTAATGATAATTAAAACTGATTCATTGCTGTTGTTAGAGTCAAAAGGTCAATCGTACTCAGAATCTCATGTTACATTTAGGTTAAATGTACAGGGTGGGGAAACGGTGTGTGTTTGGGTGGGATGGGGGAGTTGGGGTTGGGTTCACTTTACAAAACTGACACTCTGAAAGTAGAGCAAACATTTTCTGTGCCGTCCAAAAGTGGCTGGGCCCCAGCCGAGCCCTTCCAGCAGCCGATTTTTCAAACCTGTCACTTTGGCGTAAATCTCCTCAACACGAAGAGGCACATGTTTGGGTTCAGTGTAAACATACTCTTGCAGGCGCCTCATATCGTGGGGCGTGCCGCAAACACTTGTACCCAGAAGGTCTCAAACATTCGCCAGTGTCCCTAGGGCTCACACCCAAAAACTGCTCCATTGAACACAAACCTGAACCTCTATCTATGCCTCAAAGACAAACCCTTCACAGTCACATAGCTACAGCAGCTAACAAAATAGAGCGCCAATTATCCTTTAACCGGTGGATCTTGAATTGCCACTTTATGAAAAAAAAAAGTTTTCCATTCAAAGAATAAAACAAAAACTACATAATAGGCTTCAAATCAATCTCATATGACATACAATATCCACAGTTATGGATTGGAAGTAATTTTTTAACAATAATGTTTAATTTTTTGTAGAGATGAGAGGTGCTGAGCTGATTATGGGTTTTTTAGAAACCGCATCACATCTCTGACGCATTTCATATTGTCACAGTCGCAGCCTTTCAGCTCCACCTGCCACCGCCTAAGACTGCGATACATCTGTGAATCAGGTTTACGTTATTAAAAGATATTTCAGTCCCGCGGCTCCCATGTACAGAGCTGCGGCATGGCTGATAAAACTCGGCTGCCAGCTCGGTTCTGTCCTGGCAGTGGGGGAGCTGGGGGAGCCGCAGGAGAGTCTCCAGCCTCTCGGACACACTTTGATCCTGCCCGCGGCCTCCCCCGTCCAGCCCACATCTTCACCCGGAGTCACCGCTCTGGGGTAATCAAGCTTCATCTGCCATTCCCAGCTCTGCCTTCCTTTCCTGCACTCTCTGTGTGACAGACAAGCCCAGGGCAAAGCACAGGATTACTGTGCTTAAATAAAACTGCTAAACATATGCCCAAAACATACACATAAACACAGACATGGTCATACTCACAAAGACACATACACAAGGATATGAGTATTTTTACACATATACAGACTCAAGTGCAAACACACATGCAGACACAACACAGACAATACATAAAAGCAGGCACACGGGCACAGACACAAACATCAGTGGAATGCATGGGGAGGAGGTTGGGGGTAGCCAACTCTGCCCTTTTTGTTCTGGGTGTGAAAGTAACCTTCTTAATCAGTCATAACTGAACATTTTAGAGGGGAACTTTTCTAATCTTTTCACCCCACACTTTAAGAGAGTCTGTGCACACCACTGGCACACACACACACACACACTTGCAAAGGACACAGATTTTGGTGCAGCATATGGAAAATATTTATGTTTAACAGTCATGTCGACAGATTTCTTCAAAGCAGCAGTGCTCAGCAGGAAATTAGTCTGCTGTGAAGTGTTTATGAGAAGGAATTCAGAGACAATACAGGCTATTTCATAAAATGTACACAAGTACACTCTGCTGCACAGTGTGGAGTCACAACACATTTTGTAGCACAGCATTTCTATGTGATCCTTTTCTTTAGAAGCTACTTGAGTCACACACACACACACACACACAAACACACTCTATACCCTTCACTTCAGCCATCACAAACATGGCACATATGTTCTGTGAGTGCAGGTCACTCTGTTGTTTTAGTTTTCTGCATATTTTGCATCACTTACGGAGAATTTTCAGACTTTTTTCTAATCTATGATTAGATGAATTCTGACAGGAAGAACATGGAGAAAAAAATAACGATTTCAAGGTCATTTGGTAACCAGATGAGAGGTTTGATATACAAGGTTAATATTTCTGGGACTTTCCATGTAAAGTTATCCCTCGCAATGAGGTCTTGGAATTTTCATTTACACTGACAACTCCTGATGTGTAAAGGGTTTAAATGTGGCAGTGAAAAGATATTGCTCATTGTAAGCATGCTTCAAGTATTGACAGAAATAATGAAAAAAGGAGTTAGCTGGCAACTGCGACCACATGTAGCAAAGGAAAGCATGGGGGCCTTCCACAAAAGAAGGATGAGTTATAGCTGCGCTTGTGCAGGCACTGATGTTCTTTCACCGGCTAATTTAACCTCATGAATCAAGTGAGCTCAAAAGGGAGGACGCAAATTACTATCCCACCATGACAAAAGCACTAAGATCAGCCGCGGTGCAGAGGAGAAACACCTCGGACAACTAGGAGAGCCAGGCCGGAGCCTGGTGAACTTAATCACCGATCCCCCAGCAAAACATCGCTGCCGACCGCCGCAGGTAGCCGCCACCCAGCTGAGGGAACACAATGTTCACACCACACTGCCAGTGAGCGGAAAAATGTCAGACAAGATGCACTGTCACGGCAACGTTGGAAGCAAGGTTTTTTTTTTTCATTTTATTTTTTATGCGGGGTTGCAACGTCGCCCTGCTCTGGAGCAAAGCTGGAATTAATCGAATGCTATTAAGGCCAATGTGCCACTGCGCAGCCAGAGAGGAGAGTCCGGGAGAATTAAGGGAGTGCATTACCATAGAAACGCAAAGAGGCATGTGGCAATGGAAAGATCCCCTCCTCATTTAAACGGGGGAAAAATCGGAATTCAGATGCTGGGCGCTAAGGATTCCCATTCAAACCCAGTCATGCTGCTGCCGATAACGGAGCAGTTTAAAAATAAATTACAAGGCTGCCAATTGTAATGTCATGTCCTCAATTCACATGCGGCAAAGACGGCTGAACACCTATTCATGAGGATTTAAAGAATAAAGAGCAGACACAGTGCCATAAATCTTTAAACACATGCACAGGGGAGAGGGGGATAAGACTTGGAGTTAAACAGCAAAAAAGTGCAACTTTAATACAACTGCGCAATGCCTTCACTCACTTCGCACACAGTGAGAGTTAGTGGTTCATAAGCCTCTTTTCAAGCATGTAGAGTTTGTTGCAAAACATCTGTAATCCTCCGCCACCTCCACCAAACCCCCACCCTCCCAGAAATGTAATTAATCCAATCCTTCCCAACCTAATCAAACATGAAGGATGAAAGCAGTTTGTTGCTGTGCTAGCAACATATGCACTTTATGGGGGTTGCTTAAAAGTTAGCTACAGTATGTTTTGTCTCATTTTGTCCAATTAGCCACTGTTGTACTGACATGGATGTTATGCCGTAACATTTAGCCGCTAGCTAGTCTTTCTGTTACAAAGTAAGTGCTACTGACTGCTAACTGCTAATTCTCCGGGGCTACAAGGCAAACCAAATCCCGAAAGCAATCTCACAATCAACCCAATGTCCGAAATCTAAAACCCCACCCATGGTAAATGGGGTGTAATAAATAAAAGCTCAGTATTGCCTTTCTTCAAACCTACAGCTAAACAAGAGTGATACAAATAGTCTGATTCCGGTCAGGAGATTCCTTCCATACATCACACACTTTATTGTGAGGAGAATAATGAAATGACATTATCGATATCCAACCAATCACAATTTGAGTTAGACTCAATTGGAGAGATCCGCCCAATAGACAAATACATTCTAGAAAAATTTGAGTTGCACAATCTACTGTGGTACATATAGATAGCTTCACTCACGAACACAAAATAATTACGTCACATACGTTATGTTTACCTGTATGCGTGTAATAGAGTCCATAATCTTTGTGGTGCTCAAACACAGTTCAGACATCACAGAACACAATGATGTTACACCCTTTCACCAGCAGTATCAGCCAGCAGTGATGTAGCAGCAGTGTCTTGCTTAGCACTAACAACTTCAGAGGTGTCAAGATCTTCAGAGATGTCAATCAAGAGAAATGTTCCGGATGCAGCCCTTTTGGACAAAAAAAGTACAGAACTTCGATATGTAACTTGTATACGGTTTGTTTAATGTTGCTTGGTAAACCAAACTGAAAGCTTTCCATTTTTCACGGTTTTCCCCTTAAACCATTACACACCCATTAATTCAGATAGAATTTTTTTTTGTTTGTTTTCTTTTGTCTTTTGTCTGCTGTAATTTAATACACTGCCCTAATACAAAGGACTATGTTCGTGATATGTTTTTCTTATTTTTATTTATTATTATTTTTTTTTTTAATAAGTGGTATGGTTAAAAAACCTAAAAAAAAAAAAAAAAAAAGAAACCTAAAAAAACACTACCAAACCATTATAAAAGTAAATTAGCATGAAAAAATTTCCTCTATGAGCATATTTCCATTTAAATAAAATAATGAAAAGAGTTCCGCTACTAGCTATGCCTTTAAATTACAGCATGCTCTTTTTAATAATATGATAGAATGCATAACTACTGAGAGAGGCAGAAACTGGAGGAGGAAAAAAAAGAATTAGCATTCCTGAAAATGCCTACAGGACTCCATAATTCACTTTTTTTATAACATCTAACCGTGTATCCCATAAACTACAGCGTGCATGACCTTCATTTTTCATAAGCCACGGAGTACTGCACAGTTTGACAAGATTTATCGTCAGACACTAATAGCCTGGGCTCTCACAGGTGAACCCGCATCAAGATGGAGTTCCTCTTGTTTTCATAAATCTAATGAATATTCTGCAGTTGTGGAATTTTCCCCCTTTGCCGTTGCCTTTTCTGTCTTTATTATAAGCAACATACTCACACAGACCGATATGTGAGTACTTACGCACACAAAGACACATGATCACGCATCGATACAAGAACACACAAATACATACCCATGGACATAAAACACACATACAGGTATACATAAATGCATGCTCATCCACATGTATGTGGACACACAGGCACATACAGATGCAGACAGGCATACACATAGACATAAACCCGTACATACAGGTACACAGATACACATAAATGCACTCATATGAATAGGTACACATATACAAAGATGTAGAGCTACACACAAACCCATAAATATGAACACAGGAACATAAACACACAAATATGCAAATGCACACATTAACACATGCACACAGTGACCCATACACATTAAGCACATTCACAGGAACATGAACACACACACACACACACAGACACACTAAGCATGGCGTAACCTGTTCAGGCACATAGGACCCTGACACTCTGTCTCTAATGCACAGACTGATGGACTGCCCCTGTGCTGTCTCCCATGTTGATCTCTTTCAGTGATAGAGCACTTTCCCACAGTTTGATGGATAGATACTGAGCATTTTGCCTCCTGTTTCATACACACAATCTCGTTTAGCTGTGTATTATAATGAAATACAGAAAGAAGCATAATGGTATCGTCCTCTTTGTGCTTTTCAGTTTTAGTTAAGGCAAAGATACTTTCAGCACAAGCTGGGCAGCGATATATGTTAATGCATCCCATGTCTGAGAGGGAAAATATGTATTCTTCAAATGCCACCCTTTTACAAGTGTATGGCAGGTTACTTTACTCAGCCGCAGTGTAATTCCCACAAATGCAGCCAAGGGATCAGATATTCAAAACACCACAGGCGCACTGAATACAAAGTTCACCAAGCACCAAGAGGAGAGCTGAAGATGTGGAAGGGCAGCTAGGCTACCGGAACAGATCTCCCAGGCCAAAAGAGGAGCCTTGCAGACAATGGAGTAATACAAGAATTCGTTATCATGAAACAAAAAAATGTAATTTCCATATGCTTCCGGTAAATCACTGATCCTTGTGTTTTGCTGGGAGGATCCAAACTTTCTGACCTAATGCACAGCCATTTGTGCCTCAATCCATTTTGGAGCCTTGATCCGTCATTCATTAGTCTGAATTAATTGTTTTTAAAACTCATATCCCTTGGTTAGGTCTCATAAAAATAACTGTACCCAAGACAACTCCAGCCAACTGCATATGCCTACAGTTATGGTGCATGTTGCATGCATGTTGCAGAGATGGGCAAAGTCAATGTGGGAATCATATAACCACTTAACTACTTCACCGGTCAGGGTCTGATTTCAGCTGTAAAACAAGTAATATAACCAAACACAGCATACAGGGGACATTACTCACAAATGTGATTATAAGATACAGTCTGTAAGTATATTGATCTGCAATATAAAAGTAGTAGCTAGTCGTTCTATCAGAATTTTGTCTTTTTTTAATAGCCGCAAAAGTCATACACAAAGGCATTTGTGACAATTGTGACATCACGATTTGGAAAGATTTCAACTGCCAACCCCCACAGCCCAATGGTGGTGTCACAAAAAACTATCTTTGACACGACTGGAAAAGGTGGCGCAAGGTGCCCCCGATGGCATTTGTGTATGTCAACAGCTCAGCACAAAATGCTGCCTCGATCAAAAGGCTGCGCTTCAAAAGATCCGCTCTGCTGCACGAGGCCTGGGAGGGAAAGCCCGACCCCATTTCCTCCCCAACTTCTGAGCACAGACAAGACTATGCACACCCCGTCGTGATTTGAAACGTTGACAGCTTAGTATTCCCCAGTGTTCTGGAACAACACGGCTAAGTGATGTAAGATGTCGCTGAGATTAGTGTAAAAACAGTAGGAAGAGGCGAAAACAATAATATAAATACAGTAAAAATAAAACTATCATGCTTCAAGTCATGTTACCCGTGGGGAGGTGGCATGTTCAAAACATCAATACAACCTTGACCTTTGGGGATGGGGTGTCCAGCATAAATTTTATGACGTGGGGGGACTTGACTCTGCAAATTCAGACATTGGTTCTTGGTTGAATGTATTTGAAAGTTAAGTTTCAACACTTAATTCTTACAATAATCTCTGCACCGAGTAATCAGGTATCATTACCAATAATTCCTAGGGTAAATGTTTCATCAACACACCATGCCATGAGAAATAAACTTGTCTCTTGTGTTTTGTACTCAAAGAGAAATACTCCTTTTTTGTTTACTCTGTGGTCATTCACAGACAAGAAGAGAGGAAGATAAATGAAGAGGAAGGCAGAGAGCAAAGAAAAGACAAAGTGAAGGTCATCTCCTTGTTTCTGACTACATTTATTAAAGCTAATGTAGTGCTCTAAGAATGTTTTTTTGTTTATATTTTGTTATTAAAAATAGATCCTAGATGTCAGTTACATTACATCATTGCAATACATAGTTCTTCAGACACAGAGCTATGTAAATTAGATATGGCAGAGTTCTTTACACACATATAAGTCATACTATCTCACACATCCTTACAAGCACACAAGTACACACGACATACTGTTGGTACAAACAAAAAAAATCCTTGGTTGCTACATATAACTCTCCCCACTTAGCCTTGCTGGAATATGGCTGCATTAATAAAACCAGAAATCTCCTGCAGACTAATGTATTTAAATGTCTAAACCATGTGCAGGAATTTTCTGGCCAGTACAATTTGCAGGGGTCTCTCTGACCAGGCGTTTACGACTGCACTAACACGGTAAATCACGGGCGCAACAAATTTGATCAAATTAACGACAGTCGCAGCAAACAAACCACGCAACAGCCAATTCTCCCCACTAATGGAGTCATAAAACTGATGCCTAATATGATTTTGTGCTATTATTCTATCCCATTTATCATACTGTTGTGGAGATTTTTTTTTAATTATGATTGGAAGTTCTTGGATGGCATTCATTTTTTTCTGCAGTAACCTGTTTTGAGTTCTTTATACACCAGTAAAATTTTTATAACATTTAGATTCTGTTTCTACATATATGGTCATGAAATTGATACCTTTTTCAAATCCCAATATGTATTTAATTATCCAAGTTGAATTTTTGCAAGTTTCCAACAGTTAGTGAAGTTAGATATTGCAAAGCTCTCAAGTTCCTAAAAAGCCTGTAAGAACATTTGACTCCCAAGCTAAATTAAGCTTTGCTGCCTGCAGTCTACATAATGAGAGTCTATATAATCCTCTGGTGACACACAGTCCAATGCAACGCAACACAGACATTCAAAATTAACAATGTTGTTTTTAATGCGATTTGAATGAACATTCCATTAGGGTTTCAAAAACACAACAGAGGAGTGCAGACACATTTATTTTAACTTTAACAGTTAACATTTCAAGGTGGTGTATGGACAATGTCAGATGGTCTTGAATGGCCCCAGTCTAATGGGGCCCCCGCTTGCTTTGAAAGGTATGTTTGATTTAAAGTTCCCATACCAGCATGACACTATACTGAGCCACAGGGATTCCAAAAAAACCCTGCTGCCTATTTCAAACATCATGCCAAGCACAAATCAGTGAAGGTAACCAAATGTACTCCCAAAATCACAGGTCACATCACTTGTCATAAGTAAGCTATTTGAAAAACAAATAAGTAAAAATAATGGACTAAAAGGGCAAAACTCACCACACTATGTTTGAACCTTGCTGTAACTGTTCTAGCTCCAAAAAAGCGATTAACTCCCGAAAATCTAATGCAAGTTTAGTAGTAACTGTGTCACTAAAGCAGGAAATTTAGCAAATGGCCAGCCAGAAATAATATATACAGAAATAAATGTACTTACCTTGAATGGGCCTACAGTCAAATGTGTTTGAAATGTGAAAAAGAAGCAAACCCAGGATGAAAAGATGCTCACACAATGTGTGCAGACTCAGAGAATGCCTCTTAAATGGGTGGTAATCTGATGCTCAGCAGATCGCTCAACTTTTCTGTTGCCCTTAAAATAATCATTTCGCTGGTGTCTCTTTCCCTGTACTGACTCATGTATTGGTGTATTTATTATTGAATTGCATGTTTACTGTCTGTACTCTACACAGTAATTTAATTTCCCCTGAATATGGGAACCTGCCAAATATATACAAAAAATACTAATACTACTAACTACTTCCACCACAGTTACTAAGACCGCTATCAATACCACTACAACTAGTAAATACTGCTATCTATTAGATTATTATTATTATTATTATTATTATTATTATTATTATTATTAATAATAATAATAATACAACTAAGTATTAAATTGTCTGAAACAATTACATTTCAAATGATGGGCAAATAATAAAGAAATGGAATATAATCTCAACAACAATTGTGCTCAATAACAGCACAAAAGGCTTTATTGCAAAAGAATACCATAAGAGTATTAATAACTGTATTTTAGGAATGTGTTTTAATACGTAAATATGACACTTTCCACAGCTTGGCCATTAAAAAGAGGATAGACAGTGATTTATAGTCATTAAGTCTGTTTGGTCTAAACAAGTTAGTACCCAAGCAGATGAGTGCTTATTTGCTTTACATAATGTAATTGTGACTGAGATAAGAAAAGCCTCAAATACTGGCCAGCAGATTCGGCCTTTGATGGGTACCAATTATCACAGCTCTGAGTTGCTTCTGCATGTCTGAGCCACTGTTATTGAGTGTGGGCTATCATTCGGTGCCTTGGACCCAGCACAACCTCCACCAGCAGACACAGCTGTGGAGAGCAATGAGGTGGGAGCCCTGGACCTAGGGCCTCTCATGAAACCTAGGGGAGTGTGAGTCCAGATGAGAAACTACAGAGTCAAGTTTCATGAACTCCACGGTGCCTAACACCATACAGAGCTGAGATTCACTAACTTGTTATTAACCAATCAGAAGATCATGCTCTGCCCAGAGAGAAATGTGATTGGTTCACATCACATTGCCACTGACACCTTATGGGAGCTCTGCATCTTTGTATTGCCACTACAGTGCCTCCTTGTAAAAAAAAAAAAAACTCTTCACTCAAGCCAGTCTAAACATATCTGCTGAAGCTGCCTCCAGAAAATATAATTAAGAACATGTTATAAAGATGTGATAAGTTAATAAGGATGATAAAAGGCAGGTGCACAAGAGCAAATCTGTTATTTTGTTGACTTTTTGCCCTCAGAACAATAAGAAATCCTATAGCAAATTATCACACATTTTTCTTAATGCTTGTAAGTAATTTTCAGCTTTATAAAGAGAAAATGCGCTAGGTTGATCAGCCGGGTGTAAAAGGTTATCTTGAGAATTAATCGCCAGCGAGATTTTGAGCTCATGTGAGAGGTATCATTGTGCGCCTGCCCGCTGTCTCTCCCTCCCTCCAGTAGAAACACGAGACACTGAAGGAAGAAAGCGTGGGGGAAAACCTGATGGAGCTCTGCTGCAACACCAGATTCTATTTCTGAATTTGGTTACCTTACTGACTGCTGAAATGTCTAACAGGTAAAATCTTGGCACTGCAAACACTATCAGTTGCCTGGATACCTGTCTGCTCAGCAGGCGGTGTTAACAATAAGCCCTGACTTTCAAGTGGGTAAAGGTAGGTAAGCAGGAGAGAGGTAACCTGAGACAAATGCAAGCAGGAGTGCATGAGACATGGGGTCTTACCCTGCCGAGAGGGAAGAACAGCGGGCACCTTTCTGCTCTAAACTAACAAAGATTTCTTTCTTTGGCCTTCTTTCTCTCCACACTTCCATCTTTCACCCTCTCTCTCTCTCTTTCTCTCTCTCTCTCTCTCTCTCTCACACACACACACACACACTGAAAAACTCCAATCATGATTTTTTTACCCAAATAAACATCTTAAGTTTCATTTATAATGTAGTTTCTACTCTCTTATAGATACATATGTTTGAAAACGGCCGAGTATAATGGCATGTAGAATGCTACTCTTGCTCTACATGGCTGCTCATGTTCTTTGTTTACTGATTACACTGCATTTATGTGTTCATTCTTAACATGTTTGAATTGCAAGGCCCCTTATCCAGGATGTTATGCACAGTTTAAATGTAGCATTTTTCCTCTTACACAGATCAATCTTAACTGAACTTGTTTCTGTTAAGTACATTGTCTAAGAGCACAAGAACCGTGCCTCAACAAGCTTGAACATGCGTGCATTTGAGTGCCCTCCCTTTAACCTCCAGATTACGCTGCTTCTATATACCATATTTGGATACACATGAAGCGATCAGAATGGTCCAAATTAATAAAAAGATGAAGATATTTACACACACACATTCTGAGAAGCAGAAACCTTATAAGTATTTCAAATGCAGTAATACAGTAACATAATTTCAAGAATACTTACCAGAACTACAGTGACAGACACACTGTAAGACAACTGGTTAGCTGTCAGAAATAGCATACATATATTACCATATAGTGGTGTGGATGCAAAAAAGAAAAACATGTATTGCAATTTATCGTCCAATGACAGGTGTTCTATAGTTATTGAAGACACGATAATATGATACCGTCCATAGAATCAATGCAAAGCCCTTATTAAAATGCCAATAACGGTAATACACTCCAACAGTAGATTCAATAACACTACAAGCATGAGAAGTGTCAACACTAGTAATCAGGTGCTGTGTTGCTATTTTCAATAAGTAGTCATGGTTGAGTAATCGAACCGATATGTCAACAGTAAAACGACTGCAGCACACACATAATGGTAAATAAATAAATATGTGCAGTGTTCAGACACACAATCCATGCAGAGCACCAGCCAATGGAGTACTCTGTTAATTATATATGAGACATCCGTGCAAAACACAAGCAACAGCACTCCTTGCACTCAAAGCAACAGCCCTTCTGCAATACTTTATTGTTCAGCATTAAGGTCTATTCAAGCAATCACGCAACCTGTCCATTACAGAGAACATAAGAGTGAGAGCCAGGGAGAGTGAAAGAAAGGGAGCGAGCGAGAGAGAGAGCGAGAGAGAGAGAGAGATAGAGAGAGGGAAAAGAGAGAGAGAGAGCATGGGCCTCTGCATGGAATAGAGGGGACTCAGGACTGCTAGCAGGGTTGCTTACACCATGCAAGAAAGTGTTCAATAATTCATTAGCCGTCCACAGAAAACACATGAAACAACAGAGTAAGTGTTCCTTCCTAGTGAAGGCCTGATAGAAGGGCTGATTTCATAATGTATTAACCTTGATTCTTTCACCCCGCACAAAAATACTATTAAATAATAATGATAATACACAAATTAATTAATTCTGCAACTGCCTGCATGACATTTGGCACACCAGCTCCAATCTTTTCCTTTAGCAGCAGAGACCTATCCACTCTGACAGGAATAAAGGAATACAAAAACTAAAAGGCCTAATTTCCCTGTTGAGACAGTAAACTTGCATCTCAGAAGGAGTACTCCCTACCAGATGTCTGCAGCCAGGTTGAATGAGGGGCTGTCAAACAGGAACACTAGAGTTAAAATTCCTCACTGGGCCACTCCTGCAGCTTATTGCCAGCGACCCTCCCTCTAACCATGAGAGAACATACAAGGTCCTGACCTGGCATGCAGGGGGTCCTCAAAACTGCTACTGTTGTGTGTGTGTGAGTGTGTGTGTGTGTGTGGGTGAGAGAGAGAGAGAGAGAGAGAGAGAGAGAGAGAGAGAGTTAGTGAGTGACTGAGACAGAAAAAGAAAGAAAGACAACAAGAAACAAAGAATTTAGAGGAGTGTGAGAAAAAAAGAGTGACAAAGACATATAGCAAATGTGTGTAATATCCAGAGAGAGAGAAACCTGTGCATGTGTATGTGAGAGAGAGACAGAGTGTGTGTGTGTGTGTTCATGTGTAACAGAGAAAAAAAGAATGAAGGAAAGAGAAGAAAGAGAGACAGAGTACAGAAGTGTGTGTGTGTAAGTAAAATGATTGAGAATTCTACTTGCCTGAAAGTTCTGCGAAGAATCCTTAAGTGAAAGTGTATTGATGTGCATTTGTGCACAGCTTAGAAAAAGTATCTACACAATCATACAGTACAATTAGTGTCATGTTAAAACAGTTCACCTCTTTGCGTATGAGTGATAATCCTCTTTTGCCTTGTGCTAGTCTCTTCTTTCGCCCATGCATGTAAATAACACTACACAATAAAAAGCTTGTTGACCCTGATCTCACCGCACATCACTGCAGCCAGCCTTGCCATCTAGCCTGCAGTAACTAACCTAAATAAGAAAGGACATGAAAAATGATAACAATAGTAAAAAACATAAAACTGAAAAAATAATAATAAAAAATAAAAAATACACAAACATGACATAAACCAACCACAGAAATTGGGGTGGGTTATCCTTACCTGTTTGTTGTATTTGTTGGTTGTCTGACAGCTGTATTCTGAGCAGTGGTCCGATCCGATGGATATGTTATCTCCCGTCCCCACGAAGGTGTTAGCTGGAGGGAGGTCCTGCACAGCCTGGTGCTTTTTCCCTGCCGTGGGTGACTGTGGGTGCAGCTGGACGGTGGGCAGTGGCGAGCTTGACTTATAATGCCTTGCCAGGTCCGGGCTCCCAGGGCCACCATTAACTGAGCGGTAACGGCCCATGCCAGGGCTGTCAGACAGCTTCTCATTTACACCGTCATAGCGCTGGCCGTTCGGTTTGGAGGCCTCCACTGTCACAATGCTGCTGTAGAGCGGCTGCTTGGATTTCTTGTTCTTTTTGTCCTTCTTAGGCTTCTTGCTTTTGTCGTGCTGCTGAGGAGTGAAGAAGTCCTCGTGGTCCTTCTTGCCTGCCTCATAGCCGTTCTTGTTCTTGGGACGGCAGTACCGCGCCATGACCACAATGAGTATGATTAGGATGACGGTCATGATGCCAGACACAACCCCAATCACAATACTGAGCCGCTGCTTGCCCAGGTCATAGTTGGGGTCACCCGCAATGTCCACTGATAGAGGTGTGACCAGGCTCTTGGCAATCTGGGCCTCCACAATGGTGGAGTTGGAGAGGGTCTCATTGATGTAGACATGGACGAGGGTGGTGGTACACTGAGAGGGTGTGCCACTGTCATTGACTTGGACCACCAGACGGTGCAGACCATAGTGTTTCTGCTCCACCTTGCCCACCAGTGAGACTACACCATTGGCCGTGTCAATCTCAAACAGCTTGAAGGGGTTTCCACCTACAATGCTGTAGTTGAGGTCAGCATTTATGCCTTCATCAGTGTCAGTCGCCTGGACTGTCCTGACCACTGTCCGCATGTTGCTGGATGGTGGCAAAAGGGTGTATGAATTGTTGCTAGGGAACGTGACTGCAGGAGGGTTGTCATTTTCGTCCATGACAGACAGTGATACAGTTGCTGTAGCTGACCTGGGGGGGTCCCCACCATCAATTGCCTTCACTCGAAATGTGTAGGTGGTCTTCTGCTCCCTGTCAAATGACATAGTGGAAAATATTGTCCCTGTATCATTCTCAATAGAAAAAATATCCTCCTCTTCCTCAATGTAGAGTTTCATCTCAGCATTCTGGCCCTTATCTGCGTCTATCACCGTGACCATTCCAACAGGGCTGTTGGGCTGCAGGTTCTCCTTTACATAAAAGGTGAAAACGTCCTGCATGAACTTGGGCTCGTTGTCATTTTTGTCTGCCACCAGTACAACTACAGTGGCTGACCCCTGGAGAACTGGAATGCCCTTGTCTTTGGCGATCACTTTGAACTCATACCTTTCTGTCTTCTCCCTATCCAGAACAGTGTTTACCTTGATGTCACCACTGTCTGCGTCAATAGAGAATATTCCATTAACGGAGGAGTCCAGAGAGTAGGCAATCTCAGCATTCTTACCGCTATCTGCATCCAGTGCCACAACGGTGGCCACCTTCTCACCAGGGGCATTGTTCTCTGGGAAAGGCACCTCCACCACATTCTGACTGAAAATAGGAGGGTTGTCATTAGTGTCCCCCACCTTTACAATCAGGGAGTTATTGCTGGACAGGCTGGGGCTCCCCGAATCCACGGCCACTATGACAACGTTGTACTCCTGCGTGGCCTCATAGTCAAGTGGGGCTGACGTGTGAAGGAAGTACTTCTTTTTGTTCTGCTCCCCCTCAATCTCACTAGCTGGCTTCAGCTGGAAAGGGACATCCCCCACCACAGTGCACGTCACCACCCCGTTCTCCCCTTGGTCCCTGTCTGACACCTGCACCAGGGCTATGGGGGTGTCCACTACCACATCCTCTGCCACGTTAGCCACCCCATCCTTGAGGAATATTCTCCCAATCTTTCTGATGTCTATGACGGGAACGTTGTCATTCTCGTCCTTGATGTTGAGCACCACAGTGGCCTTGTCCATTTTGGGTGGCTGGCCCCTGTCCCGGGCCATGACGGTGAAGCGCAGCTGGCTGACCTCCTCACGGTCGATGCGGTGCAGGACGCTGAGCCAGCCCGAGCTCTCGTCCAGGCGCAGCAGCCGGCGCACCGACTCCGTGGCAGCCCCAAACACATACTCAATCTGCCCGTTCACGCCCACGTCCGAATCAGCGGCCTTGAGCTGGAGGATGGGGGCCCCTGGTGAGCTGTTCTCGGCCAGGTCCGCCTCATAGACGCTCTTCTCAAAGCGGGGGTTGTTGTCGTTGACATCGGTGATCATCACCCTCAGGATAGCTTGGGAGGAGCGTGGAGGGTCACCCCCGTCCCGCACGCGTAGCGTCAGCTCGTATGAGTCCCGCTGCTCCCTGTCCAGTGCCCCTTTGATGATCAGCTGCGGCTGCTTCTCGCCATCAGTGGTGTCTGCAACTTGGAGCTCAAAGACACTGCTCCTGCCAGCCCCTTCAGCATCAAATCTCCTCTTGCCTGAGTAGCTATCACCATTGTCCGCGCGGCCCCCAGAGCTAGACCCTGCGCGTCGGCTTGAGCTCTCCCCACTGTCCTGCAACAGCTCATATCTCTCTATGCCGTTCCTGCCGAAATCTCTGTCAGTGGCCGTGGGCAATAAATACAGTGTTCCTATGGGTCTGTTCTCCTCCACTGATAAAGTCAGCACAGGGGAGGGAAAGGAGGGGGTGTTGTCGTTGATATCTAATATGATCACTTTTCCTTCAAACAGATCTACCCAGCTCTGTGCCGGTCCAATCACGGACACTTCAAAATCTATGAAACACTCGTTCTCATCAAATATCATTTGACACTGCTGTAATTTCTCCCGGTCTATCCGCCGCTCGTTTGTGCTGAGCTCCCCTGTGATATTGTCAATTTTAAAATAATCGGATCCCGACTCGAGGGTGAAAGTCACCTCACCAGACCCGGATGCAATGCCGAGGTCCGCGGCTACGTTCCCTATCCGCACATCGGCCGGACCCTCTTCAGCCAAGCGGTATCGCAGGACTTGTTTAGCAGCGGGCTGAGTCAGCAGCTGCAGGATGAGCATACAGTAGCATAAATAGTCCACTGCACCAGTAGTCCTCATGGTTTTCTGCAGCTGAATTCCTTACTTTCAGTCTTTAAATTGAGCGGGGATGTCGCTGAAATATACAGACTAATAATAATACGAATAATAATAATAATAATAAAACCTAAGTTATTTTCGCTTTGCGTCTTAGTGAAGTCCTCCGTTTTCAGATGCATGCGACTTCATTCTCCGGACGGCTTCTTACACCGTTTTAGCTGCAGTAAATTTCAGCCAGGACATAAACCACGATGATCTCCCTTTCGCAGCGCGGCTGAAATCACTTTTCCCTCTCTTTCACCAAAAATCCGCAATCTGGCCACAGCAATACAAAAATGACCCGTTTCCTCTTGCTGTGTGCCACAAATTTATTCATGAGACCTCGACGAATTATGAACACATTTAGAAAATAACAATAATAAACTGTCCCGTCATTTCACTTCAATGAAAGCAGTCCAAGTCCTTTTTATGGTAGCATTAAAGCTATGTATAATGCAAAAGCACAAAAAACAATGTAGTTTTAAATCCTAGCTTCGGGAGCCGGAGACCTTCTTATTTGAAGATATTTCCTCAATGCGGAATAATATCTATAAAAGCCCACACAGATTCCGAACTAAAGATAATACAGTACTTTACACAACTGTCCGTCTTCTTACCTTCTAACCGCGGATAAGCAGCAAATGAGCTGTCCTGTCGTCTTTGCAATCACCCAACTGCTCAGATTGCTTTACCTCCCGTGACTTAACACATTGTGTTTTGTAGTTTTGTCAGTTACAGGGGAGAAAAACCCGCAGCGCAGTTCATTTGAGAAGAGAAGGAAATGAAAGAGGGTGAGAAAAAACTGTAATTCCACACAAAGTGCTAAGATATGTCTCAAGCAAAATCCAGCAAAATGTGTCTCGTCGCGTCCCGCATTCTCAGTCTGCTCGCCCGCTCGCAGCTCACCTGCATTAGCAGTGCATGTGTTCGCAGCTCGTATCTGCGGCACTCTGAGAGCGATTCACAAATGATATTGCAGTCCCTCGCGCTCTCTCCACCCCCTCCGCTTTCCATCCCTGTGCACGTAACCAGAGCTGAACTTGATCGTTCAGTTTAAAGGGTAGCCGACACAGTATTTGTTGGGGGGGGGGGGGTCTTCTCTTCCTGTCAATAAGGGTAAGATTTTTAACAAATTGTGACTCGGTGTCACGTGAACGCAAAACAATTCCGTTCACATACGAACAAACGATTGTAGTTATGAAGCCGAGGTTGTTTTAGTTGGGGGGTCAAATTACAAGGGAAATTGATGGCTAGCCTCGCTGCAACAAACGAGGTGGATCTAGTGAACACAGCGTTACCATTTACCGAATCATCGACCGTATAGATTTTTAGTATGTCAAAGTGAGCACATTCCATTGCGGCATATAAAACATGATCCTGAGACGTGGTGCGCGAGGCTTGGGATACTACTGAATCGGTCCACGGATCTGTGTGGTATTAATTTCTGTTAAAAAAAAAAAGTTGAAACAATTCGTAGCACACTTAAACTGGTGTCTAGCGAGTGATACCATATGTGCACATTTCAACAGCACTGTTTCCAGTTGCTCCCACTGCATTCCGTTTTCCCCTGTAAACTTTGCGCATACAGTAGTATATGAATTAGCCTTCCCAGACAGTGCCCCTCCTCGCCCTACACACGGTCTGTGTATTAAAATGTGTTTTATCCGAACAATTCATTTGAGATTAAGCTCGATATCGTTATGAGTGTTTGCAGTCAGTGGTGTATTGGTGTTTATATATATAGAAAACACGTTCTGTCGCGCATGGTAGGATTCCTCTGGAATTACAGTGAAGCGTCTTTGTTCTCTGTTTTTACTTTGGATATGATGAATTTAAGGCAATACATGTCCTTGAATGTAAATTAGAAACGGAAATAATGATCAGGCAGGGTGGACATGAACCGACTGTCCGTTTTGCCTGCCCCTTCAACACTGCGCAACCTTTCAGTGTTGCACTTGTCACTGAGCAAGCTGTATGCGGCAAACCGCATAGCCAACGTGTACCTATGTGCAAGTTTTCTCCCGTCTTCCCACACAAGGGACCGACATATATGAATGTCTTGTTCAGAAATGGAGATAAGGTACATATGCTTTGTAGACCTCACCACGATGCAAAACCAAGTGACTTAAAAAATAAAATAAAACAACAGGAGACTAAAGGACAATACGCGTGCCGTGTATTCGAGCACTCTACCCGTTCATTTCCCATAAAAAAGTCAAAAGCTCAGATATTTTCCCGGCCTCTCGTGCAGATCTTGTACAGTCGTTTTGGTGCGACTATTGGCATAGACGCAGGGTGTATGTTCTGTTATGCATCGAAACTTAATTCATTGCATGAGGACTTCCCCCTCTCACAAATAACGTGGGGAATCCATGTATAATGAGGGTATCGTATCGCACAAGAAAAGGGATAGAGAAAGGTCTACCGATGCTGTATCAGCCAGCCACTTGGCATTCTAACCGTATCCTGCTCCTTGTCGCCCTCTGTCGGTCAACCTGCATTCATTTTATTTCCAATGAATAATCGAGGATTGAACTAAGGGCGATGGGAGGTCATTTTTTTACCCTTAACTCCATCAGGACCTGCACGTTTCTAATGGACTTTATCATCAGACAGTGTTCACTGAACGAAACGAGGGAGTGAATACTTCTGTTTTAAAAGAAAATATGAACATCATAAAATGTAATATCATATTAAAAGTGTTATGAAAAGCCACTAGAGGGTGTCACCTCTTTCTGCAAACTGTATTTTACTTTGAAAAAAAGCATGCTGTGGATATTACCGTTTCATTTATTTACGTTTTCTTCTCACGGAAATTAGAACCGCATTAAAATTATCCATTGATAAAGCTGGACCGTCACTGATGCCACTCAGGTTGAGTATATTGCTTAGAGGTTTCAATGGTGCACATTTATGGAAATAAGGCACAGATTCATAGCCACCAGAGCACACTGATTGGCCCTCACTTCAGTCTTATTGCTATGTTTATCCAATCCCCTGCTCCAAAGTTATTTCATTAAACTGAAATAATCATCTAATCAAAGAATGCATGACATGAGATGCCACAGCATTCTGTTATGCGTAAACCAGGTAGTGATTATTGCAGTGTATGGACACATTAAATACTCACGAATAGCTTTGTTAATAAAATGTATTTTCTTTGAGTCTGCTCCAGATTTCATTTTGTTTTCACATTTAAATTGTGTAGGCTTGTGCTTAACATTGGTTGCATTTATGCTTGTAAAACTACTAATGAATTTAGAAGTTTGTGTCATAAGCCAGGGGAAAAAAGCCCTAGAGGGTAAGATGGAATTTTTATCAGCTACATTTATCATCTGTTAAAGGCAAGCTTTTATTCAAAACATTTTAATGAGCTTTGTGCTTTGCATTGCAGGGGTGCCAATAAATGTCTCAGCATAGTTTTAAAGAATAATGTGTTAGTAGTTAATGCATCAAAACCTACTTTTCAAGTGGATGGCCCTCGCATCCCAAAGGCATATAGTGTTTGCACGTGACACTCTACCAGGTGTTGAGACTGCAGGTATCATTCTTAATTAATTATGTGCCCGCAATGCAGTTACTGCAGCTCTCAGGTGAGGACTTTCACCGATGACATTACAGTGAAGTGTCAGGTTTCATTGATTGCATTCAGCAGCAGTTCCAGTTCCAAACCATGGTGTTGGAATTCACCTTCCAATTTCTCTGATGAATTTAACACTATGGTGGTTATTTTCTGTACAGTAATTGCACTTGCCTGATCTGAGAGGCTCTGATTAATTGTACTATCTTCAGTTTTATCACTTTTATATTTTTAATATTTTTTTTCTTAGATGCATATGCATGTAATGTGGTGCATTTTTTGGGATGACTATGTGTGTTTATGTCTCTGTGTGTGTGTGTGTTTGTGTGTGTGTGTGTGTGAGAGAGAGAGTGTGTGTGTGTGTGTGTGTGGAATGTGTGCGTTTGTGTCAGTACATGCTTTTTCTTTTTTCTTCATTTATTCCAAATGACTTATAAGTCTATGCTTATGTGTCTGCTCTATTAAGTATGTCTAAGTATATGTGTGTGCACGTGTGCATGCATGTGTGTGTGTGTGTGTGTGTGTGTGTGTGTGTGGGTGCAGCCATGTGTATATGACTGTAAGCCCAGGTCTTAGTCATTTTGCATCGTGTTTACCTTTTCTTGGAAGGCCTCATGTCACATCACATGATTCAAGTGAGGCTGTCACATTAGCATAAATGACAGGTCAAAGAGTGTCCATTACACAGTGTTACCTCAATACTGGAATTAGAATCTGCGGTATTTATTTTGACTGTGACCACACAGAGACCCCTGGCTAACACAAATGTTTCAGGAATATTGGGGGACTTCACTTTTAGCTTGCCATTTTGGGTGATATCGAATTAGAATTACAATGAAAACATTTCTCAGACCGTCTTAGAATACATTTACTCTTCCAAACAACGTTTATCAAATCACAAGTAAACACCATGGGCATGATGCATGCATTCATATGCGCAATATCCACTGAGGGTTATTATTCATCTTGAAAAGACATCATGGAGGGCAGAGACAATTTTAAGACTATGGAAATGAAATGGCAAGATCTATTCAACATTGGAAATATTAGTGATTGACAATAACACAAATGATAGTTGGTAATTACAATACAAGTTTAAAACAATCTTAGGTCTATTCCTTTGACATTCCTTGTGACTTCATGATAACATTCTAGGGACTCTTCTGTAATCTGTACAAATGTGTGTGCTTGGTTTACCCAACTTTTTGTAATGTTCCAGAAATCTACTGAACCCCAAACAAACTGACTGCCTGGGAGAAGCTTTCTGATCCATTTCCAATATACTTTCAATAGTCCTGCATTTTCAATTTTAAATTATGCAGCAAACTGAATCCTCTGGGATGAACATCTAATAGCTAAATTATAGCAGTCAAGCTTTTTACCCCCTCAACAAAGTGATAAGTTCTTTTGAAGGAGAGGCAGAGTGAAAACAGGTAGTTTTTCCTTGATCAGACATGCAAAGCATAAGCGGCATCATATTGCACCAACAAGTGATTGACATAAAAATGTTGCGGAAGCCTGTCCCTTTCTCTTTAGAGAGAAAAACAAAAACACCAATGCACATGCACAATAATACGTGAAAAGTTGACTTAATAATGTATAGCATGCATATCTTGAGTGAGAAAATTATTAAACTGCAGTTCTAACAAAAATAGAAGCTCTTTCAAGATTAAATGTAGAGGGATACTGAAAAGAGCGAAGGGAAAAAACCAGCCGTTCTGGCTGGAATGCCTTGAGAAACGGTCACCTTCCTTTACTGATGTTAGAACATGCTGATTATGTCTGGGTGATGGGTTCGGTTCAGGCATCACTCAAGCTGGGGGGTACTGACAGATTGGGAAGACGCTGGTGAAAGAGGCTGAGTTCTCTATGTTTTAAGGCTGGATTTTATATTCATGCTCTGCTACACTCTGTGGATAACAGCCCCCACCAGACTCCGCATTGTTTATCATAATTAGACATGCATTCATAACGGGACCAGACATTTATTAGCAAAAAATATGAGATGGAAATTGGTGAGGGCCATAACTGGAATGCGGGATGGCATTTTTCTGGATCTTTCTGTGAAGACTCCAGCCTGTGGCTCTGGTCTACATCGGCTCAGTCAATTTCTCTCTTTTTCTCTGTGGTCGGCAAAAGTTCAAATTTAAGAAATATGAATGTGTAAGTGCGACAGCCAAATCACCACCCAGCATGCAGCCTGAATGTTAAGCTGCTGAGGTAGCTCTGTGCTCATGCTTGAATATGAAATGAAAGTGAAACAAAAGTGATTCATGCCACAAAAAATCCTTCCTCATAATCAATTTCATAAAAGTAGCTGGATGTTACAACTTCCATTTAAATTAGGGGCTACACACCTAATTGTTATTCACCAGAGGCTGAGTGAGGCTTTGGAACCAGACATGCCCTAAACATTCAGAGTGTTCTGATAAAGATGGGAAAATAACTTAATGTCAGGCACGTGGTATTTCTGATTATTTTTGGTTTATTATAACTTTATCCATTAAGCAGCTTGTCCAGTGTTACCTGTTCAGCTTGCACTTTTACTTTCTCCAGGGTATAAGAGCAGGGCTCTATCTGGTATTCCACCCAGGAATGTTTGAGCGTCACACCAAGGTCCTCACCATTATGTCACAATGCCCTCCTGCACAAGACCATTGGCTTTGATATGAGAGGAGAGCAGAGCTGAACTGTGGTTATAGGAAACATCCATGGAAAAATGGTGAAATTATATTGGGTCAGCCAGCCTTTTGCTCCAGCCCATGGTCACAGCTGTACAGGAGACCAGAGGCATTAGTGAATGCAGTGCTTAGTTGGGTTTTTCACTCACCATAATGGCAGGAATCATGACGTTTCACAGGGAAGGGATGCGCCGGCCAGGGGCTGAGCCTGACAGAAACCACTTAAACACTGTACCATGCAGCAGGTGTGGACATGTCGACACCTTACTGCAACTCTCCTTCCTCTCTCCCATCTCTCACCCACCCTCTTTATCTCTTGCTCCCTGTCTCTCTCATTCTCTCTCTCGCATCCTCTCTCTCTCTTTTTTCTCTCACTGGCTCTCTGTCCATTTCTATCCCACTTCTTTTCTCTCTCTCTCTCTCTCTCTGTCGTCCCCTTTTGTCTCTGTCTCTCTCCCTCTGTCTTCTGTTTTGGCCCAGATAGAAAGAGACAGTCATTACATTAGTTCCACTCTCCTGTTGAAGGAGAGGGAGGGAGAGAGGTAGAGGTAGCTGGCATGATCAGAAGAGCAGCCTGGCCTAATTTGGGGTGTCTGAG
Organism: Albula goreensis; assembly: GCA_022829145.1. Classification (NCBI taxonomy): domain Eukaryota; kingdom Metazoa; phylum Chordata; class Actinopteri; order Albuliformes; family Albulidae; genus Albula; species Albula goreensis. The sequence continues at coordinate 19,956,728 of CM040757.1, forward strand.
GACAGACTATGGGACGAGTTCCCGCTGACAGAACGCACTGGACATCACCCTCCATCCCTCCTGCAAGTGGAGGAAGGGGGCCAAGGGAGGGAAGACAAGCTAGAGTGGGACTGGCTAACTGCTGCTCTGGGGGAGGCAACTTGACATGTAGCTACCTCAGCTGAAATAACCAAGTACAGTAGCAATGCTGTTGGAACAGATTAGAAGTACACAACGATATTAATGTAAAATACAAACTACAATATGCTAGATCATTGTGTCAATCTGATTGGTGCCAGCTGATTCTGAGGATTTGGTTGGCTCAAACTTTTCATTTTGTCATGCATTTCATCATTGCAGTGCATTTGTCAAAAGCACCATGCTCTGGATTTCTGCTGTCTCCCACATTATACCACCTTGCATTCCTCTACCCTGTGTTTCTGCACCTCGAAAGGACACTTGGGTAATAACCCTCAATGAAAATTATGGTAAAGTGCAAAGCCAACAAGCACCTCAAGGGTGGGTTTTGAATTAAAATCACATTTACAGTTATCCTTCCCTTATGACTGCTATCTTATGGATAACAACTTTTCCACTGGTCTTCAAATGATCACAGAAGACATTATAAAGTAATGAGTTTAAACATTCTTTTGAGTCGTTTCTAATCACTAAATCATACCATATCCTGTGAAAGGGTTTAATTTAGAATGTGTTCCTATGTTCAGAAACATAGAACACATGGTATTACTAAAAGAGGAAAAAATACATCTACACCAAACACTTTTTACATAATGCTTACAGAAAATGCTTATGCATTATGTACATTTTATGGATTTTTTGGGAATCCATTTGACCTTCCACCCCCCCTAGATATTCGGAGCGGAACTCTGCGTTCCACAGAAAAACAGGCAGGATCAGTCTGACAGCTCGCTCAGACTCAGAAGCGGCATCGCATATCGGGCATCAATATCAGCAAGGCCGGATTCTGCGCTTAAAGCACTGCGGAAACTTTCAGAAGGGAAAAGTAGACCTGGGCATATTATTTAAGGCCAGAACAAATGCCACCATTTCATTTATTAATTAACAGTCACCTGCTACACTTACATATATACTGAAACTGTGGTATTTACTATGAAGTCACCATTACAATTGTCACTCATATGGACAGTTAATTACACTAGTATTAATTCATCGTATGGCCCAGAAAAATTTTGTGAATTATAAGAAAACAGCTGACATAAAAGTGCTTTTGTGTGGTTGTGTGTGTGTGCATGTGCATATGAGATTGTATGTCAATATAATGAATGCTACTCAACAATTCACTAAAAAAGTGCTCATTTCCCGGTTTACAGTTCTTGTTAATTGAATTTTTGGTCTTTTGCTTGGACCGAGAGCCACTTGTGTCAATTGTATGCCCTTGCGCCATGAGCCCCTGCTTTACTTGTGTGTAATGTCCTCGCAGAGTTTGCTGTGACATTGTAGCGGCTTAGTTATCCAGTGCTCCAAGGTCACAGTGACGCTATAAGAACGTTAAAGCGTGACACTTGCATGGCAGCTCTGGGTGACTGGCTGCCCTTCTGAGAGAGAGGGAGGGAGCTATGGGGCTCTGCTGACCGGCTGTTTACGTTTCCCCTCACCCCCACAGCACCGCTTCCTCTCACGCCTGTGAACTGCTACACAAAAGCACCCCTGCGAGCACAGGCCGATGGCTGGGAGAGAGCTGCCAGCCACTACTGTTGTTCCACATAGTGTTTTTTTTTGGGGGATTGGGAGCGGTGCATGGAGGTTAGCACTTGGTGAGAACATGTCTTTATCATGGGATGGGTATCTTGACATGTTTTAATATGATACAATTTATACAGACCTTCGTGGTCCATAGCCCAACAAATATAAAATCCATATTTATCTTTCAGATGTATTGTAGTTAAATTCCTCAGGATATCCTAAGTCTGGATGTTTCTGTGACACATGAGGTAGCATGGTGATTTTTTTTTGGCGGTTGAACTTGAGTCATGAGGCAATGTTTCCACACTTGCATGAATGCATGCTCCACATATGAAGTTAATGACAAACATGTTTGTAGCATGTACTCTCTTCATATCCTCAAACATTTTCTGAATCCAGAAATACAAAGTCAGGAATATTTGTCTGTTGAACCTTTTTGCCTGGTGTGCTGTTAGGTCTCATGTCTGTGAGTCAGTATACAAAAACACCTCCCTCAGAGAGCTGACTGAAAGCTCTAAACTGGTTGTGAACGACACTGTTGTTTCACGGTTTCTGGAGGGGTGGGCGGATGTTAGACTCATGCTCTGGCTCGCTGGTGTCGAGAAGCCTTCTCCTGTCAGATGAGCGGTCCCTGTCTGCCCCCGCCCCCCTCGCTGACACACTCACACGTGCTGAGGGAGCGGACCGAACCAGCACAGTGACCACGCTTTATGCCCTGAATTAGCTGCTCAGAAAGGACACACTGCAGTCATTATCAGTGGCCCCCAAACACATAATGGAAACAAAGTCTCGTCCCCATCCGGGGGCTGACAATATGTGAGGCATACTAAATGTGGCCCTGTTAACATAGGAACATAGGGCCTGTCTCTTACATATGCATTACAGGATCTGGCAACAGTCAGTTGGCATTTAGAAGGGGCTATGACTGCAAATATATGATTCAAATGGGTTCATTCAACAAATATTTAAAAAGAATGCTTTTGCTGCCTCATCTGTGTGTGTGTGTGTGTGTTTGTGTGTGTGTGTGTGTGTGTGTGTGTGTGTGTGTGTGTGTGTGTGTGTGTGTGTGTGTGTGTGTGTGTGTGTGTGTGTGTGTGATTTGTGTGTGTGTGTGTGTTTGTGTGTGTGTGTGTGTGTGTGATTTGTGTGTGGAAAAAAAGATGCATTTTTCATCATATAGATATTTTTTTCCCAATCATGAAATACTTCATATTAGACAACATGCAATATATAATTCATTCATTTTTTTATGGAAAACATTCCATATGCCAGGTTGATCTAGAAACGTGAAAGGAAAAGCAAGCCAGCCTTGTTCAGTCGTTTATCGGCATCCATTACAGAGTGTACCATTGATAAAACTTTCAGCCACTTTGAGCCTCCTGTCAGAAATGAGGAAGAAGGCATCTGCAGACATGTCTATTCTGCCTCCTGTCATGGACAGGAAGGCTGTTGAGCAGCACCTCGGTTCACCATTGATAAGGCTTCCCTGTCAAAATGTCTTTTAATGTAAAATACAGCCTTGAATGTTATCCCTTTTCAAACTATCCTTCATCTTATTGAGAGGGCATCTATTTTTTCTGGCACCATCAAAGAGTGGTTTCTCCTCTTTTGTGCTCTCCTTTTGCTCCTGACAGCTCTCTCCATCTCAAGTGAAGTACTGCCATCCATGTAGGAGCACCTTCCTGAAGGATGCAATCTACAAGAAGTCCATCTGATCCCAGGAAGGTTCCCAGAATATAAGGCAAAGGTAACAATGAATGCAGATCTCACAGGCCATTGGCAGAAATGACCTGCTACCATAAAATATGTCTTGAAAAATTTTGATCCTTTATGTATATGTATATGAATATGCACATTTCCCCACCCAGCCCACCTCACCTGAATGCTGGAAGTCATGTCTTCACTTTTTGTTGCAATGGAGATAGTTGAATGATCCCCAGACTCGGGTTAGAGTGATACAAACTATCTACCTTGTATATGGAAAAAAAAATAAACAACAATGATAGCTATATTAGGACACCTAATTGCTTGTGATCAAACCAAGGAAACTAATCATAATGATATTGATAAGCATGGGGTAAGGAAAAACCAAACAATATAAGAATATGTATTAACTATAAAAGGTAGTTCCGGAGATGTGGACTCAGTACTATGGGCATTTTGAAGGATGTTGCTTTGAGTGTTAACTTTGAGAGATTTGTAGTGACAGCGTTACCCTTGATACATTTAATATTTTTGCTGTTTATATTCAAGGAACACTTTTCATGCTGCTTTAGAAATGCAGAAATGTTGATTAAAAAAAAAACATTTTGTTGAATAAATGAACTAGTATTGACATTGACATGAAACACATGTTATAAATTCTTTTTGTAATTGAGTTAAAAGAACTTTTTTTCATGTGGTGTATCCATTATTTTATCTTTCCACTGTATCTTTTATAATCATATGAGGGCACATTGTACAAGTGCAACACAAGTCACAACAATCATTATTCATGCTTTGTAAACAGCACTGGATTCTCACAATATCTCACCTTGTATTATTGCTGCACTATAGTACCACAGCCTGATGTATGCTGATATTTGCAATTCTTCCATGCTGAGCCTCTCTGAGGCAATGCAGTCAACTTATTATGGAACTGGACTTAAATAAATATTCATTTCTGATATTTTATAAAAATGTAAGCAGTGTAAATTGCCCAGCATATTTTAATGTCAATCAGATTGCACTGAAAACCAGCAGACCCCCAGCATCTTGAAATTAATGTCTAGGCTTCTGATATTGAGGGGCTCTGTGAAACCTTCACGTCCCTAAAACCAATGCTTGGATTGCAAAAAAATATCAGCTTTAGTATGTTTTTGTCCCTGTTACCAAATATCTTAGATACAAAAATATATACTTAATGTGGAAATAGAAACCATTGAGTCAGTGATTTTTTTTTTTTTTTATCCCAGTGGTGTGTTGTAGTTTATAGCATTTCCAGTTAAACTTTGGTTTGTGACAGAAAACCTTTCTGGGATAAGGAGGTAGATATATAGAAGAACTACATTAAATAGTGGAAGCACAAATCAATATGTGAATACCCATTAACTAAAAAGATGTTTGCCCACCCTTTGTCTTATGAAAAATGTCAAAGCTTCTTGTAATTCTGATATGAATTAGTTGGAGCATGTATTCAACAAGGCCCATGTCAACACCACTGCACCCCATTGTTTTTTACAGACTGGTTGGTGTTGGATCTCTACTCTGACTGACTCGCTCATTTTCACCACACAGATACATGATTGGATTGAAACCTGGTGACTGGGGAGGCCACAGAAGTAAACTGAATTCACTGTCATGTTCCCAGACCCTTTTCTGCACAGTACTATCCTTATGGCAAGGCTTCTTATTGTGCAGATAAAGCCCTTCACACTGCTACAATGAAGGGATGGACCTGATTGGCACTGATATTGCACATATCCCATGGCAATCAAATGTTGCTGCATTCTTGCTTATTTCAAAGCTGTATCTATTGTCTATGCTATGGAATTACAGGGTTAATGACAATTAATGTATTGTTCCTTACAATTGTGTGGGTGTCAAATGAATGTTATGAAGAAAGAACCCTATTTTCATGACAACAATATCTTCACTGACTCCCACATTAATGGCAGCTTATAGAATTCCCACTGTCTAATGCAGGAGCAATGAATGGATACTTGATTTCTGACTCCCTCTAGCAACTTTATTTATCTCTCAGCCCCCATACTAGCCTTCAAACATATGTGCTGTTGGTTGCTCGGAATGGCTTAAGCCCCCTATTGTATTTCCTGAATTCAAATGTTGATATGTCTTTAAATGTTTTCGCTGATGGAAAATGTAATCCTTGGTGGCGGAGCACTTAACACGCCTCTTATCATGGCTTTGCCCTTTCTGTTGGAGGTCTCTCTTTTCTTCCTGTTTGAGGTCAGTCCCTCCTCCCCCATACTCAGGAGAGTTCGTTTGCATCTGAATAGAACTCTGATTTCTTTTCAGGACAGAAACGTAACACTATAGAATGTCGACCACGACTGGCTGGTTTTATAGATGGTTCATGCCATGTTAGTTGCTGTGCAGACAACCACTTGCTTTCATTGGATCCATTGTGATATATGTTTGACTGAGCTGCAACATTGGTGATTGTCATTGCCTTTTTGTCACCATGAGACCAGGATGTACACAAACCAGGCAAATCAGAGCAGTATAACATATCAACCTGTGCAGAAAACAATTTAGCACACTATGGAACTTGATGAGGAACATAAACGTATTTAAAAAGATAAGCTGTGAAATAAGCAATATGATCTACACACATAATTAAATAAGTGTGTAGATGATGTTGGCGGTCAGATCTATTACCAGGTGCATTGCTGTTGTAGACGGGATCCCTGCATTACTTCTGTTTGATGAATATGCATTGGATAGAACATCTGAAGAAAAGCATTTGAAGGATCCCAAAAATCCCTCACATTGTTGGCAGAGACAAATAAACAAAAAATTGTTTCATATACTTTCTTTTTAAAATTGTGTATTATAACCGTCCATGTCCCATAAACACAAACAATACCTTAATTGTTGTTTTTATTTCATAATTGGTTGTCTTGACATTTTGAAGCGGATATATGATTTGTTACTTCTATTGTCTGTGGCATTAATTAGAGTACTGAGCCTAACATTTCTGGAGAGATCTCAGGAACATTTGAAGTGTAAAGTCTCCTCTCACTTACTGAATACAGAAATGTTCAATTATGTATCTATATTTCTGTGGGTGTATGTGTGAGTGTTTATTCATGTTTTCCCACCGAATAAGCTCAAATCCTGCTACAGTGTGGTAGGAAGCTGAAAACACCCAGCAACATACATTTGTCCATTCATCCACTTACGCCCCAAATGTCAAAATAGGGCTAACATCCTGATATCAGGATGAATAACCAAAAATATGTATTGAAGTGTTGAAGGTGCATGAATGAACATACAATCATTGTCACATTTTTTTTCTTCATGCCTTTATCACCAAAGACACTACAAAACTATAAAACTGAGCACACAATTTCTGGAAGGTGATTAGTTGGTCAGCCTGCAGTTTGTATTGTATGCTTATTTGTTAACAAGTAAATAAATGAACAAATAAATAAATACATGTATGTATTTACCATTTGCATGGTAAATTTTCTTATGAATACAAGATGCAATCTGACTTGTTGTAGAGTGTCCAATGTATATTAAAAAAAATGCAGCATAAAAAATACAATATGGTGGAAGTTTACTGTGTATAAGCACACCAAAACAATTCCAAACCATGATCTGTATGCCATCCTCTATGATTAAATAAAAGACTCTTAAGGCACAGCACGTACTGTACGAAAGGTTTACTACTGCCAAGCTCAGAGTGAATAAAATGGTATCCCAGTAGTGAGAAACATAAAAGAAAAGTTCCCAGACATTATGGATAACATCTTATACACTCTAGCCACTCAAACCAATCATTCTGTGGTTTGGTTTTATTCTGTCTTATTCCTCACATTCTCAGTCACCAAAACAGATTTCAGAGCTCAGTGCAATATCCACACTGGATGTGAAACGCTAACCCAAAATAAAAAGGGAACAATGCTCTTAAAAGTTTAAATGTGCCAAAACGACACTTGGATGGATGAACCTCATTTCAAAAATGGAAAACCAATGTGTCTCAGAAGATGCCAAAAAGTACAAAGGATATATACTCTATGGGTTGACTGAGGTAAAATGCTTTATGAATTTGACAAAGTTTGTTTATATATATATCAGTTTTGTTTGTTTGTTTTTTCCTTGAGCCCTAAATATCTCCAGAGATTTAGAGGTCATTGCAATCAAACACAGTTCCAAGTTATGTAGAAAATGCACTTAAGCGCAGGTCTGAATAAGGCTATTATATATGTTAATATTTATCTATATTCGAGACAGAGCACATTGTAGCTAATTTATCTCCTGGCAGAAAATTCACACAGTTGATTGTTGTTAGGGAACATAACTTCTGCACTGGCACCAAATATAGAGGGCGTCTTGTATTTTGGAGCGCCCTCCTCATCCCTCCCAGCTCAGCTTCCTTCGTCTCTTCACCCTCCAGGTCTTCCGCGACCTCGCGCGCCCCGCTGGCAGCAGGGACAATGTCGGGTCCTTCCACCTTTCTAGAGTTTTTGGGCATTATTCTCGACACAAAAGAACTCCGGTCCTCTCCCTAAAGAAAGAGAGCTCTCCTAATCCATTCGGATAATTTAGCCACTGTCCACATAATCTATAAAGGTCGCCACGCTCTAACGCCACCATGCCACTCACCTGGGCAGCTTGCTCCCGTGAATCAGCTGGCAGAAAATTCACACAGTTGATTGCCATATTTTACACAATCTCATTTCTGACGAACTGATCCCCAGATCTAATCAAAACAACCAAGGCATATAAATGAAAAAGTCTCTTTGTTGTAATACAGTGTCATATTAAAAAGCATTTAATATGACAAGGAAGTTTTAGTTGAATAAAGTTGTTAATTCTCAGATAATTATATGCATTTAGGTAGTTATTATAGAGTTTAGTATATTGGTGACTTACGGTCACACTATAGGGTTTTAGCAGTTGCAAAGATCTGTATTTTTTTCTTCTTCAATTTTATTCTTAACCTTTTATCTCATTTTGCCACATTTATAGTCATAAAAAAACCAGACTGAAAGCTTAGTTTCTCGGTGACATCTGAGTCAGATGAACAGATTTTCCACATGATGGTGTAACTTTTGGATTTGTTCGGTTTTCCTGGGAAAATCCTTTGTGTGGTGATACTGTCGCACCAGTTCATCAGGATTAGGCCCATCACCATATTCGATCCTTGGATTAGCTTTGAGGGCTGCTCTGGGTGAAAACCAGCAATGCAAAGAATGATTTTCAAAGTGTATAAAAGCCCGTAAAATGACTCACATGGTTATTAATTTTTCTATCGATGTGTTATTGCTTTCTTTCTCCTGCTAGTCCCCCTTCCACCACCAACCTTTTCAACTAATAGAGAATCCTAATCCAGTGAATTAAAAATCAAAAAGTTAGATTAGATTAGACGCTTTATTGCCATTTTATGAAAGCCCTCTGGATATTGTATTACCACAGTTCAGGTGCTCTGGCATCATAGACAATACATTGCCAGTGAATGACAATACACCAGTACATTCCCACATGACGTCACATAATTGTATCACCACAAAACAAAGAAGTGTGAGAAGATCTTCAGGTGTTATGAAGTTCACATAATAGGGGAGGTACAGTGGACCTGTAGAAGGGGACGGCTGGTGGAGTGAGCTCAGAGATCTAATTGCAATGGGGAAGGTATAGTTCATGAAATAAGATGACTTGTTGGGCAAACTCGTGTGGCCTCTCCCGGAAGGAAGAACCTGAAGAGGTGATGAAGAGAATGAGAGAGGGTTAGAGATATTTTTTTGCACTCTGAACACATTTTTTAGGTGTATATGAAAATTTGGAAAATTTAGTTGGTGATTGTGGGCGGAGCTTGAGCCATAGATATGAGAACTGATTCTTATTTAACCTGCCTTTTTAGGGGGCTCTTTGTGTTTATATGAAAATTTGGAAAAGCATCAAACAACATTTCTCAACACTACCCTTTTCCTTTTGAACTGATAGCTTACAGACTTCCACACATCATTCTTCAACCAATTGTTTAACATTTTTCATTTTGAAGGAATTCTTCAACCAATAACATTTTTCAGGCAACAAACAGCAGTGACTGTGATTCTGCTATGGATTATAATCTTGCAACAGCATTAAATTTAATGTTTATTATCTCCAACTTATTTCAGGTCAGTTGGTGAAGTCAATTCCAAGCTCATGGAAGAGCCAAGGCGAATGTGCTGAAACCACGCCCCTTGCCCTTTGCTGAAATTGCAGTGTGTGCTTGCTATATAATCCACTTGCAAAGCACAACCTGGTGAATCCAAAATTGACAGAAAATTCCCTTACAGGCAATTTGCTCTCCATTTCCCTCTCCTCTTATCAGACGCTAATGGGTTGCGTTTGCATTATAGCACCGCGCTTCTTGAAAAATACGGCCCCCTGTGCATGATTTGTCTTAGGCGGTGATAGGAAATTATAATTGTGTGATGCTATGGCCCTGTGTTTGCGCCTGCCTTGTTCATCACAACCGGTTTTATGGTTGAAATGAAGAGCTGCACTCTCCCGGGTGATCCCACTTTAAACTCTGGGAGGAGAGATGAATGACCCCTTTCCTGGGATTCAATGAGCATCTATTTTATCCATGCTGCAAGAAACGGATGACCACTTCACCAGAATAAGACCAGCGAAGTTCTGGTAGGATTAGAAATATTTGCAGGAAAACCAAGAATAGAAAACCCTGACCAAAAAGAAAAAAAAATCAAAAAGTTTAATATAAAATAAAAGTTACATTTATGAGATAATGGGGGTGGGTTGGAGGTAGTAGAGTATGGGTGTACATGTCTTAAAGTGAGTCAGTGTTGGAATTTATGTTTTTGAGAGTCAAAACTCATGCACAACACTAATTATTTTTAGCAGCTGCATTTGAATATAGGTAATTTGCAAATATTGTAAACAAACAAACAAACCCAAAGTTTCCCAAACAAACTACATTCAATTCAATTCCTTTTCACTGTTCACATCTGGCCGGTAAGGTGGCTGTCAGTTCAGTGAGACCTTAACATGTTTTTTTCCTCTACCTTTTTTTCCGTGCGCTCGGAGTGTTTATGTGAAAAATCAGTCTCAGTGTCCAAAGCAATTTACCTACTTCTATAAGTCTCCTTCCAGTAGGCCTCTATATCAGCCTGTCCTCAGTACAGTAAATACCCTGGGGTGCAATTTGTTGTCCACCCCATTTCAGTTGATGGTATTGATCAACTGAACTGTGTTTAATTAGCTGAGTGAGATCTGCAATGCATGCTGGGACATGCAGGTCGTTACTGCTGTAATCAGATGCATAATCCATTTACGGGTATCCATGACCCTTTTATTCTGATACCACTTCTGTTAATGTTACATTAAGACGTGCAAAAAGAAGAGGCTGAACTTTATTGGTGGCCATGGTACATACATACCAGCATTTTCAATAGCATCTTATTCTGACTGGTTTCATTCCATGATGAGAGTTCATGGTGAGTGTACATGATTACATATAATTAGTTATGTGGACACGGTGGACAATGTCAATCAAACTGTGTGTGTGTGTGTGTGTGTGTGTGTGTGTGTGTGTGTGTGTGTGTGTGTGTGTGTGTGTGTGTGTGTGTGTGTGTGTGTGTGTGTGTGTGTGTGTGTGTTTGTGTGTGTATGTGCATGTGCCTGGCTGTGTGTAGTTTGTAACCAGATGTCAGGAAGCGGGTTTTGTCAGGAAATGTACACTCTAGTCTGGCTATGGTTTGTTCTAGACAGCAGAGCAGTATATATTAATTCAAGCACTTAAATACAAGGTATGAAGTCTCATGAAATCAAATAAAATCAAAACAAAGACAGGTGTAGCTGTGTCAAATGAGTATCTCCTCGAGAAAGAGCTGAAATCTTGGTTGATGGGGAGGAAGAACAGCTCAACAAAATGCAAAACCAAAGAAGAAAGACTAAAATGAGCTTGTTTTGTGCAACTATGTCGTGCTGTTATTAATGGTCAAAACTCTCTGCAAATGCTGAAAATGGAATCTATCCCTATCATCACCATGATAACTCATTCTCCAGCTGAACACAACTCCTGCTGCATGTTTATGGAAATGCAAAATCAAGCACAATCATGATATTCTATTTCTCTGCAAGGAGAAACATTAAATGCCACAGCCAGTCTTTAAGACAATCAGTGTTCTTTGATGTGTCTTATTGTTCATAATTTCAGGTAGGCTACATGTTCAATATAAGAAACTGTGCACGTGTGTATGTGTATCTTTATGTATGTAGGTGTCCTCTGTGTATAGATAAAGGCCTGTAAATAACAGAAGGCAGTCCTTGGTTGAATAGTGTCATAAAAAACACATAAAGAGCTGCCTGTTCTTAAGGAGTTTTCAACAGCAAGGGTGGACTTCACTGACAGACAAGCAAAGTGAAGGTGATATGAAGATAAGAGAAATACCAGAGCAAGATGGTTGGTTCTGTGTCTGAACTGGACCATTCCCGATTTAATTTTAAACTTTTTTTTTCTTCATAAAATTCGTAAAATGAAGGCCATCAGCCCAGCATTCGGTCATTCTACACCCCATTCATACGGGCAAGGCAATTAGGTCTGCCTGTTAACACTTAATGCATATTGTAAGGGCTCGCATTGTACATTCTCTAATGTTATTCCAGTCTTTCAGCCACTTATGGGTTTGATTAAAATCCAAAAGATTATGGGGCCTTTTCAAACCACTCTGGTTTTATACAACACATTAACTCTGCACTTTTCTGTGGTCACGACCCACTGGTCAAGTTACAGCCTAAAATAGGTAAAAAATTGGATTCTTATCGTATGAATTTTATATTTGTTTCTTTTTTTCTTCCCAACCAAAAGGTTTTTTCTTCTCTTTTTTTATACCTAAAATGCAGCACCTGCCAGTGCTTGACATTGTATGGGTCATGACATTTGGAGTTCCGTGAGACATTCAGAACAGAACTTTGCTCCTTTCTGCTCGGGGTTTGTGCAGTATGAATAGGAACATGCAGGCAGCAGGGTACATTTGGTTGATATTTTTTTTTTCTGGAATAATTGCCTATGTTTTTTTTTCTTTTCTTTCAAAGTAGCATTTCAATTATTGTGTTCACATTTGTCAGATATCTTTGTGCTTACTTATATAAGCAGTACAGAATGATCTTTTTGGAGAGGAGGGAAAACTGCACATTGAACATGTCTGGAAGTGCCTCACAGATTTTTAAAAAAAAACAATTTAATCAAGAATCAGTGTTTTTAAAATATTAAGTATGTTTGTGAGTGTGTGCCTCTATGTGCTTGCATTGTATTGTAGACATGGTGGGTGGGGGGGGGGGGTGGGGGGGCAGCCATTTTGTTCCATGTTGCCCCTTATAGTGTGTATGAGCTGTTGATGAAATGGTTTGCACCGTGAAACCTGATGAGCCTGACATATTTAGGAAGTCATTTGAACAGGGCACCATGGAGAGGGAACCAAAGTTTTCTATGTGAAGCGTAATAAGAATTATTATTAAGAATTTGTTGTCTGTCTCTGTAGCCCTGAGCTTCACAATGCTGGTTCTTACTTTAAGGCTGTTGTTTTGCAGTGACTTGTAAACTAGCGCTACAACAAAGTGTAATGAGTGCAAAATGCCTTCAGCTCAAGAGAAACATGATCTTGAGCTAAATGGTAGGGTTAGCTATTAACCTGTGAGTCATTACATCTGATTATTACTGTACATGGAATAATTACACTAAAGGAATATAAATCCAAACCTGCTTCAAAATATGTTGTCATGCTCCATGTGGACCATGCCCACATACAAACTGCTAAAAAGGATTCAAGTAGTTACATGAACAGCTTTTGCAGTGCAGAACATATTTCAACTTCTTCATCATCTTTACCTTGCCAGAAGGCCTTCCTCCTTGAAGAATAGTCCAATATTCTTTAAGAAAAATGGTATAGTATATTGTTTGGTATTTCCATTATTTTGGCCCATGTGTTTTGAACTAAAATGCTTTGTAGTGCTCCTCAATAAGCAGCCATTTCAGCAAAATTACAATATAAATGTATCTATGATCGTTTTCTCCCATATGAGAGTATGGGGTAGGACTCCCAAAAATGAACCTCTTCAAAGTACTTTGTGCTGGGTCTTTATGCATGCCATTCATACACCCCTGACAAACCCCTGTGCACCTGGATGTATATGTATGTGTCCACCATAGAAAAACACTGCACTAAAGTCAGTCTGAAGATACATTTGCAACTAGCTGATTGAAATGCATTCCCTCACTGTTTTTCAAGAAGGTGCTTAACCTTTGAGCAGCCTGGATTTAATAACAATAAAATTAATTTCCAGCGCTGCAAAATGCTCCTCTGCTAACCATTTCTTCTTCACTTTCCTTATTTCTTATTTATTCTCTTTGCTTGGCAGGTACTATTATCTGCAGTATGTTGACTTAACCTTTAAATAAAACATCATTTATAGGCCAGGTTCGAGACCAGATTAAAAAAATATCAGACATGCTAACATATCATCCACTTCTACGATTGGGAATTCAAATTAAAAATGTCAGGGACGCCCCTGCACCAGGAGGCTTACCGGCAACCTTGAGGCTTGAGGAGCTGATCCTGATCAGCAGCCGTTTGTCACACAGAAACAGCCAGACGAGCTGTTAAAAGTACTGTATACTGTGTGTCTCAAAGCTAACACCACATATCTAGGTTTGGTCACAGTATATATGAACAAGAAGCAAATTACCTATTTTGCTGAAAAACTATTTTGGAATTAGACCTTTTAGATCTCATAATAGTTTCCATCTCACAAACATGACAGCAACCTTCACCCTCATCTCACTCCTAGATGAGTCACTATGTTTATTGAGTCAGAGTGGAGATGAAGGAGGTATACTTTTAAAAGCTACTTTTTATATACTGCTTTTCTTTAAGGTTGCATACACATTGGCTCTCCATGCTAGCTAACTGCTACCATATATGTCCAGAGTCCTAGGTATCATTGACATTAATTATAATCAATCACAGTAGTTGCTGTTCTGGATCTGGAAACAATTCAGTCTTCAGGCAAATCTTTCATTCTTTTTTTTGTTTTTCAAGGCTGATTTCACAAACCTCTCATGTATGCTATTTGATGTTTTGAGATTTTTCCCCTTACTTCCATAGATTAAGTGGGGAAATATGAACATATTTTCAGACAAGTCGCTATGATAAAATATCAGTAATTGAACTGAAGTGTTACAGTTGTTCCAAATGTTACTTCTTCAGTACAATTAGCAATGCAACCATCAAACGATTTATATTGTGCTCTGTTGACATTCCATGACTCAGGATACATACACACACTGAATACTCATTATTGCAGTTATACTGTTTCGCAACACTGTTTCTGTTATGGACTGGAAATAGTATGACTTGCTCCGGCCTCAGTCATGACTCGATTTCTTTCTCTTTGGTCTTGATGAGGACTACTTTGCGTAATCCCACACACAAACTTACCAGAAAAAATTATTCATAGAACAGAGGCAGTCAGTAGTGATGAATGGAAAATGAAAGCCCTTTCATTTGCTCTCTAACTTTATGACAGGACTGCTATGTCACGTGCATAATCATGTGAAAACATGCACTGTGGCAAATGGGAAATCTTTCCAAATGGATTTTACAGCTCAGGTAATTACAGCTCACATAGTTTCAACCTTTTTTTTTTATTGTGCAACACAATTTTCATATGAGAGAATGTTAATATACAGATTAAAAACATGGCATTACTTGACTAAGTTGGCTCTTAGAAGATCAGACATCCCCCCTGACTTCACACAAATGAGGTGCTTTAAGCATTCTGACTAATTTACAGAGGCCTATGGTAATTCTGTTTTTGGATGACTCCCCTGACCAGACTGTGCAGAGCAATTCTGAAAGTGCTGACTCAGCTAAATAAACAAACAAACATGGTTTGATTAAATATATTTAAAATAAAAGTATGCACTGTTTTTTTTTATCCTTTTTTGCCTTTCTTTAGTGTATGCGGATAAGAAAACTCTTTCCTCTGCATGTAGCAGTCCATTCCGACACTAGTATAAGTCTGCTCACCATTGCTGTACATATCCTGCTACATCTGTGTCCAAATGCAGTTTCTCATTTGCACAGCCAGATACAGTCTGCTTTTCTATCTGTCATTCAACATATCTTTGCCTCCTACCTATAATTTCATATGGTCAAGTAATTGCTATGCATCCTTAGCAGGGAACACCCAGTCTTCCATCAATGTGATACAATGGCACCTGCATGCCAATAAACACTTACACCAAATGCATGAACTACAGAGAAAGTAAACATATGATGTGAAGATGGCTCATTATAAGGGAGTGTGGCAGTTATATGGATTCTGAAGTCAAATGCCGGAGCTAAAAGCCAGAACAGGAATCTGACCCACCAACTAACCACAGCACTAAAATGCAATCAGCTATCTGATAAATTGACAGAGTCTACAATTAGCAAAGGAAAACAGACTTTGTGAAACCACAGATGGGATAAACCACCAACAACAGTCTGAGATGAACAAATCAGTGATTGATTTATTGTGTTCACATTTGTAACCCAATTTGATTGGTTCAAGAAAGACAATTATTTAAAACTCATTGCTCCTCAACCCATTATTGACCATGGTGCATAGATTTCATTTGGCTTTCCAAATTCATACATACTGTTTAATCTATTGTCAAAACATACAAAAAAATCACCCAGAGTTACATGAAGGTAAAATAAATAAAACAATATATATAGTAATGTAGATCCCAGCATCTGATCTGATGTATTGGCTAAAAATACTGTCAAAAATACAGTTGCATCTTTTAACTGAATCTACACTCATCCTTAGTAAGTTAAAAAGACTGCTAAGAAACTAGCTCACTAACAGCCTGTCAGAAATGCCTCTGTATGTGCCTGTTTAATCATTACATTTTAGCTTAAGTGCACTTTTCCTAATGTATGTGTTGTGCTTTTAACAATCCAACTGGCCATCCCAATTTCTGGTACATTTTTGTACGGTAGAATAAGAGCACCAGTGAAGGCAGACAGCAATTAGGAAATCATCCTCAGTAAGTAAAGCAAAGTGAGATGGTTTGGGATAAAGTTGTTTTCATTGTCATAATTGAATTAAAAATTGACTCAATAACAGATTCCATCTAAAAGTGGTTCTAAATAACATTGGTTCTGTCCATCCAGTTTGCAACTGGGGTACTAAGGCAGCTGCTGGCTATGTTAATGAGTGCTCTCATTAATTTTTTCTACTCTTAAGTATGCTCACTTTTAAGAACAGTGACCAATGTAGACCATTTCTGATGAAGATGAAAAAAGACCTGTAAAACAGAAAACAATGGCTGGAAAATGTATCCCATATTCATTAGATACATTTACAATATTTGGCGGGAAAGCAGTTTTTATAGAAATGTTGTTTAGTACTGTTAAGCATATTCAGTGATATTGTAGATATGTACAATTCATTCTGAAAATGGAAATAAATGCTGGGTCTGATGATGGTTGTCTATACACTACGTCTCTAATTCTTAAAGCTTGGCAGTGATCTTTTAATGGCATCATTTTTCAGTAGGTCTTTTATGTCAGAGTAGACATGTACTTTAAAAAGGAATCAGTAAAAACGTTTTTTTTTTTTTTTAATACCTTAAACCTATCAATTAAAATGGAACTATTATCCAGGCAGCTAATGGGTGCCAGGGAGCCATTTTCCCCTGGCAGCTTCCAACCCAATGTCTGGGTTTGAGTACTTATACTGTATGCCCCTCAGTCCTGACTGACAGGTATGCTAATCTCTGTTTTAGCGCTGGCATCATCGGCATAAACACTGCATGCTTTTAATCATTTACATCAAGATGCGAGTAGAGCATCAGTCACTTAAAAACTGCCTCCCCCCGCCCTCTGCCCCTCCTGCCTTCATTTTGTCACTTAAGGGGGTACCCCACATGAGTTTTATCATTAAATATGTCTACTTTGAGTCTCACACGCTCATAGGAGTGTCAGGATTGCCAGGATTTTAGAACAAAATCTGCAGCATATGCAAATCCTCAGTGCACTTGTAAAACGAAAAAGCTATTGAAAACAGGCAACATTATTATTATTATTATTATTATTATTATTATTATTATTATTATTAAATATGAATATTGGATTAGACAGTGAATATGTACTGAGGGTGCTCTGGTGAGTGCTCAAGCCTTGAAACCATCTAGGAATATAGCATGCTTCTCTGCTTTTTCACATTAATGCAGTATTATATGGATTATTCTGGGGCTGTTTTCAAGGGTTTCAGGCATCTAAATTGAAAGTGCTGCTAAAAATGGAGTCATTTTAGAAAACAGAGGCAAACCGACCAAAAGACCGCTCTGCTAATTCAAGAAAATGTAGTGGAATATAACTTCCGAGAAGCACAAGTGGATTACCACCCACTTAAGAGCAGTTTGTGCATCTGGACAGAAAAACATGCTATCTTGCATAATCATAAAAAGTGCCATTTGAAACAATTCCAATAATAGCCTGGTCAACATGTGGATTGTATTTTGGAATGGCCAACACACACCAGTCACACTGGCAACCATTCATCTGTTTGGACTGTAAAATCACTGTTCAATTTACTGACTGCGTGTGACCCTTAATTATTTATGCATGCATCATCCCCCTTAATGATTAAACAAATGCATACAATGAAAGAGGACATTACAACTGAATTTATGTTTTACTTCAAAGTATAATGCCATAAGACATATATCGAAGAATGTTGAGCAGAGTTTTATTTAATCATCAGCCTAATTAAGGATTTATCAAATTACTGTGATAATCCCTGGAGAAGACTGTAAAATACATTATCTGTACCAAATTAAAGTCATTTTTTCCAAATGTTCACTGAAATTATTTTTATCCATTCAAAATTAATAACATCAATTTACTGGTCACCTGGTCTCATATGCATATGCATATGGTCTCATTCTTTTGCTTAGTCGCACCACATGTTCTTTATTCTTAAAATGGCTTGGCTTGGTCTCCTCACTTGGCTCGATCAATCTGAGCACCCACAAACCCTGTCAGCAGCGCAATAATGAAAACCAATCACACAAAACAATCTTACACTTAAATCCTGGCTGATGTAACCTAGCAACTGCATGCAGGAACAGCGAGCCCATTTTGTTGTTGTCGTTGTTGTTTTTGTACTTTAGGAAAATAACCAAGAAATGCAGAAAGCACACTGCACTGATAGGTTCTGGGGAATTAGTCAGCTTAGAGGGCATTATGTCAGCCTACATTGGATTTAGTGGTTAATTCAGGATTATGGCCTTTGCTTTCAGAGGGAGAGGGGAAAAGCATTTCCTTAGTAGCAGATTCACACTGGTTTTCGTTCGCATGTCTGATTTTAAAGGTGGCACAGCCCGGAGATAGGTTCTTGTTTGGAGGCTATCGCTGAATTGATTCTAATGAGGGAGTCCTTCAGGATTCATATTGACTCACCTGCCCCGTTTATGCTTCATCCCTTAAAACATGCATTTGTATGCTTGAGCCCACAAACACACACACAAACTAATCACATGAGCATACATGCACTCACACATGTATTCACAAACACAAGTACACACACGCACATGTACAGTTAAAGACAGAACAATTTTACAGTTTCTTTCCTCATTAAATCACTTATTATGAGGATGCCAATGGTAAAATATCTCTCTAATCTGTCATACACAAGGAACATGTTAATGTGAATTCATATCTCACACCCTGCCCTGCTTCCCTTCAGTCATTTAAGCAAGCTCTCCCTTTGTGATTTCTGATATGTGTGCATGTGAGTGTGTATCTGTATGTGTATGGGCGTGTGTGAATGCATGTATCTGTGTGCAGTCCATAATGCAGTTGCTCAAACACAATGGAGTCAGTGCCATAAGACTCCATGCATATGTCTCCATATAGCGCATCTTGCACAGAAAAGCACATCTCTCCCACTTCCCGCTACACATATGTGTTTGCCCTGCCTCGTATCAAAGGTTAGGACGCAGCAGGAAGGCAAAGAACAAGCATGTCTCTTGAGGACTGGAACTGCCAGCAAAGCTCTTGGCACTAGGAAGAAAACACCCTCTGGAACCCTATACAATTATTTATTGACAGGCTAACAGTAATAGTTTTAGCATTCAAGGTGGCATCAGCTATGTTGTTTGTGGTACTTGCTTAGTCCTTGATTAGCAAACGGTGGGTGTGTAAAAAAAAGCAATTGCAAAAAGAAGCAATTGGAAGAACAAACATGCACAAGCACTAACAAGATAAGGCCGTGCGTTACCCTGTTTTGTAAAAGATTGAATCGATGGCTTCTCATGGGAACATGGTCCGTGACATGATTACTAGGCTTGTTGAGTTATTTTAACAGCACTGGAATATGCTATCCAATTATGTCTATTACTCATAAATCAGTTTATGCACTATCATGTTTGACTCGTACTTGCGCATTAATTAGCACACAATCTTATCTTGTTAGAGTTTGTGCATCAGCTAACAAACTGCCACGTCCGATCAGAACATGTGCTTTGTGTAATGCAGGCTCATGTGTTCCTTATTTAAATATTTCTTCTTGTGTCTCATATTCAGTAAATGTATTTTTCATGCCCATTCTTTCTTAGTCACTGGGGAAGGACCACATCTTAAAAGACAGTTCCTAGTTGTCTTTCTGCTGCTGGGCTTGCAATATTAGTCCCAATCTACGCATCCACATGAAGGCCATCTAGATTAGTTCTCTCTGTATAAGAAATAAATAAAAAATAAGCATAGTTTTATTGGTTGGTTGACTATACCAACCATTTATCAAACACTTCACCTATTGATGTGTCCTGTGCCCCAGCTAAATACCAAATGCAATTGTGTGTGTGTGTGTGTGTGTGTGTGTGTGTGTGTGTGTGTGTGTGTGTGTGTGTGTGTGTGTGTGTGTGTGTGTGTGTGTGTGTGTGTGTGTGTGTTTATGTGTGTTTGAAGATAGCATATTGTTTGTTTATCAGACTCCAACAGAGATGGTACCACATAGAGTAAGGCCCGGACACCAGTCACACCAAGCTTGGTCACCCAGTAACTTTTATCCTGCTCATATAGCTGGCCTCAGCTTTCACTTCTGTCCAGTGATTTACCCTTCCACTCAGATCTTCTCAGCTCAGCTCAGCTCAGGTCAGCTCTCAATTTCTTTTTTTCAACTGATATACAGTATTCAGACTTTTCTGCATCAGAAATAGTAGATTATATACCAGTGGATTCATTGATTTGGACTTTTAATACACTGGGATATAGCCCAAGCAGTCTAAGGCAGGTGTACTGTTGAATTTGCTACAGATATAAAGAAAACCAGAGAAAGCAAAGGAGGAGGATCAGGCCTGATGTTGAGGTGCTCTGCTGGATATCCATTGCCATTAGGATGCTCATGGTTAAGGGGAATGTTTGAAACCTGGGAAGAGTAGCCTACACTTACTGTTTAGAAATGACTACAACTGCTCTTATTCAGAAGGAATGTTGTTTTTTTATTCAAAAAGCACATGGTTTTGTTTGCCAATGGGGCTCCATTGTACTGATTCATTTTTTTCAAAATGGTGCACATTAATCTCATGGATGAATGTGAGTCACATGGAAGCAAACTTTTTTGTGTTGTCAGTGAGTGTATAATAGAGTGAAGTTCAAGTAAGCAATGATTAATATTTTTAAAGTTATGTTTTGAGTGTTTACTTTAATCAAGCCCTGCTGCTATTCAAGGGCCTCATCCACATATGTGACATAGCAATGCTAAAAACCCCATGAGTGATAGCCTTGTGTGGATCAAGCAAAAGTACTCTGCACAAAGTCACATGTGACCAGCCTGGTTTTATTTTGTCATACACTGTCACTGACAAACAGTAAACAGGGCCCAGACACAAAGTAGTTTGCACCTTATACCTAAAAGCTAATTATGCTATCTGCTTTTGATGTGAATGGCTGAGCACAGATATTATATAAGAATATCTTTTAGCTTTTACCTGCTGAACAAGAGCTAATGCATTGGTTCTGCTCTGATGATTTCACCTCTTTACCATTTGCTTGTTGTCCTCAGAACTTGGGGCAGATGGAGGATCCTGAGAGCTGTCTGTAGGAGAGGGGTTGTTTGGGTCTTTAGGGAAATAGACTGTTAGTCTCAGCTTGACACTAGTGTTCCATGAGAAACTAACATAGAACAGAACAGGATTTTATCCACTCTCTGACACCAGCAGCATATATGGTCATGTCCTGATGTCTCCGTGCTGAGATCTATCTAAGAAAAATCCCCCATACTCAGGTTGGGCACAGCCAGTTTCTGGGTATGTTTGCAGGAAGCTGGTCAACTGATTTTGAGTAGAGAAGCTGAGCTCAATTTTCCCTGAATCTTGGTGGAACATGTGAACCTTAATTCATCACACAGTTGTGACTGAGGTTACAGTCAGCACTAAGAGGACCCTGAGCGCTTCACAAGCCGAACAGCTGAAGCTGTGTAAGTATGGGTGGAAATGGATGCACTCTTCCCAATGAACATCAATGCCGCAACACAATGACTGGGGTACTGTGCTATCGTTCAGATCAGATGCTAAACCATGGTCACTTTGGAGACACTTTTTAAGAGTAGGGTTTGTTACCCTATGTCCTGGTGAAACTTCTACAAAAATTGGTTCTCTGCATTTGGGAACCTAATTGCCCATTACATCTGCCTCAGAAAGAAAATATAAATAAAGATAAAAAAAAAAACTAAAGCTCTTGTTTCCCCTACATGTTTCAATTCAGGTAAAAAAAGATGCATTATGGAAAACTTACTCACTCTGTGGAAGGGACAGCATCATGAGCTGCATGGGTAAGCCTGGTTCACATGTCTATCACCACCTCCCTGAACCCTTCGCCGTTTAATAAAGGCGCCAGCGGCAGGCCAGACAGCTCTCTAATGGGACAGACTGCGCTGCTGGAGATTAAAATGAGAGGCTGCTCATCTCATTCCTGCACTGTGGCTGTTTCAAGCACACACTTCCCATACATCCTCCTGGCCTATCGCACCTGTACTTTATACTCTCCTCAAGACATCTACCTTCGAGCAAATCCATTCAATAATTCACATACGATGGAGATACTCGTGTCTGACATCCAGGTAAGGTACTCTCCCAGGTAACCATTTTTGGTTTTGAGAACATTTGCTGGAATATGAGTGAGGGTAAATTTTTCCAGCTTCCTTCATGTTCTGCCAAAGAACGTTATCATAGAATCACAAGGGAAATATCAAGGATTGGCCTTGCAGCATTATTCAGTTTTGTTTTTCTTTTTAAAAGTATGTGAATCATAGATGGTCATCCTTGTTAATTTTACCAAGAATGTGAAGAGTGTTTTACAAATCAGTCATTTGATTACTTTCATTCTGGACATTCTGAAATTGGAGTTGACACCTATCCCTAACGTCCTTGCTGCAAGGTTTGTATGTAATGTGTCTGTGACTTAGAACTAATATGGAGCCATAAAATGTCCATGGAACACTAGGGGGACATTCTCGTCAAGTTACCTCACAGCCAAACGAGACTCTAACTAAGATCTGAAAAAAAATCCACAATCGGGAACATCCTTTCCAGAGCAGAGCACAGACAAGCATGTGATGAAGGAAACTGCAGTCAAGAGACAGGCCTACAAATACAATTGGACGTCCCTAATAGGGAAAAAGAAACAAAGGCAATTCAGAGGAAGCAAGTTCTAGTCTGTGCCCTTCAGAATTGACAGAGCATGATGGCGCAATGACCCAGCCTTACAAATGCAAAGTTATTTAAAATAAGGAGGTCACATTGAGTAAAAGGAAAGATAAGATGATGGTGTGAAGATGAAGAAATGCACACAAGAGCTTGTGGTATGACCATGTCCACCAAGCACAGTGATGTTATTGTGCTCTCCTGTCATGAGATTCAAGTGTCCAAAGAAATGACTCCCCGTAAAAAAAAAAAAAAAGGCTGATGTTTGACCCAACGTTTTAGGGCATGCAAAGAGATCATGCCTGAGTCCAGACCCATGGGGGTGGTAGGGGCTGGTGGGGGGGCACCTGTTGTTTGCTGGATTGCGGCTCCTGTTGTGTTTTATTTTATTTAACAGATGCTGTCAGATGGAGGTGTCTGGGAGAGCACGGGGACGCTAATGAAAGGGCCGTGACAGAGCGCTCCGGGTTCAGCCTGCTGCCTCTCAGCGTCGCTCGCCCAGATTTCATTCAATTTATTGTCTTCTGCCGAACATCGCCTTGAGCTGTGGAGCCAAAGAGCAGGATTTCAATCTTCTGAGAGTAAAGCACAGAATGAAAACACACACACACACAGTTGTACACACAGACACACATACATGCGCACATACACACACACATCCATATATTTTACACAAATAGGGACTTTCATTTTAAAAAAAAAAAACATTGACAAGCATGCAAATAAGCATGCCCAAACACACACATGCACACACACACACATGCACACACACACACACACACACACACACACACACACACACACACACACACACACACACACACACACACACACACACACACACACAAACACACACACACACACACACACACACACACACACACACACACACACACACACACACACACACACACACACACACACACACACACACACACAAAACTGAATACACCCAGTAATGTGGTCATGTATGTCAGTGCCCTGGTCTGACCAGAAATATGCAGCACAGACTTTAGAATAAAAATATAACAAAACCCTGATTCTAAAGTTGTGAACACAGAGACATGAATGTGCAATGAGTTCTATGCCATACATCACATTGCGTGCATGCATGAGATGGTGATTTGAACAGAAACACAATAACTACACAACAGTGAATGTCTGTGACATGTAATTCAATATCCAGTACCTCATCAGGCCCGGACTTTAACACACTAATGTCTCTGCCTCTACTGTGACCTGGCAACCTGTTTCAAGTATTAACAACTGTTTGTGTAAAATAACACTCCTAATATCAATAATGAAATTTCCCTTGTATATTTTCCAGCTCTGCATTTTTGTTCTGCTGACTGGATTTTGATCAATATGCTTACAACAGCAGTGTGGTCTAATCAGAATGAAGTGTATTTGAGTGCCTGGTAGGGGGACTACCATTTAACAGTTGGCTGAGGTATGTACTTATCCAAAATCTATCCATTCTGTTCTTTTCTTCCAATTTTGAATGACCCGCTGTGTCAGCCATAGTCTCATAGCTAGAGCATATTACATCAGCTGGGGAAGCTTTGCACTGGAGGAGCACACTCCATACACAGCGGATGTGGGATGGCTGAGGAGTTGCTCTTGCCTGAGGAAACGGGGACAGCCCTGCTGGCTGAGAGTCTCCCTCCCTGGGAAAGTAGACAGCCAATTACATGGCTAGCTGTGGGCCTGGCACAGTCATCACTGGCACGAGAAGATTTCGAGCAGAGACCATGGGACCAGAGCCACACTTCAGGCCAACCGATTATGATACTTCACCTGATCTCAATAACTATTTACCAAGTTACAGTACATGGGTGGTGTAAAATACATGTTTTTCTATAAGAGATTTTGTGGATGTAGATATTGAATAAAATAATAATTACAGTGAAAATGTAAATAGCTAAACCAGAAAATAAATGTGTATAAAGATTTTTTTTCTGTTATAAACTATATCATGATTTATACAATCAAAAATGGCAGCCAAATATATTAAACAATTATTATTATTATTATTATTAAATATAAACATGAAATTATGAAATATGTGCTGAATGATAACACTAAGATCATACATTGTTCTTGTAAATATCAAGGCAGAAATTGGCGTACCCTGGTCCAGTGCTTGGACTGCGACACACTGAGTAAACACAGTTTGATTCTGCACTCCACGCTGTGCCTCATGTAGTCTTTTCACTGCTGACAGGGCACAATCTTTTCATGTCAGCTGCCAGCTATTTCCATGTCAGTCACAGTGCCATTTCATACAGCACATGAGAATCTGGAGGGGTGCCTATCCAGGCCCTGTCTTCTCCTGAAGGGAAACTGTTTAATACTATATATGATTTTTTTTAAAAAATAGTAAAATAAAACAGTAATGAATAATTTTAATATATAATGTGCAACAAAATGTTACTAACCAAAAGATATTATCATGTGAAAGAAGATTTTTGTTCAGAATGTGAATTGAAAATAGATGATTCTCTGGTCAGCAATATTCAGGATCCGCTGGGATAAAGTATTTCAGATAACTGTTTGACTCATGTCCAAGCACTATTGCTTGTAGCGGTAGTAGAGGGAGCCGGGGAGCTAGAGGGAAGTGCAGAGAGAGAGAGAGAGAGAGAGAGATAGAGAGAGAGAGAGAGAGAGAGAGAGAGAGAGAGAGAGAGAGAGAGAGAGGCATGTGAGACAGCCTGTGGTCGATGGTACTAGGAGCAGAAGAAAAAACTAATTCCTCCCTCTCTTTCATCTCTACAATACTCCCCTGCCTCACTCCCGCGTTCCATGCTCTCTCCGCCTCTACTTGTTTTACCCATTTTTCCCTCTCACTCTCTCTCTCCACCTGTATATGCCTGTATTTCTTTCTCACTCTCTCTCTTACACGTACTCTCTCTCTCACACACACACACACACACACACACACACACACACACATACACACACTGTGAGCCTCTCCTTGAATATCCGCTCTCTGTACCTCTCCGTCAAGGCTCTCGTTCTCTCGCTCCCTCTGTTATCCTTTCTCTCCGTGCTATCAGTCTCTCTTTTCTCTCTGTCGTAGCTCCTCCCCACTCTCTCTCTCTTCCCCATACACTGGTGGTTTTGGGGGTGACTACATCATGTGTCATAGATGGAGAGACGTTCTCTGAAAAGGTTTGACCTCCACACACCCCACCTCTATATATTAGACTTGGAAACGCAGGTCCTCTGCTGAATGAGGACCCATTAATATTGAATGTATCATAATTAGTGTATGCTGGATAATGAAGGAACAGATGTTCGCTGAAGCAATGATCATTGATAGATTGTAATAATGTATTAATAATGTTGTGCATTTGATGGATTTTTTTTTCCTTTTTTGAAAATTGCAATTCTTTATTCATCTATCCAAGACTGAATAAACATGTTTTAACATTATTTTAAATTCTGCATAAACCATTTTACTGCATTAGGACCAGCTTACCAGCTCATGTGGGACTGAAGGAGTGAAGACTAAACTGCAAGTGCGATGAAAAAAAAATCACTGTGACACACAAACAATGCATAGCATGCTCTGTGAAAACTAATGTTTGGAGGTAAAAATACATCACACTAAAAAAGATATAGAAAGAATGCTTGTCTTTGCTATAGATAGAAGCTCTTTAAAATATGAAATGACAAGGAGCTGAGAATTTTCCCCACAAACCAAGAGGATTATGGATGTGATTATTAACTGCTTTTAATTAGTTTCACAATGATGAAGGCTTATTATGGAGCACTGGCTCATAATGTAAGGAATGACACTGTACTCAACACTTCTCAGTATGGCCCACTTGTAAACAAACACATGCAAAAGTAATGTGATCCAATTTCCTTTACACAGCTAATTTAAAGAAATAAATACCATAAAACAAAAGTGAATTATCTGTATTCCTTGACCAAATATGATAATGGATTTATATGGTAATTAATTTACCATTGACAGACAGTAGCTACTATGGTGCCTGTTTTTGGGATCCATAACTGTGGTACAGTCATGAAAACAGACTGTATTGCATTGAATAGTGCATTATTTATTTGAGAGGCTAATTTGTTTGATATCTTTGTGAAGATACAGTTCATTTTATGACAGTTTGGAACGTAACACGCAGCTACATACGTCTTGCTCTCTGTGGAATTGGTGGTGCATAGTTTTGATATAAACATGGCAGCAAATACTCAAGGTAATTTGCTTTACCTTGCTTGTAAAACCATGAGTTGGGCCACCATAATAGAGCCCCTTGAGGTAAAATGTAGATGACAACAAGAAATATAGTAAGAGCTCTGGTATGATGTTCAGATTCTGCAGAAATGAGTGGAATGTTTAATCTCTCACAAATCCAGTCCGAGTTTGTGAATGTCATGTGGCTCTTTCAGATGACTTTATTGGCTGCTGTTAGTTATACGAGACAGTTGCTCCCACAGGATTTGCATTTCACTTTGTTAAGGCAGGCATCCATAGACTGGGTTCCTCAGCAGGAGGAAGCATGTATTAGTGTTTCGTATTCAGAACACTAATACAATGTAATAGTAGTCTGACATAGCTGTGAAACGAAGTGAGCATTCAGACTAACGATACAATTATAAACAGGGGCCTCAAGCCCATTTGTGTGGAGGGGGCATACGCAAAACTATCCGTTGACTATGAGAATTTAATGAAATATTAGCCATATTCTGTGTTGCTGTTGTCATTGTTGTTGAGTTATGGAGGCATGAGATGAGCCCAGCTGAAATAATGAGGTAGGTGTCATGGTCTCTTGTAATAATTACTGTGCTCACTATGTATATACTGAAACAATGAGTTGCAAACTCACTGAAATTGCTAAAGCTAAAAAAACTAAATCTACATGGGCATATCTATCTCTATAGTTATCCAGCATGTATGAGCTTATCAGTGTGCTTTATGCAATACGCATCATTTTCTATACAAACAAAGAAGTTAACTCTTGAATCAGTTGCAATTTAAGAGCACAGTTATGTTTGTTGATAGCATACACTGTATAATTTTAAATGTGCATGAATAAAAACACATTTGTACATATAAATTTCATTATGGTCATTCACGTACATTGGCAGAGAATAATAGCAAGCAGCAATAAAACATCACTACAAGGCACAGAGTGAAGAATTTTTAAATTTCAAGCACAAATAAATATCTAAACATACTGCAGTGGACTCATTTTGGACTCCCATTTTTTAGAAAGCAAATCACAGAAAGCAAATTCAAATTCTGAGCATTTTTTCCCAGAGCATGATACATATTTCATCATCCCAAAATAGTGACTTGTCAGGGATCATACAATGAAAAGACCCATCCAAAATAATTCCACAGGCTACTCATTATACAAAGCTCACACACAAAGATAGAAAAAAGTGACAGCATCAAAAGCTACACACATTTGGAATGTAATCATGAAGGTACTACTGTTTTCATTTTTTACTGGTGCCCCAGGTCATGAATGTCAGTCCCTTTCTGTCAATATCCAGACCAAAGAAATATTCTAACATCCACTAATAGAAAGCAAATGATGTCAAAATATAAAATTGGTCATTTATGAAATCTTCTGACATGAACTACACACGTAGATATCTTCATCTTCACCTAGATATTTGGAATATATTTTATATATACACCATGGGTTGTGCATGTCCGTGTCTCCCTCCCCCTCCCCTACTACAGACACACACTCCCCACCAAAGCCATTTTAGGATTAAAGGAACGTGAGTAAAATCTCTCCCCATAGTCTTCTAAACTAAAGGATGAGAAGATTAAATTCGTTTAACCCCTCTGTGTGGTATGGATTTCAAGCCAGGGCCAATAATCCGTTCCTCCAGCCCCTAACTCCTCCTTGGTGAGAGGATGACATAGAGCTATGGAGGTGGCGTAGCGGACCCTGGAGGAGGTCCAGTGGGCCCAGGGAACACATCACTGGACCTGGCCTACTCATCCCCTCTGCCTTGCTGTGGAAGTTAAAAAAGAAGAAAAAAAAAGCCTAGTGATACATTTATTCAGCTTTATTCCGTCCAAGGTTTTAGTCAAAGGATTTTTTTTTGCCACACAGTTTGACTCAAATTTTACTAAGTCACTAAGTCACCAAGAAGTGACTTTTCATGACAGAAAAGAAAGAAAAGAAGTATAGGAAAAAGGGAAATCATTATATCTGTCCAGCTGTAAGTTAGATGCCTCAACATAATAATAATAATAATAATAATAATAATAATAATAAAAGAAGAAGAAGAAGAAGATCTATAATATGTGTCATATGTTCACTATTTATTTTTTAGGACTGACCTGTGCTATAATAACATATACTCTATGCACCGCATTGTATTTCTGACAGCATTAAATGAATACATGTTTTGCTTTCTAAAACTGTGATTCTGTCTACAAATGACATGATTTGTAAAGAAATAAAGCTTTGAAACATTCGACAAAAGTTGAAATGTTAATACTCTTAGCTTCCATTAACCCAATGATCTGAAAGAATTAGAAAAAGATTAGCTGCAGAAATGTGCTCTAAGAGGTTTGCAACGAACTTAGCTGCAACCCATTGGACATAAGACATGCCATACCAGATGTTTTTTTTTCATCTTTCATAACATTTTTGCTTTCTGTTTTACAGGATTTAATTCCTTTATTAATGCCTTTATGACAGCATAATATTTGCAATTTCTGATGGTGGTTTAATTCATGTGCATCGAGTACCAACCCACAATTATCTTACAAACAGAATATGTTTGGCCTATGCTGTTTTTTACGCTTATTATATTTGATATTTTTGTTCCAAACGAGTTCAGAGAGGAGATACAAAGCTGTCAGTGTCATGGGAGCGCCACTTTATCAGGAAAGCGTATTGTTCCTGACAATACGATGCCTCGGTTCAGATAAGAAAATAATTAAAAGCAATTAAAAACCTTTCTAATTGTCAGGAAACCTCTAAGTTTAATTTGGTTCACATTCTGAATGTTATTATAGCAAGGGCTCCAGGCACATTTAGAGGCCTGAGGAAAGTGCTAGCAAAGTAAATGAGCACTCTGAATTGAGCAAACACTTGTTATCACTCTTCTAGTCTGTTTTTATTTTCCTGCTCCTGCTGCAGATGTGTGTACATCCTCCGACCCCTTGGTAAAGACATCTTTTAAACGTGCTTATAATTAGTTTTCCCAGGACCTGCTCTCTGCTTGTCTGTCGCCTCTCAGTGAGAATCAAGGCTGTCAAACGAATGGAAACAAACTGTCCTGACTACTGCTCGGGCTTGCAAACTGCTTCAAATTGCTTATCGAACACCAGGGGAAAATTCACACCCGGAGTAATGTTTTGGGACACAAAAAGCAATTGAGGACTTCTAATTTTTTATCATGTAAACACTGTGTAATTAATCCCACCATGTATTTAATTAAAAAGAAAAGTTGAAGGTGTAATTGAAAGTAATTTGTTTGGTGTACATGTCTGGGAAAAATGTGACTGGTAATATGCTGTGGCAGAGGAGATCCATCAGTGGGGCAAAACCAGAGCTCCAGCATTACCCTCAGCCTGTTCAGGGGAAAGTGGAGATGGCAGTACTCCATACACATTATAAGTTAGTTTACATGACCCCAAACAACGTTTTTCACTCATATAGCTAATGACACTCGATTTATTATTGTAATTATTATTATTTCTTTATTTCAAAAATATACATAGACTATTAAAGATTAATGTTTTGGGACACAAAAGTAGGAGTTTCTGAGGGAAACTGAGAGTGATGGGATAGGCTGATTAAATAAGTATTGTCCTGCAGTCAAGCATATAACCTGTGTGAAAACATCCTGACTAATCTATACAATCCACACAATACATACAGTCATCAAGGTGCAGAACATGAGGGCTACCTCTGTGCAAAGCCCCCCCTCGGCCCATGCATTTCTAACACACCGTGCTGCAGAGCTCAACTTCAGCTCATCCCCCAACCTGGAGGCACTGCAGGTACCCCTTTAATGTTATATCCCATAGTCCTTGAAACTTGATTGCACTTTGTGTTTGGGAGATGCACAGGAAAAGGATTAACAAAGACGCATAAGTCAGCGTACAGCAAACTAGCAGCTCCGACACTTTTGCAATGCACAGTATCATAAATAAAGAAAGCAAGCATGAAAACAGATGCCATTTTTCTCCACTTCTGACTACAGTAACAAGATATAGGTGCATATTATCCAAAGGCAGCTGAGATGAAAGAGCAAGAGTGTGTTTTGCTGCTTTTATGACTGACAACATATATCTCAACCTTGCTGAGGTGGCACACCAACAAAAAATCTGTCTTTGGAACTGGGAGAGGAGAGGTTCATTAAACCCAGACACAATATTTTCTGTCAGTTACTTTCAAGGGCAAATTAAAGATTTTTTCTTTTTGCCATTGTGTCATTGTGGATAGTGAAATTAATGAAAGCCACAGAGAAAAAAGGCAACATTTGCTAAAAATGTTGAAGACTCATATTTATAAGAGAAAACACACTTATGAAGTTAAGGCCACCTCTGGCTACAGTTAGACTCAATATTGTTTTGAAGAGATGGAACTGGCCATGGAGGTGTTGCCTCTAATGGAGTTTTTGGCGCTGTCATTATAAACAAAACAGCACGTGTGCAAGAGAGGGGAACATGAAGCAATTTCTGAAGTAATTTGAGCCAATCTTGTGCTGCCTTGATGGCGTTACTGTTTGTTTATTTGGGGGTGAAAAGGAAGTATAATAAGAGTACTGAGTGCCCTGTGCAGTGGTGCAGACTTCAGTTTCTCTTCAGTTTGTCTTAGCTTGTCCTCCACAGCATGAGGCTGGTTTTACAGGGTTCCCACAATTCATGGGGTCAATATGCAGAATCCTAGGCGCATTAGCCTGGCAAGGAATGCTGCTATAGGGTATATCATTCAATGCATTGCAAAGATACGCTATGAAAAATAATATCATTTATGAATACCATTCTCCATAGGTAGTCAATTTACAGAGGAAAAACCTGGTGAATAGTGGTTGGAGCCACTGGCTTTCCTTTATGATTTTCTTGGAAAACCGGGAGGAGGCTGGCGGTCCTGGGTGTTCACTGAACTAGGACTGGAAAAGTAATGCCTTTCGGTTTAATAAGCAACTATATGGACAGGATATATGTGCCACATTTATAACTTGCAAGAAAGTCTGTCATGGCACGTGGGGTTTGTGTAAGGTGAGAGTAAGGAACTTGATTTTGCCAGCCAAATGTTCATACTTTCACTGAAATGTCAGGTTCCAGTCTTGCATCACTGTGCAACACCGATGCCAAAATGCAGGATGTGATACATCAGATGAAAAAACATCAAAATGAGTCAAGTTGGCCTTTAAAATAATGTTCACAGTCCCAGTGAAACATTGACCAGCTATGATTTATTATCTACATAAAGACAGAGAAAAACTCAAAAATGAAGAAAAAAGAGGAGAGGAGAAACTAGAGGACTGTTGAGGCGATGTGGAAAATTCAGGTGCAGAAAAGTGGCGCTGAAGTGTGATCACCCGCCAGTTTCCATACTTCCTCCCTACAGGCTTACCAACAGGCTGCCATTTCAGTCTGTGGAGCTCTGGCAGAGTCCCTCATTTGGGCTGGGCCAGATTCATCATAGAAACAGAATACAATTAGCTGCTATTGTCATTCCATACATACCTCCCTCTGCCTATTCATAAAAAAAAACCATGTG
Source organism: Albula goreensis (assembly GCA_022829145.1). NCBI lineage: Eukaryota > Metazoa > Chordata > Actinopteri > Albuliformes > Albulidae > Albula > Albula goreensis. The sequence continues at coordinate 19,989,596 of CM040757.1, forward strand.
CGTTAAGAAGAGACAACAATCTAATTCTGGTTCTCAAATGAGAAATGGAACATTTTATCTGTGATTGTGAAAATTGCTCCACTGATTACCAGTATGGGATCTATCATGTTCAGGCATTTTAGAATTGCAATTAGTGTGTGCATGTATACATGCAATGCAGTCATAGAATTACCTGAAAGGCATAAAGTGCAGCATTCGGTACAGTAATGTACAATAGCACATCCATTCATAAAACCATTGGCCTGATGTGGAAAAAAGACAATCAAAACAATTCAGCAACCAAAAAATTGTATCAAAGCATTGCTGTTATGGAAAAGGTTCCTGGGCTGGGAATTCACAACTGAAGAAAACATATGAATGCCCCAGCTCAAATGACTGTCTATCGATGCTGTCATGCACTTACTTTCTCTAAGAGGATATGCAATGCAACCAGAGCAGACTTACATTACAACTTGAGTTTCTATGGAGCACATTATTTTCATCTTAAATAGAACAGTGTATACACTAAAATGGCTTAATTATAATTTGACTGATTTGCAAATGCCATTAAAGAGATGAAATGTGTTTGACTGGGTCCCAGACTAAGACTCATGTCATCTCTCATGTTATTGCATGCAATTGTCTGAGGTTTGACTAAGATTTTTATATTGGACAGTAGAAAATGAAGGCTCCTCACCTTGGGCAAGAAGCCAGTTGAGAAAGAAAATAACAATCTTGCTTCTTGCTCACGGTTTGACAGCATTTGTCTGCCCATAGCCTGTGTATTTAGCCATTAAAATGGATTTTAACTAATCAGGAGGGAGAGTGGAGCCTCTGTCTGTTCTCTTGAAGACATACACAAGAATTACCTCATTATGTTCCCAATGGGTGAAATATTAAAACGTTATTTACAGTACCATTCTGTAATTAAGAGTTGGAATGGGTCAAGTTTAATTAACCCCCTGATCAATTCAAATGGCAAATGCCAGCCAGTGCCAGGGAGCACAGCATCTACTGCACAGCACCAGCTTTCACTGTCAGGAAATATTTTTTCTCCAGTCAGAATCACCACAGCTTCTCTGTAAGATTAAAAATAAATACATGACATGCAAATAAATACAGACATTTCATAAACACTTGAATGAATCTGAGACATTCAAAACAACAGCAGAGATGAAAGCAGTCATGGCTTTCCAGCTGGTTTCCATTTTGGATATTGCTCAATAGGACCAATGATTTTTTCCACCACTTGGGACATGGAGCCATACCTAATGATGAGAAAAATCGGGTCACTGGAAATGAAACGGAAGAGCTATCAGTAATTTTCTGATCTGAACTATAGAAATTAATATGCATATCCAAGCACAAACAAAAATAACTGTATCTTGACAGAAATCTCAAAAGTTCTCAAATTCTTTGGTCTCCACAGACTGGAACCAGAATTTCAAAAACACATTAACAATAAAACTCAAAAGAAAGCCTTTATAATACTTTCATCAAATATCATCAACATTATCAATTAGAATGTCATGACAACTTCTATTATTGATGAAGAATTAGTTGCCAAGAATGCTTCAACGTACATGATATGAAATCTAGAGAATGCAGACAATGAAGACTTGCATGAAAGAAATCAATTAAAAAAAAATTATGACTTGAGATTAATTCAAGTATGTCAGTACTTTTCTTGATTTGAAATCAAGAGAACTAAGCAGAACCTATTTAAATGTATTTTAAAAGTTAACTCTGCTTCAAATCATATCAAGTGAACCATACATGAAAGACCCCATATTGAGTTTGATTGCGCAAGGCTTAAGGAAACAGGAGAATGGTCTAGACAAGGACACCCCACTTAACAAGCAAATGCATGATAAGTCATGGAAGTCAGAATGTGGCATTGTGCTGGGCAAAGCACAGAAGCTCAGTGGTGGTGTAAACACTGCCTGTACCCAGCTGCGGTCAGCTGTCAGGACCGCGTGTGCACACAGCAGGCCGGGGTTGCTAAATTAAAGACCACAATGGGAGTGAATGTTCCTCAGATTGAAACGGAGGAGAATCAGGAAGCGCCCCGTGAGCTCCAGTCCATTTAAACGAGGTGTCTGTGAACAAACAGCCTGATTAGAATGATTGCTCTTACTACACAAGGCATGGGGTCAGTCCTCAATGTCATTTTCATTGGGTATCAACAAAACAGTAACATATATGTATCCTTTTATTAATGAATGGCTGCATTTCCAGCTATAGTGTTTTATGTTTTATGTATTGCCCCATAAATAATCAGAGAAACAACAACAGCATCACATATTGCACTAACTATATAAATAGCAAAAGGTGTGGAATTACAAAAAAATTAATACAAGCCTAACAATCCTGGCTGTCATTTTAATATCTGGCTCATTCTCTCAAAAATTGAGGAGTCTCGCTATGTCTTGTTTTTTTCAGGGATTGACGTTAATAACGTGTAATAATCCATTCATATCTGGTATTATATGTAGAAGTCTGATAATATTGCTACCCTCTGGAAATTGTCTTAACTACTCTGTATAATCCGGCATGATGAGGGCTTACATTAGCCACCGCAGTTTTCCTTTTAATCCTCAGAGTGCGTATAAGTGAAATTCAGCAATCTGTTCATGGCTGTATCAAACGCTCTAGTTACATGACAGCACACGTTTACCTGTTTTACTTTGAATCTAAATGGCTTGCACAATTTATGCAATAATCCTTTGTAGATCACATGTGATCATTTCAACATTTAATAACAAAGTAAAGTTATTTTTCCCTGAGAAGCTAAGCTTCAGAACCAAGAGATAAGCTCCACATGCTGCTATCTATTGATATCTAGATCAATGAGTGTGTGGTGGTGAAATTGTAATGAAACACTACCTTAAGTAGAACACTTCTTAAGCTGAGCCTGGGAAAAAAGTAAATAAATAATATGACGCCCAGACTGCCAAACTCTGGTGGATATAAACAGCAACAGTGAAGACGGTAAATCATCCACCCACACACGATCCAGAGCAGGAGGATGCACAAGGGCAGAATGGGGAGCACACATCTGAATTAAACTGATGCTATGGTAACACTTCAAAGCCCTCATGCCACTTATTATCAGTATCTTTTGTTCCTCTATAGTGAGCCCTGGAATCTCGGTATAGTTCAAGTAATTGCTTCTTAGCATTACCATTCCTTACCATTTTTAAAGTATCATTGACCTTCTATCCTGTGCAACCCAATCTATTAGCTGTGGGTGTTTCCTTTTAATGCTGTTGCTGAGAGCCAGTCTTCTGTTATCCTGTTATCTACTGGTGTAGATTTCCAGGAATGTTTTACATTTTCTTCGATTTCAGCAGGTTTTCTGTGATGAGTGGACATGACAGTGCTACATCTTAATCTATGGAGCCACAAATACTCTCAAGAAAAAAAGCTTCTATAAGTGTTTCTGCAAGTAATCATTGCAGATCATTTGTGGTACATTGGTTCATTGAACCATTAAAAATCAATTAGATTATTTCATTACCCTATTATTACACACAAATAACCTTTTGGTGTTATGTACAACCTTTTCAAGAGTGTATGTCTAAGGTTTTACAGAATTATTATACACCAACTACAGATCCCCAGGACATGTAGCTACTTAGTACAATATTCACAGTTTATAATTATAATGGTTATAGTACGTTTCTATAGAACTTCCACAACAGGTTGTTGGAGGCATGCCAATAATCATATAATATGAACAGTGATAGGTTTATACAGGATATGTAGCTATGCATATGTTTATACAGGGCACATCAGATAACTTTTTCAAAGGTCAGGCAAAACTCCACAGTGACCATCAAAGTAAAGCCCTGACCTGAGCAGCACACAGCAGCATGTAGCCCCAGCCCACACCTCCAAATCACACACATTCCCTGATGTACAGAGGGGGGAACTTACTGTATTTATCATATTAATCTGGCAGGGGATCACCCAGGCAGCCATATTGGGGAAGATGTTTAAGTGGGATAGACCTGTTCTGCATCCAGTCCTGCAGAATGCCGTAGTCTTTGTGGTAATCCGGTATGCCTGGATTATGGAGTACCATAGACTCTGCAGGCCTCACTCAATGCAAAGGCCTGCTTTTTGTGTTTTTTTAAGCAGGACATTAGAACAGTGAGGCTCTCAGTGCTATTACTGTAGATGGATGTGTCCATGCTAATATGTCTCAAGAGGGCAGTGGGCTGTGTATATTAATAGCAAAGAGAAATGTACCATGCATTATGAAAACTGTGTTAAAATGTTTCAAGAGGAGTGAAAGGTTTTCCACATTGCCAGTGGTCTGATACAATTTTGAACAGTAATTAAAAGAAAAAAAAATCAATTACAAGATAAATGCCACAAAACGGAATGTTAAACTAAATCTAGTGAACTTTCGGCTGAATGCCACCCTCAGTTTAGGATTTTTAAAATGTTTATTTTGTCACATCACTCCATGAAACACTATTAATTAATTAGGAATAGGAATGTAGAATCACAACACCAGAGACACACCATAAAGGTTGTGAAACACAATGAGTGCAAAAGAAAATGAATATGGTGACGACCAGTGTGTGGTGTCTCATGAAGCAGAGCACAGAAACAGAGGGGTGGGGCTCAGTCTTATTAAAGTGAATTTTATAAAGCATGATCTTATCGAACGTGAAAATAAAATGGAGTGATCTCCCTCTTGTGACCAGCTCATAACAGGTGACTCGAGCTGTGCCTGGGGTGGAGGTGGACAAAATAGTGGAGAAATCAAGGCACAACCCTCAGAGACAACAAATCCTGCCATTAATGGCAAGCATTTTTATTAGGATAATTATGGCCTTGTCTGTAGTGCTGGAGACAAAGGCCTCTTCTCCCAACTTCCTCTCTCTCATCTCCTTTTATTGTAAATTTTGAAGCTTCAAGTGAAAGATATCGTCCCTATGGTGACCCCTTCATGCCATCGGCAACCCACCTGTTAGTGATGACGTAAGGAAGGTGGGGGTGGGGGGTTGACAAATCTACCACCCTGTAATCAAATGCTTTGCACCGCAGGGTCCCCACACACAGGTGAAGCAATGCACTGCTTTGAACAGCAGGGGGCAGTATGATTAATGTTGGGCCTGACAAGGCATTCAATGCCACAGTGCTTTCTGAAGAGTTGCCTCCCACTGTGACCTAGCCTTCCTGCTGATAGGGGAGCTTGGAGAGGGGGTGGGGGTGGGGGGTGTGCCACCACTTGCTCGCTTAATGCTCTCTCTCTCCAAAATTCCTGAGAGCCCCCTCCTTTTCTAAGCTGTAGCACTTGACAGGTTCATTGAAGCCCAATTTCACATGTACTTACAGGATCACAAGGTTGTCTTGCATTCTGCCATATGCAACTTTTACAGGCTTTTACAATAAGAGACACCTGCTTCAAGATGGATTTATTCTTTAAAAATGACAATCAGCATTTTGGCATGAGTCAGCCAAAACAGACCAAACCCACCCTCCATCCCCCACCCCATGCTGTTTTTGTTGACATCAACAAAAATAAAAATAATTAATACTACTACTACTACTACTACTGCTAATAATAATAATAATAATAATAATAATAATAAACTGCTAATTTGTTTGAGGTCTCATTCTTTTAGTAATACACCAGGCTGTTCATTGAGGCTGTGTTGATTTATCATCTTACAGTGGAAAGACTGAAACAAGCTGCACCAGGAATGTTCATCCAGCAACCTTTCCTCTCAGGCATTATTAGATTACACTCTCATTGCTCCCACCTAAATGAAAAAAAAAGACAAATATAATAATGATTATCAGATTTTTGGCATGGCATTACATCTACATCGCCCTTAAAATGGTCTAATTATAACCTTGTTATAATTTCATAGCTGCGTAAATGTGGAAATGCAATACACTACCAGTATTTGATGATATTATGATCTTTAAGAAACACTTTCCCTGGCCAAACAAAACAAAACAATGAATGTGTAAATAAATTTGTTAAACATTCATAAAGGTCTGTAAATAGTATTCCTGAGGAAACTATGCTGAACCTGTAAGTATGAACCTCAAATTCTCTCAAACTGCAGCAAAGAATCTGTGCAGAAAATATTTTGAACAAGAGACAGGAAGTTATTCTGAGAGTAGATTATCTGTACAAAGCTACATTTGGACTGAGGCAAAAGAAAAAACAAATCTGTGGCCCACTCATAAGAAATAGCAAAAATGTGTGTGATTATTTTACGTTGTTTTACTGTACAGGACCATGGCAGAACTCATGATAATGACCTGTGATGCACTCTGACTATTTACCCCTCTGGAGTGTTGGCTGCAGCCACTGTCCAATAAAAGGAAAACTGCAATTGACTGTGACTACAGAGGAAACCAGATAAATGACACCTTTCAGCTAATTACCATAACTCCCTACAATCCCATATTTTAAACATACATACTTCCACACCTCTGACAGCAGATACCATAGCCTAGTAAAATACTGCAGTAGTTATTATTACTAAAATGATTGCCATGAAGGTTGATGAAGGATGAAAAATGACTTCTGTAATAATTTGCTATCAAAATAAGCTTATACTTAAGAATTTTTGTTCCCATCATATATGTCAGGAAGATCAGAGACAATAGAAAATAACATAAACTAAAAATGTTTGTTTGTTTATTTATTTATTTATTTATCTAATTAATGTAACAGAAAGAGGGAATCATGGAGAATGTGTATCTCATTTGGATGAATGAGAAAGCTGACTGTAACAACTGACCCTATGTAACAAAATTGTCCTCACTCTCCTGCAGTTATGAAAAAACTCAGCAAAATCATTGGGGAAAAAAGAGAGGTGTGGATAACTTCAGAGTTTGCCACGCTAGGAGAGCCGCCGCACACTTCCCCAGTCTTTCTCTATTCCCCTGGCAGAAAAGACACCTCCTGCTGTGCATTTGCATGACAGAGAGCCAAAGTAAAGGTGTGACAGCTGCCTAAGGGAGGTGTACACGGATTAAATTCAGCTATTAATATCCCCACAATATTTACGCCTGCTGATTCCTTCATCAACAGTTCACTATCGGGTCTTAATTGTTTTCTGCATTTACATAATCACGTGCCCTTTCCACACTCAAGGGATGATGGGAAGCATCATCAGGGTTTGAGTGTTGTCACATTTTCCAGGTTTGCCTTCAAGGATTGTTTGGAGTTTCTTTCATCAAACGTGTTACAGTCCAGATTTCTGGAAGCCACACCTTTTTCATATCGCCTCTCTGTCTCCCTCTATGGGCCGGTATAATTGTACTTCTTAATGTTGTGCATAATTTGAGTTGTGAATTGAGAGTTGTGTTTTACCTCCTAGGTTTGGCACCACCATTGCACCTCAAGACTCAAGTGTCTCCTCAAATATCCTTATATAACCATATTCTAGAGCTCAGTGCAGCTGAGCTCTAGAATACCACTACGAGTTTGCACATCGGTTTAACTTCGCAACTGAAGGGCGACCCCCTCTACAGCACAGTGCAACCATCACTGTGCTGGGGCATTGGAGCGCTTATTAGGTCCAAAAGGAAGAGTACCCCCTACTGGTCCACTGCCACTTCTACATTATTAACCACGGGGTTTCCCAAGCAGAGTGGGCTTTGATCTGTCCCTGTTGTGTCTGAAAACCCTGGAAGGCAGCTGCTGGCTTGCCAAGGTGTGATGGGTTTTTATCTGCAATATCTGGCATCTAATTCTGACTGTGAGAAAGCACTTGGGTCACTCAAATATGGTGAGTTTTGATCTGCCCCCTTTGTGTGAGGCAGCCCTGTAAAGAGGAATATTATTTTCTGCTGCTGGCTTTCTCAGGACAGATGGGTTTTGATCTGTCTCTGTTGTTTCAGGTAACCCTGCAAGATGGCATGGTTTGGTGTTAGGTCACTCATGGAAAGTAGGTTTTGATCTGCAATACTGTCCTCACAGACTGGAGTCGAGTCCCTACTGTCAGTACTGTGTCTAAGTGGAAAGACTGGGTTTTGATGCACAGTCCATGTCTCACTGGTCCATTGCGCACCTGCTCTCTGTCTGCACAGAGCACAAACACAGATCCAAATAGGGAGACAGAAAAAACAAACTGTGTGGCTTTAAAATCTGCTTAAAAAAGTAGTAAAGTAATATAAGTTGCAGTTGATAAGGGTGTCAGCTCTGCACATAAATCATGTATTAAACTGAGTCCCATATTTCAGCCAAAACCCAACAGGGACCCAATAGAATATAACCACAAATGTTTGTGCGCTTGCATTGTGTAAAATACCCACTGTATCTGATTACATGGATATTAAGTCCAATATGCGATTCTCGTTGAAATGTTTACAGCTGCATGTACAAACACCACTCTGGGCCATAAAATGCATAACCCGTATAGATATAAAGTTATAGCACGATTCACAAAACAATCTGCCCAGCTCTAAAACAATTGATCTGTTTCTTACAACATGGACCCTCGCCATGCTTGCAGACAAAATGCAGTTGTTTGTTTTCTTCATTTTTCCCTCCTCCCACACATACATTAAACCTACTTACTTTAAACATGAAGTGTTTAATATAATTTCATGTCTAAGTAGCAATACATAACAAGGTTTAAGAAAGCAAATGTAGGTTGGTTTGCATGTATTAATGCCTTTTGGTAGTGTTTTTTTTTTTTTTTGCATTAACAGAAATTACCATTTTATGGTGACTGTATTCATGAAGTGTTAATCTTTTCAGTAAATTGAGCAATTGTCTTATTTTATATTTTACCAAAATAAAAGCAGAAAATTGTACCATTGCATATACACATTCATGTATGTACCTGTCACACAGGTATTATATAATATATAGTCCATATATCACAAAAGAAGGAAACAGATGACAGTCTAGTTTACATAACTCTGCTTTCGCTATTCCTTTGGATCAGAAGATGTAACCATATTTAGTGGCAGCCAAGCAACAGTTTTACGTCAAAATACATGGATACATCAGATACAATTCAAATAAATCTGATGAATAACTTACTGTAGCTACGAACTTATGAAAATAACTGACTGTGCATATTCTTAACACCTTTGTGGGAAGGAATGAGACAGCAGACAGCTGCACTAGGCTTGCAACATGCAGATCAGTTCATGTTTAATTCCTTTTTGATATTCACCATTTAGTCAAAACATTAGGATGACCATGATATTTTCAATTTCATTTGATCAAATGATTGATTTGCTTGTCATGAAATTTATGGATTTGTTTCTTTGAAGACAGTGTAAAAATGCATTGTATACTGATACATCAGTGAGATGTACACACAGGACTGAAGATAAAGCAAGGCTGAAAAGGTCATACAGTCATACATCCAAAATTGTGTGTATCAAATACAAATTGAATTGAAAATGATGAAATATGAAATGTAATGTTTAATGTTTAATGGAATAACTGGAAGCTGTCTGTACTTTGGGAGGTCATCAGTTGAGTGGACTAGCTGCTATACACATGATATATTTTTCAAGGGAACAAACTGTGTGGCGTTTATGTTTTTTACACTGTATTTGCATGATTCACTGTATTGGTCAACATCTAGTTTTAGAGTATAAAACAAGTTATGGTCTGCTTTGTTGATCCAGGCAATTGCAGACATAACACAAAGAATCAAGTATGAATCTCATTAACTTTTTTCACTTTCACTATGAATGAAAATTATAGCTAGAAAGTAATGTGTTGCAGACAGCAGTCTAAGAAACTAGCAGAGGGGTTTGACCTCAAGTTTATTCAGTTGTTATCTTTAAAATGTAATGGTAAAATGGTAAATTCTGTAATTATGAGGAAACACAATACAATCATGATTATTTCTACCCTCCTCAAAGGTTGATTTTGGTTTGCTCTGTTGCCATGGGCACCAGGCTTGTACATCTTCAAGGGTTTTCTTATTGCAAGACTCTTCTAGTGATCCTCATCACTGTAACTACTAAAACTGGTGGGACATGGCATTTTTGGGTGATCTGACAAGCTCAAATGATTGGACAAATATAAATATTAAACCTTCAGAGTCTCAAATGGTGAGCTGAAATTAATCACCTGTAATTCTTTTCAGGCCCCTTTTTCATGTATTTCTTTCTTTCTTTATTTCTTTATTTCATATTTTGGCATGTTGACACAAAATAAAATCTCAGCATTATTTTCAAAGAGAAAGGATGGCTTTGGAAGGTTCAAATCAATCTCAGGAGACAATCTTATTTGCCAGTAATTTCCGTGGGCTAGCAATATTGTCTCAATTTAGTCTTCCCAGGTTCGGATCAAACACAGACCGGCTTTCTGACAGCTCACACAACCCTCTGATTGGAAGTTGAGATATAAAGTTTGGCTGCCATTTGAAGGTAGAGATTTAATCTGGCTTGTTTTAATTTCAGGAACTATCATGTGATTTGGTGAGTCTGAGATGCTATAACATATCAGGGCTCTATTCTTTCAAGTAACTGGTGTGTGCGTGTGTGTGTGTGGGGGGGTGGTTGGGGGTTTGAGTTTAAATGCTTGTGTGTAAGTGTGTGGGAGAGAGAAACAGTGAAGCACAAGGTTCTCTAGTCTTCATTATTCATTTCCCAGTGTAAAAAACTTACTTATTGCTGTTATCGCATTGCAAATAAATGACACACTACCCACAGCTGATGTTCACTGTTTTGTGTCCATGTTAACATTTGGCCTTCCTGATAATTATTGACACTGAGGGTCTGCAATAGCCAAGCATGCAATTTTGTTCAGGACAAATTTGTGTGATGGAAATAGCTCGTAGATCGTAAGTCCGGACCATGAAATGAGATGAAAATGAACAATAAAACATGCTAGAAAATTGAGAGAAATATGTTCTTCTACTATAACATTTAATAGAAACAAAGTACACATCATACTTTGAAGAAAAGGAATCATTGGGGTTGAAAGGGTTTAAAAGAATGCCTCCCACTCTCCTTTACAAGATACTCTTTACTGAATACTGTATCTTGATTTCCTTTTACCTGGAATGGCTGGGGATCAGGAAGTTAAAATCACTTGTGCAAATTCAACTATGCAGATATTGGTGTTGACAGAATTCTTTAACTGATTGCGTTGCTGTTTTTCGTATATGCACTTGATCCAATCAATGTAAGTTATAGCTTCCCTGTTCACATAGCTGGCATCACCGTAGTGACCAAGCCAGCACACATGAAACTACAAATCTAATGACTGTTTACGCTTTATCCATGTTCACTAAACAAATGGCAATGGCACAGCATGTTGTTGTATGCCTTATTTTGGTGCACTGTTGGTGATTTGTACAATATTGGATATAAGCCAAAATTCTGTTTTTGTTTTTAATTTTTGTACGAGTACTCATTGCTGGAACACAACAGAACAGTTCAAGTTAAATTACCCTGCCCTCTACTCTAACCTTTCTGTGCACAAAGAACTAAAAGAAGGGAATTTTTTATTTAACATGGGAATTTAGGTTTAAATGAAAAACAAAAATAAGGAACAGAAGGTGGCTTAGGTAAGGATAGAATCAGGAACAGAATATTCATGCATCTGCAAGTTTTTAAAAACTGTTCAAATGTGAATTGGTCATGAGTAAACTTTTAAACAACATGTTTAATGGTGGTAACAACAAGTAAGGTGGTACATTATCAGTTAAGAGTGGGGCTACTATTATTTTTTTCATTATACAAATGAGATAACATCAATTTTTGATTAAGAGGATACATTTACAGCATAAATTGACTGTATTAAATAGGTGGCTAAAAGTTAGGGTCAGGAAGCTTGATGCATTCATTGGATTGCCATGTTCATTGGACTGCAGTATGCTTTCAGTGCACTGTTTGAATTTTCAAAACACTAATCAGATGCTAATCAGACAAGCTATACAAACTCACACAGTATACAAATTGTGAATAGGTACTATTGCTGACTGTGGCCAGACTTCCATAGGCCTTGCACCATTGCATTAGTGAGTCTTAAGCAAGTTTAAAAGCATTTCAATCAATGAGACAGACTTGGCTAATGACTCTCCTTTCGGGAAGGAAACTGAAATATACGTTTTCATTAGGAGACTACATTACAGATCAGCCATGTATTAAAACGGAACATGCATTTGTGAATTTGTTTAGCAGGAAGGCTTTAGAAAATATTGGATAAAAGTACACTTTAGCTGTAATGGCAAAATATTCTGTCATTAACATTGGTATCATTCCTCCCCTTGGATGGCTGTCAGTTCCTGTTCCCTCCTCCACCCCCTGGACAGGATGCAGGGACTTGCTCAGCAATGGCCTCACTAACAGGCAGGCTCACCTGGTGGCGATTCAAATCAGCTCAAGTGTGAGCACTTGTGTTCAGTTAGGCCACGTACTTAAGCACATCTTTGAAGGCTGCACTCATTGGTTCTGTTTTATTCCCCCTAAAGGGAGTAATTAAAGGGCCCTCGGCCAATTTCTGTTGATGTTTTTGTTTTGTTTTCCTTCCACTCACCACCTGGCTCAGTGGCCACGCCTGCCACAGTGCCACATCAATGGCAGCTAGAGGTAGAGCTGAATCTATGACTCTGACAGAAAATACTGTATTTTGTCTGTGTATTGGTATGATTCAAACACAGTGAATGGTGTTTCTGTAGGTGTCATTCTGATATAACCGTACGTGAGACTATGATATGTATGTGTGTACGAGTATGCTGTTGTGTGTATCTTGTACAATGTCATGACTGTGAGCATAGTATAGGGGCACGCAGCCCCAGACCAGGAGATCCAGTGCACATGCTGGTCTTTGGTGTCCTCTAACACTGAAGTATTTGATTTGGTAGAGAAATTCTCACACTAAACTGGTCTAGTGATGGACGCTGTCGTGATGAATGGCCTGTTTTTCTCAATGAGACCTTGTATGTAGTTTTGCATCAGCAGACAGAGGGCAGCTGGTTCAGACAGTCTACAACCTAGTGGATAAGGTACATGACTGGGACCCCTGAGGTTGGTGGTTCAAGCCCCAGTTCAGCCCCAGCAAGAATGCTGTTGCTGTTGGGCCCTTGAGCAAGACTAACCCTGCATTTTTCCCAGGGTGACTGGTCCCTGGTTAGCCCAATCAACTGTAGGTCGTGTTGGATAAAAGCATCAGCTAAAAAAAAAAAAAAAAGACTATTAACCTTTGCTTTTTATTTTAATGATGATTGTTGTTGTTGTTGTTCTTCCTCTTATTATTATTATTATTATTATTATTATTATTATTATTATTATTTCACAGATTCATTTAGATCTCACAGTCGCAATTATCTTTTTTATTCTCCTCAAATGGAGATTTTGTTTAATGTATTATACCTGAGATTCCATTTCAGGCATTATGAATGCTCTGACATTTCTAATAAACAGGAAAATGGAGAAAGTCTCTGTTCATTAGCTGACGTTGTGCTAAAGGGTTTGAGACAATGCGCGAGGCTGCTGTATGAACAGGTTATAAATAATTTCTTGAGAACTGAAGAGTTTTAAAATACCTGCTGTCTCTTGGTGTCTGAACTATGAGAGAGCATGCTGTTTAATTATTTGAATGAGAGAAATCATCCTTTACTGTCTCCTTACTTTTATTCGTTTAGTTTTAATGGCTTTCTTCTCCCATATACCTTCAAAAAATTTTTCATTAAGCGCATTTTTATGTGGATAGATTTTCAATTTTCAGACTTTCAGGAAATACAAATGAATCAAATTTGTAGCTCTTTTAATATACTTTTCACAGCCCCCAGCAATAAATTGTAAATTACAACTAATTAAATTATACTTCTTCATTGTGTTGTGCAACTGCTATATGTGTTAAATGAATGAAATCAGGATAAGATGTATGGCTTTCTCAGCCACCAGGCTAATTATCAGCTTTGTGTTCAGCACAGAATGATCCAGTAGCCTCAGTCCTGGTCAAAACAGCCACTCCACTGATTACATAAATGCATCAGTCTACCATATTTAGGATGCAAATAAATAAATAAATTTAATATGTAATCTGAACCTCCAAACTTTATCATATCGTCCAGATTAAAAAAATGAGTTCTTCTTGATACCATATTTACACAAAATCACCCTCATAAGACCAAACGAATGAAATATATTAAATACATTTCAGATAAAAAGTTCTCACACAGATGGAATCGAGACACTAAAATATCAGTTAATAGGCTGTTGTAAACTAATCATTGAGCCTTGTGTGCTGCATTCAACTTGTTTCTGTGATGGATCAAAGTTGGCGAAATTAGAAACCTGACAGCACATCATGAATGGATGCCATTACACAGGATGTTAGTTACATAAAGGGTTACAGGTCAGGAAGGAAATGCCAGGACAAAATTATTCTTTTGTCATTGATGTCCAGGTTATAGATCAGGTATAGATCAGGTTATTTTCATTCAGTTCGACACATGCAAGTTTTAAAAGGGCAGTCTAGTCAAAGTCTATAATTTGAGATGTTGTATGATACCTATGAACGATTAGTTTGATGAGTGAGAATGATGCTTCCAAAGAGCAGTTAGGCCAAAGTTAAAGGCCCCCTGCTGATTGCCGTTGATGGAAGTCTTTAGGTCTGAGCAGTTAGTCAGAGGCAGGAACTTTTCAGGTGCTTTTCAGGACGAAATAAAATGTAAAATTCACTGCTGTGCAAAGGATTTACTATGTGCACTTGGACAATGTGTTGTGTGCACATAGTCACATTTGTGTTTATTATTATTTTTTATTTGGTCTTGTTACATTCAGGGAAAGATCTCTCTCTCTCTCTCTCTCTCTCTCTCTTTACTCTCTCTCTCTCTCTCTTTATCTATCTATCTATATATATATATATATATATATATATATATATATATATATATATATATATTCAGACATAACATGGCTTAGAATGGTATATAAACCCTACAACATGAACAGCACGTAATTAAGAAATTAAGAAGCTAATTAAGAAATTTAAGGACTGACGTTGGGAACCACTACCTGAGAAGATCTCTTCATTAAATCGAGCAGTAACTTAGGCTCATGCTAAGTGACATTGTGTCACAAGTCCATTTACTATCTCCATCTGCCTTTATTTATTTATTCATATTTTAGGGGTAAGCACAAAGCCTGTTTATCCAAAATTATCCCTCTCAGAGAGTCACAAATAGCATCAGCTAGGTGAATAAGGCAAGGCTGTCAAGCTAGAGACAATACCTTTCAACTGCCAAGGCTTGAATTTAGACACAGGGTAGCTGTATTTCACCCATGAATGACAATCTATGAATCTCTGTTAGTTTGTGCCATGCTAACTGATATTAGACAGCAGAAGTAGAACATGTAGTTGTGTAGGCCTGTATTCTGTAACCTCTGTGGGTTGAGATTCTGATACTAAAATTCTTTTTGGATACTTTAGAGAGCTTACCCATGGGAGTTCAAATGCAGTTTAATCATAACAAAAATTAATGTTAAAGTACAGTGCTAA
The DNA here is from genome assembly GCA_022829145.1 of Albula goreensis. NCBI lineage: Eukaryota > Metazoa > Chordata > Actinopteri > Albuliformes > Albulidae > Albula > Albula goreensis. Next base: position 20,005,041 of record CM040757.1, read on the forward strand.
ATATCATTTTTTCCAATTTGCAATGATCTTTTTCATGCCATAGATGGTAAAATCAGACACCTGCCTGAAGATTATAATGGCTAGAATTTTGTTCTGCTTGTGTATCCGTAAATTTGTGTATACCCTTCTCTTCCAGGCACTTCTTATTTTCTCTATCTGAGACTACGCTCGGTGCTACGCGCCTATGGAGTTCCTTGCAACCTTCCATCATCCGAACATCCTATGTAAGAGTTCCTTACCTTCTCTGAAACTACTCGAGGACTTGTGTCTTTTCTTTATGATAAGCTGATTACAGGCAAAGAAAGACCTCTTGGGGTGGTTTCGGTGTGGGATAGGGAGCTTGATTCTTTGGGTGTGAAGCCTAATTGGAATAAGATTTGGACCAATGTATTTACATCCTCTAAGAACCCAGTGCATCAGGTTATAAACTTCAAGTTGGCACGCAGATTCTATATCACTCCGTATCAGGCCTTTCAGATGAAACTTGTATATGATAAATCCAGTAAAATTTGTAACGTTGGGGCACTTGGTAAGTTTATGCACATGTTTTGGGAATGTCCTGTTATAGCTGGTTTCTGGAAAAAGTTAGCGGAGATTTTTTCTCAGCTTCTAAATACTGGTATACCTTCATGCCCAGCATTGCTTCTTCTTTGTGATGATTTTAACATTATCTTAAACTTACAGAAGAGAAACCTCCTTATGGCATGTCTGACGGCAGCAAAGAAAGCTATTCTTAAAGGCTGGTTTGAGGCTAAGTGTGACATTAAATCTTTGTGGCTATGCTATTATCTTAATATTCTTATACTTGAAAGATGCACTGCCAGGTTGCATAGGGCCTCAACGGCAGCTCTGAATAACTGGTCCAAAGGGGTAGACTTTATAAACAATTTGATGGAAAATTAATATGGCATGAAATGTGTGGTTGCACATGCTTATGTATTTTTGGTTTGGGTGTATGTATCTGTATTTCCTTCCTAAATGTAATACATTTGTATATTCCTTCCTTTTAAATTTCTATGTAATTACTGTTCTGTGTAGTGTCATTTTGTTGTTGGTTCATCCTTTTTTGGAAAATTAATGAAAACATATTCGCAAAAAAAAAAAAAAAAATGTGTGTATGCCTGTGTGTATGTGTATGTGGAACTCATCTGTAACCTGCATATTATCTGTTTTTATTTATGCCAATTCAATAGCAACATTCATAAAATACATGTTAAAGCTGTAGACAAAGAATCCCATTAGGCATATATAGCACATTAGTTAATATAACATGTTTATGTATTTGAACACTTTACATGAGCATAGATATGAACCGTTCTAACTAAAATATATGTTTATTTAGTTTAAATACATTTGTAACAGGATCCGGCGCAAAATAAATAATACATTGTCACGTAGGGTCAATACCCTGCCTACAATGTATGCACACATGCATATGAACAATTTATAACTATTCTATAATTGAATTTATAAGGTTGTATGTTTATTGAATGAAGGAATGTAAAGTCATGTTAACTGCAACTCAAAAGGATTGCAATATAAAATACTTAATTAAATAACAAATCATCATGTTTGGTCGAAAAAAAACCCAGCCCTCTGTAAAAATGTGGATGCTGTTCTCACATGAGCGACCATTTGCCTCGTCTGGAGGAGACGAGCCTGTCAGGTCGCTGGTTACTGCCGTGTGCATTAAATCAGAACCCTGTGACAGGAAGTTTGGCATTCCTTAGTCCAATCAGCATACAATAACATCTGCGTTTGACTGACTGATGCATTCAGCTATTTCAGGAATTTAATTTAAAAATGAAGCAGCCAAGGGTTTCAGGTGTTTTTACTTTCTCCCCTTGAGGTTCAAATGAAACGGTTTGGATGGAGAGAGGGAGGGGTGAAAGGTGTCAGATGAGATTATTGTGTTGATTTATGCATAAGAATTTGGTTATTGCAGGGTACAGTCTGCAAATGTGAAAATCTACAGGAGTGCCTTTCATTGAATTAAAACAGGAAAACTGCTTGTGCAATCAAACATCCTGTAAATGAGTTGTGTTGCCTGAGATCTGTAACTGCAAGGTGTGGTTAAAGGCTAGATTGAGGGCTGGTTCTGCAGGCGATTGTGAAAGAGGTTAAATAGTTGTCCAAAATGCTGGTACATCAATAAGAGAAATATGAAAAATAATAATAATGTGAAACAATGTCAAAAATCATGGTGGCACATGCCAAACACGGAGAAAAAAGAGGAACAATAAAAATCAAGTCTCAGTTTGCAGACAAGGAAAGTTGCTAAAAACAATAAAATAACAGCACCAAAATTTATCATAGACCCAGATCTACATGTCCATGACCTCAGACCCGGTGTATCTACACATATACATAACAACAGTCATGGTCAAGGAAGGCCAAGCCATTACAGGTAACTAGGGGCATCTCATGGTGTAACATCATTACCTCAAAATGCTCCAATATTCCAAGATCATAGAATCGAGTATGGGTTCATTTAAAAAGACATTTAATGGCCTCCCAAACATCCTTAAATGGTAAGTCAAGGAGTTCAGTGTAGATTTTCACCAATTTTAACACTGGAGGCTGTCCCTCCTAAAGGACCATCTGATACACCAATGAAACAGTTAAAATAGCATACCACACAAAATCGAGGCCATTCTGAAAGCAAAAGGTGGCCTGTTGCCAAATAGTTCATATGTATCAATATCCTTTAGGGTTTTGGGTTTGTATCTCTTGTGAATAAGAATCTTACAGAAATTATACAAGTTAGAATTTTTGGGAGTTAATATTTGCTAGCAGTTTGAAATACATTGATATTCAGTTAAATGTTTACATTTTCACCTTCACTAATGTTTACTTCCATTATAATAAGAGTAAACACGGCTGGAGATTCACCAAATTCATTACTTTCCAATTATAAACTGGCATGTCTTTCATACAAGAGTCTTTTAATCTGGAAGAAACAGTAAAACAAATACTGCAAAATATCTCAGTAAGTCTTTCTGGATCATCAGATGCATTATGTAACTCATTGAGATTTAATTATATCATTAAAATTAAATAATTAAGCTCCATAGTGACTCATTTGGAAAAGAGGTGATAGTCTAGACATCTACAGCTTTATTCTGGAATATGTCACTGATGGACCTTTACCGAGAGTCTGCAGTTGCAGAACTCGCTGATCTGTGCTAGCTCCCCATGGCGCGTTGTCTGTTTTGAAGGGTGGCAAACAGCAATGGACTTGCAGTTGAGGGGATCAGAAGAGTTTAGGTGCCACAGCTCCATCGATCCTTGATCAGGAACAACATGGAAGACATAGCATACAGCACTGGGAAGTAATTACAGGGAACTCAGCATTACAATAGTACATTAAAAGTGGGAGGAAAGAGCAATCAAACAAGGCTACTATTAAAAAGCTGTTAATAATATGATGAAAAATATTCTTTCGAGTACCGTGATGTTAGTACTTGAAAAAGAAGATATTTCAACATCAATTGAATGAAGTAGGAGAGAGAGCAGGGGCTGGATTTTGGGACATCTCACCAGTTGCCCCTCTATTTAGACCAGTGTCAGTGCCAGAGATTTCCTTTTGCTGGTGCTATGGGGTTGCTGACTTTTCAGTGAGGGTGCTCTGCATGACAGTAATGATTATAAATGAAAATTATAAATAAACCACAGAAATGTCTTGGGGGTGCTAGGGGGATGCTATGGCTATAAGAGGGGTAACTACAGCACCCCCAAGCCCCTCCCTGGCAGCACCAATGATTTGGGCCAATCAGTGTAGTGCTTGACTAATCTCACAGTGCCGCTGAGTTGCAAACGGTGGAGGGGAGGTGTGACAAACCTGATTCAGGGATTGGGGGAGGAAATGCAGCAGTCGGTCAGATTTTTCTGAAGTACTGATATTTATAATTTCTATCTTTTCCACTTCAACCTATCTCTACAACAGCTCCCTGTAATTTCTTCACAAAGTTCTCTTCTCTCTCCTCTCCTCACTATTTTGCTTGATGAGTCCTTAGCTGTCTCCCACTTTTTGTCTTTACCTTTCCCTGCTCAACCCTTTCTGCTTGGCCTCCCTCTCTGTTTCTACATCTCGTCTTTCTCTCGCAAGTTTCATTTTCTCTCTTTTTTCTGTACCCCAGCATAGATTCAGGAAAATAATGGTCTGTTGCTGTACATACAAAGCGATCTTTTCAATTGCTTCATTTCAGCAAAAAGGCAAGAGCCATGAAAGAAAATAAACTTACATTTAGTTCTCTCACTGCACGTTGACCTCTGCCTTTGAATGCTGTGTTAATACACTGCACAGAAAACACATTTGCTGATCGAACCATTGTAAGGAAGGACCTGCAATATCCCTCCAGTCAAACATGCCAAAAGCTCTGGAAACATATGAGAAAGACACTTGTCGCTGTAAACTTCCTACAGATTGTAATCAGCCATCTACACTTCATCTTCAGACTTCATCTGTTATCCATCATTTTGTGTGCACTTGCATTGATCTGATGGCCTGAGTCAATAGGTTGCTAAAATTGGACAACAGCATTCAGGATTCAAGGCCAATAATATAAGATGCACAGACATGACTTCAGGGGAGTCTTTGATGTTTTGTACAGACTGGTAACCGTGGGTGATTAATGACATGGTGAAGTGAATTGATTATTGGATGTAAAATAGGAATACATACCTAAATGTGCTGTGCCTAAAATATGACACACTGGGGTAATGGTTAAAAAAATACACATTTTTATCCAACGGTACTGAGTCATGGTGGGTTCTTGATTCAGAAATTGACAGGTCAATGTCATTCTTCTCCTGGCCTGTATGGCAGGACACAGGGAGGCACAACATGTCTCCAGATGGTGTGCTTGAATGACTCAAATCCCCCTCCCTCTCTGGCACTGTAACTCACATAGGACTACAAGCTATTGGGTGGGGCTACCTGATATTGCCAAAATGCATCACTTTCACCAGAGTTAGTTTAGATTTCAGAAGCCTTGTGTAACTGATTTCAAAACAAAGTACCCCCACTCAGGAGTTTGAAAATGTACTGAATGTTTGTGTCTAAATAACTTCAGCACATGTTATACTCAGTAAGGACCACTCTGTAAATAGGAAAAACAAAATGCAAATACAGACAGATTCCTCTTACCTTGTCCTTTGTTGCTTAGTTTTGGTGATATAAATACTAAGGGCCTTCACTGTCTGTCCTGGACGGTCACAGTGTATGTTGGTTTTTGTTTTCACCTGAAATTACATAATTGTGCAATCAATAGATTTGATTGGCCAATTAAGTTCTGACTCATAACAAAACCTTTATTGCCTGCAGCCCATCATCCAATATACAGTACCAGTGAAAATTGAAAAATAAATTTGAATTATTATATCGGAAGTCAATTACTTTTAGTAATTTCTAACTAATACAAAAAGAGTAACAAACAATATCTATAACTGTATGATTCTGGATATTTCTATCCAGGTTATATGGCACTACTCATATGATTAATGAAAGAGTTTCCTCTCCAAACTCATTGCTGAAATTAAAATCATCGGCGGTGTTTGTTTTGTCATAGCAGCATGACCTTTCACTCGCTAGATTAACGAGCTGGACTCTCTCACTAAATCATATCTTATCAAATCTGAAAGATCTGATCATTTTTGATGTGTTTTTTTTCCTTTGTAATATTATTAGTAAAGTGTACTGTAATATATTTTTTCTTTATTTGTTTCTCACACAGATGTCCCATAAATATCACACATAAACGTCACCCATGCCAACCGGCAGTTGACCTCCAAATTAAATTCTGAGGGTGAAAATTAAAACATGACTCCCCTCTTCTTCAGAAAATGGATAGAGCCATGCTAAAGTGAGGTGTAAGTGTGGCCACAAGACATCCACCCCCGCTTGGAGAGAAGTCTATGAAAGGGCACTTACATAACTCCACACATCCTGACCTTTACATAAAACTCCACAACAGCAGGGCCTTGGACCTGTAATGAATCATAGGGTGTTGTTGTTATTATTATTATTATTTTTAATTTTTGAAAAAAATATTTATTTATTTATTTATTTAAGAACTGATGCAGTCATAGCTTTGATCAGGAAGACCGAGATGTGACTGGCTGAGTAGCAACTCCTGTTTTACCTACTTAATATTAACATTGGTCAGTGTTCTAAGTACCTCCATTGCTGTCTGCTCAGAGACCTGTCAATAATTAACCCACCAATGTAAAGCACCAAACCTACAATTATTGCCCTGTCTAGGCTGGTAGAAGAGTATTTATATTAATACTTATTGAGTACATGTTGGAAAAATAAAGTTCCCAAGGAGGATCAAATAAAAACATGAAATCCACCTGAAATACAACTAGTTTTGGTAGAAAATGGAAGTTATACCAGAAAAAATGATTGATTACATTGCTGCATGTCACATATTGTCCAAGCTGAAGCATCTGATTTCTCCATATGGAAATACACAGATAGAAAGACCAGCTGATGGGGTATGTGTGTGTGTAGAAGGGTGTGTAAGAGAAGCCTTACCACAGCTCCCCCATCCCCCATAAACCCCACACCCACCTGCCCCCACCACACTGGAATGTTCCAGCGTCGTTGGCTCGTAATGGTTTCTGGCACACCAGTTAACGAGTCCAGGAGGAGTTCTGCGAAACGTCCCGTTGCTTTCATTATTGCCATTTCCTGGGATTCAGGGTGTGATCGCTATCACATAACAAACCATGGATTAATATTTAAATGACAGTTTTCTCAAGTGTAAAATTATACCCGTACCACCCCCCCTCCCCCACACCCCCCATGATACCTCCATTTGGTTTCAGTGATTGGCCATGTGAACAAAAGAATCATGACTGAAATGAGGAAAACTAATTCACTGCAGATCATGGATTATGGGATGGTTAAGCACACTGGTCATGGATGTATAACCTGTTTGTATGTGTGTTCTGTGAGTATAGCAGACTGTGTGTTCATTCACTCAGGGACAAATATTATCTGTGCTTATTTTCTAGTTTATTTATAGATCATAATTATTATATTATGCCACTGTCTATTTTGTGACTGTTAAAATATTGCAATCTGTGTGTGCATTTACCCAGAGGCAATTTGCCTGTGCATGTCTTCTAGATTATTTACAAGGGTAATAATTATTACTTTGTGCAATCATCTTGTATTTTGTGACTCCCAAAATACATAGTAAATGCAAATACCATGACCTGCATGATTACAGCACAACATTGTAAAATACATGCTGACAAGGTACCAGATTACCAGATTAACCCAGTTTCTCTACACTGACAGATATATATATATATATTTTTTTAACAGAAATGATAAAACATAAATCTAGTCTGTTCTTTGAATCTGCCTTCATGTTCATTGTTACTTTTTGTTTTCACTTTTCCAGAAGATTTGTTTTTGTGACCAAACAAAGATGTAATTGAAAGCTTCCGCGATAAGCACAAGGAGGTATCTCAAAGACATCACTTGATCTGAAACTAAAGCACTTTGGTCAATAACCCTGTTTGATATCCTACTGGGTGCCACAGTGTGTGATATGGTACTGCATCAGGGCTAATCAGGAGGCTGAGTAAAACTGGCCTGACTTCCATGCCCAGAAACCCCACAGGAAATGAGTCAAAACCTGCCAAATGCCCGTCTCATTGCGCAGTTCCACATTCATTCCCAAAGTCTACCAATGAAAACAGTATTAAATTGGAAATGGTTCAATTTTATCCACGTGTCTGTGTGTCTGTGCATATTTAAATATGGATCTCCATTAAACCTGCAAACTGTTGAGTGGCACATTGTTCAAAAACAGGTAAAAAATAAACCAATAACATGGAGTATGTGGAGGGATGACAAGTGATATAATTCATTGCACACTTCCATTACAGGAAAGTGATGCAAGGGGCCATTGATCTAAAGAAAACCATGCTAGTTGCTGATTAGATTATTTTCTTATACAGAGAGATCCTGGCACTGCCTTTCCTATTACTTTAATTACTATTTGACATACAGCTTAAGTGAAAGTCTCCAAAAATAAATATATGTATCCCTCCCCACCAATCAATGAAAAGTAGTAGCACAAGTGTATATTTTGTGTTTTGGAGTTTGTACTGTCAAAATTTACAATCAGCCGACATCTATGAAGTGATATCTGCATGGACACTTGTACCCAGCAACACTGAATATGACAGAAAGCTGTGTGTGCTGTTAACAGCTCATACTCATGTTATAAATAAATACTAAATATTGCAGTAAAACCAATGATGTGTGTGCTGTTAACAGCCCATACTCATTCTATAAATAATGGCTATGGCAGCATCTTCACACTGTGTGTGCTGTTAACAACTCATAAACCTGTTACACATTTTTTTAAAAGTTCATACAGGACCACAGCATACAGGAAACTGTTGTAATGCTGGTCCTAATTTTCTAGCATCAGCACTTTCAATGCACTTTCTTTTTCCACTCATTTCTGATGTTTTCAGAGATGGAGCAGGCTGGCATGTTGTGTATTACGATCACGTCTACCAGAAGGACTAATCTCAGTGCATCTTAAAAACCAATTTCTGATTACTCTCATGAAGTATTATTGCACATTTGTCTTATACATGTTCTGCCCTTTTTCTTCCAAGACTGGGTTTGACAAGTATTCAACCATGCTTTCTCCCCAAGCTGGGTTACCAGCACCCCACTCCCACCCCCACCCCCACCCCCACATCAACAAGTCCAACCCTCCCTACCCTTAACCCAGCCCCAATATCACCCATCCCTGTTTTTGACCTAATTCATTCCCATATCAGAAAAAGCACATGCAAATCCTAACATTTGTTAAGTCATTCCATTCAATGCTATTGTGCTAAAATCAACCAGTCTTTAGATTTTCTATAATCTCATCTAATTAAGTTTGCAATACTAATAAAATGTAACAGAGGAAACAACCCAGGTTCATACATAGAGAGGAACAAAATGGGAACCCATATAGGATGGACTAACCTCAGGGGTTCTAAGGCTTACTGCTAGCTTTTTGCAAGGTGTGAAGTCTTCAGTGCATGTAATTAGATAAGGGAACTGGGCAGGTATATTTAATATCTGTAATATGTCTCAGGAATATAAAAATATCAGTCCGTGATGTATGGCAGTGGGCATACATTAAGAATTAAAGTATGTTTTTAGCTTGCTGTAGAATCTAAATAAAGAAACGGAAAAAGTGGATGTAATGAAAGGGGACAGGTTTGTGCTTGTACAGAATAGCAAGCAAGCAAGATATCTGACAAAACGTTAAGTCGATTGGGTTCAAACTTCAGCCAGCTTTTCTAACAAAATGCTGAAGAAAGGCCCAGCCGTTTTCATGTTTTTTTTTTTTAAATAATTTGCTGTACAGATGAATTGCATTGAATCATTTATGTAGCAGATTTGAGAGTTTATCCTAATAACAAATACTGTGGTATATACCACTCTTGCTTACACACACCATCTGGTGGTAACGATGGAAGAAAATATGAGTTCTCTGAAGTTTGTTTTAAACCTAGAATTCTTTGCTAAAACAGCTTACATGAGCATGAGCTGGCATGACACATGTGTACTGTATATTAGAGGTGTTGTCAAGGGTATAAGTACATGGAGTATACTCTCCCATGTAGTAAATAAAACGAAAGTTTTAAGAAAGGACATTACAACTTTCTTTTTGTTTAATCTGTCTTTATTAGTGGAATGAAGGAGTTAAATTGATCGTTATCATATCAACAACAGTGGCAGAATAATATGTGAAAAGCACTTGCTGTGAAATGAATGTCCTTGGTTTTTTTGTGTTAATCGGATTGAATGGCTCATCGACACCCTCAGATAATTAAACCAAGATAAATGCAACACACACTTTGTTGAAACAGCTTACTTTTCAATTGCTTAGCAATAAATAAATAAATAAATTGTAAAGGTCCAACAATTTTGATTCATATTGTGACTCACATCATTCATGATATGATCTACAGTATGAGAAATTAATCTTGCCACAAAAAAAGAAATCCTGTCATACAGAGAGAATCAATAATGAGAAAGGCCACTGAGAGAGTTTGTTTTAGGGGCATGGAGCTGAGATATGCAAGACGTATCTTTATACGATAGTTTGATTATGTTTGATATTCAGAAAGCAACACAGGTATTGTCCCTTTCCTCATTCACTAGAGGGTATCTGATGAAAGTGCAAAGTGGAGAAAACTGAAATGAATATACATCACAATCAGGATGAGAAACGATCAATTTTCCATTGGTCTGCCAGGGCGATATGGAGCACCTCAGGGCAGAGCTAACCAATGGGAGTGCTGCCTCTGATACCGTTCTTTCTCTCAGCCCCAATGTGACTGATAATCAGATCATGAGTCAGACTGAACCCAAGACTTACTCTCTGTCATCACACAACTAATAAATGGAAATGTGTGTTGGCTCTAAATTGAACAGTATCAGCTGGAACTTCCCTAACCCATTACAGATGATATCATCCACATGGAGGTGTATGATGTGGATACACTATTTTCATTCCCTCACATGGACTCTATTTGTATTTTGGGCTTCATTTACATTTTAAAAAAAGACATGAATAAGTAAGAAAATGAAATATGTCTAGGATCATGGCAGGTGACAGCTGTCTAACTGTTTCTCTGAAGTCTGAGCCAGTTGACAAGTCATCTGTAATGCCAGTCTATTAGTCATGAGCTCAGCTTGCCAAAGACAGAGGGTCCGTTTCTACCGCGCCATATCCCAGGTGTGAACTGGCAGCAGTGGTATCCATTGAATCAACGTGCCTGCTTAACTTTCACTTACAAATTTGTTTTTATTTTTCTAGTTCTCAAACCAAAAGAAATCTATATTTATTTCAATACTTTTGTAATAAAAATGATGACCATTAGAAGCCTCCTCTCACTGATTTAATTACTGGTTTTGTCATATATAATAAAATATAGGGTGATATTGGACATTTTCATTAAAATGTCGAGTTTTGGGCATGTCAACCTACATAATACACCTTTCACTCTGGCATAATACACGTTAAAATGAGTCAAACGGGCCTATTAAGTATCTATACCACAAATAAATGATTATCAATAGTATTTCTGTAATAATTGCTCAATTCGGGAGTCCTTCATATTTTCAAAGTTTTAAGCGTCCCCTCTGTTCTCCTGTCCGTGTATTAGTCAATGCCAATGTTTTACTTGATTCCCTGATCGTCTGTTGAAAGCAAACCCTACACAATTAGTCAAGGTTCAATCTGCAGAAACTGCTTTTTTTTGATTGAGGTGTTCAAAACCAGGGGAAAAAAGGACTGATGTAATTGGTCCGGCTGATTACTTCACATTCAACACACAGAGTGTAACTGCAGGGCACAAATGGTAATGAAGCACTTTTGGGAGAAAAAAAGGATAGTTTTTGTAGGCTCATTGTGGGGGTGAGAGAAAAAAAGAACAGCTTATTAAACGAGCCAGGTTTGTATTTTGACATTTTTATATGTTTCATTTTGAGTTTTCATTTCATGCCTTGAAATTGTGTATTATGTCTATTAGATCAATATACTTGGGGATTAAACTCAGGCTTTTTTGAACAAGAAAGAAAAAAAAAGAAACCAAAATATTTACTGTAATTTGATAATATTGTGTTTGTTGATAACATCATATGCTTTTTATATGCTTTGAAATATATAAAAACTGGATAATCAAACATTATTGAGGGAACACACAGCCATTAATCCACTGCATGTTGAAAACGTCAGAGTGCTCTTGTCTTTACTGTGTAAACTGTAATTACTGGTTAATAATCAAAATGCTATGTTATTATTATTATTATTATTATTGTTATTGTTATTGTTATTGGTATTGCTATTATTATTAAAAGGGTAGGCACAGGGGATTTTGTATTATTATGACAAAAGGCAGACAAAATTGAAAAGTTAATCGCAAAAATAATCTTGATCCCAAAATTAGATTGATCAGACATGCAGAAACAGGCAGAACTGAAATCATCTCACCTGAAAAAGCTTTGGGCCGACAATCATTTACCAACAATGGGAATGATTGTTCTCAAACGATGCATACTGTCTTTATATAATATTGGTCGGTTTTTGTTTACTACCCAAAACCCATATTGTGTCAGTAGATCATTTCTGAGGTGGACAAAGAGGTCATTTTAGCCTGGTAAGAGGCCTTGATTGTTCACCTGGATAAATGCAATGCATTGTGGGTTTCAGCGTGAATGACTGCCTTACTATGCCTTAGAATAGACTGTGGAAACATGTCTCACTGTGGAACTGTCTGTCCCAAGGCTTAGTCACAAAACATACCTGGTACATCAGCCATAGAACATGCCAGCCATCTATTAGCATGTTAGGCTGAAGCCATAGAGGATCATCTGAAAATTACAAAGAAATAATTTGACCTCTTATGGAAAATGAGAATAAATCATGTTGGTTTGAAAATAAATTAAATCAACTGTGCAAGAGAGGAAGATTAAAAAAAAAAATCTTGGAGCTGGGATGGGTGAGGGAGAGATCGGGGTTGGGCCATTAATATGGGCAAAATTAAAGAACTCTCAAGAAAAAAGGTGCTGCCAAATCTCTTTTTGTATTATTTCATGGAGTGAAAATAAATCAGTGAAACCTTTTGAGATTGATTTTGAGAGATTGTTTTATTTGAGCACCTTCATGGTCTTGACTTCATAGGGGAATGGATGCTAGGGTTTGCCTGTTCATCCAGCTTGAGAAAAAAAAAAAAAAAAAAAACACCATTGCAATATCCCACAATGCAGTCACAAAGTACTCACAAATTGTAATTTTCTCTGAGCACTTATATCACAGCTGAGAGAAAGCTGGGTGGGAAACATGATGGAGAGCAGTCTATTTGATGCTCTGAGTCACACTCTAATGTATTTTGCACTACTTCCTATTAAAATCCATCTGTGTTTTAATCTGATTCATCCACAATGCAAAGGACATACTTTGTAACAAGTGTTTGCATACGTTACAATGAATCTGAACGGATAATGACAAACATGCTTTTGCGTGTAGTAGCATTTTCTTAGAAAACACAAGCTTTAATTCAAATCCCAGTGTCACATCAGTTATTCCGTGCACTGGTCAGAAAATAATGATTTCTTTTCCTTTAGTCACAGCTGTCGCAAGCAATCTACTTCTACATTCCCTCTCATCACTTTCTCTATTTAACAATTTGTGCACACAAGACGTAAAAGCTTTCAGTTCAGAATGAATAAGGAATGAGACCCCTTTTAAATGTTAAATATTAATACCACTGACAGCTAGGTGTGCAACAATCATTGTCGTCCAGACTTGAAAGCACATGCCCATAAATTGTCATTTAATTTTCATTATATGTCCTTGCGTTCCTCCCTGCTCATTTCTCATTGTAATAATTCATGACACAGATAAAACAAGCTGACAACAAGGCCCCTCTTTCATCGAAATGTGTAAATAGTTTTTGCGTCAGAAGACAAAAGCCCTGTCTTCTCCCCCTGCAACAGCCCTGTGCTGCAGAGCAATTTAATTACAGAAGGAGACATGATGACGACAATGATGCTGAGGACAGTGACGATGTGATGATGAGGATTACAATGGCTATGATGAGGAAGAGTATCATTATTATTATTATTAATATTATTAATTAATGCTAGTAGTAGTAGTAGTAGTAGTTGTAGTGATAGTAGTAGTAGTGGTATTGTTAAAGTATATTTTAAAACATTGGAATATTGACATGGAGTTTTTGGCCATTGAGTTATATTTTAGCATTATTTGATCAGGATTTCTTTTGTCATAATGCACAGAGCCACAGAGCACGGTTACCTACAGGAGCACCTGAGAGAGGAGCAGAGTTGAATTAGGTCAGTGAGTGGAAAGGAGAGCAGCGATGTCAGAGGCCCGTCTCCAGGATGTCAGGCTTAAACGGGTGAGACACAGAAGAATTTGGCAGTGGTGATTTTTTCTGGCAGTTTGAGGAGAGGAGAGTAAGATGATCTCGCTCACTGTTGACAGGGTATGAAGGAGTCATGAGCAAACGCAGGGCAAAGAGACGTGTTTGAGATGATCTGCCATAGATGCAGCGGGCTCACAGCCAATCAGGACTCACTAGGAATAAAATACCATCTCTGACCTCTCCCCACCCCCTCGAACCCCAATAAAACATTACAGTCCTGATGCAGCATGTGTGGTACTTACATGACAGAGAGCAATTTCACAATTTCATTCCAGTTCTCCACCCAAAACAAAAACAGTCTCGGTATCTTTATGCTGTATCAGGACATGTTTCTTCTTGGTTGGACATTCTTCAAAGATTGAGGAGGAAATAAGCTGGAGCTGTTTTGACAGATATAGCTTTCCCTGCTAGATCTGCTGTGTTTTTGTATGCATTGGTTGTTAACTGTGCTGCTGTTGTATCTCTTGCCTTTATAGATTGGATTTGTATGGAATGGATAGACATTCCTGTAATATTTTGTTTATTTTGGTGTGCATTTTCTGGGTTGTTATACTCATCTTTTATTATTATTTACTCTAATTACTGAAGGAATTATGATTAATTCAAATTTTGCTCTTTCAGCTGTTTTCATTGAACAGTTTTCTGGTTGCCTTCATTGATAGTGCTGTAAAATAAACATTGCCCTGGCATGTGTCACATGAATGTGGGTTTGCCAATAAACTATGGGCTGAATACTCAATATTTTATGGTATTTTTATCACTGTGTTATGAGATTGGACTAGAACCCTTTATTGATATAGGTTAATGTAATTACTTTTTAACAGATATGTATCTGTGTACACATTTGACAGCTTGAACCAGCATGTGACCATTGAGGCCATTCTTCATACACATAACACTTAAAAATAATACTTTTTTTCAGTGAAAACTGACATTTTTTTGTAGGACTGCATTGAAAAAAACAGTAGGAACAATGAAATGTAGCAAATGAATCCAAACTATGTAGTACTTTCATGGAGAGTATCCGCCCACAATAACTGACTTGATATCATTGCCAAGCATTGTAAAAATGAAAATAACACAAAAAACTGTCACACAAATTCTGCCCAATGTTCTGTATAGAAAAATATGAAATATCAAGCAATGAATATGAAATGAAATATAAAACAAATAACACTAAATTAAAATTCCATACAGAAATGCAATTATATTCTCAGAGTGCAGTGCATGCATGGGTGCATTGTTTGCAAACCTATTTAAAGGAAAAATCAACCAGAACATGAATGGAGAGATTGCTTTTCACATTGAAAATGCTTGGTATCCATTAAACCATGCCACTAAAATAATATCTGGTACTAATGAAAAGGTGGTGGAGGGGGATGAAAGAAAAACACAGGAGAAATAAACAAAGCTTTTGTATGTAAGATAACAGTTACATAATTTGACCCTGTGAATTGTGTAGTTTATTATGGGCAAGTAGTTACTGTATTAGGTTCAACCAAAATCACCAAATGGAGCATTTATGTCATCAGTACCTGAAATCCAGGAAGTAGTCATTATTCAAACTCATTTAATCTTTATTAGAACTCCACTTTAGTGCAGAGAAAGGCTCTGTAAAGAGCCAATTAAAACGAGCCCTCAGATTTTCACTGGTATATCATTCTTATATCATGACTGAGCTCAAGCTCAGGAAGGCTGTTCACTCTCATTGTTTATTTTATACAATGATTTTTTGAAGCAGGATAATCTGCTCTATCTGATGTGTCAAAAGGGGGATCTTAAAATGACGTGAGAACAAACATGCAAGCATTGTGTTAGTTCTTCCTCCCGAGAATTCCTCAATTCCCCCAACCCTGGAAGGCCTTGGCATGCAAAAAAGGTTTTCACTGTCAGATAAAGAATAGCAAAGAGGGGGAAAAATAATCAATCATATTTTCCATATAAAAAAGTACAAAGTGGTCAGTGGCTTATTTGGTATTTGATAAATACATCAGAAATTTGATGAGAGCATTGGACACAACAGAGTGTTGTGATCCACAGCAATGACACATTGGCGTGCTGTCAAATGTATTGAGCAGAGATAGGAATGGAAACAAATTATGAAGAGCACTATCACTTTTTCCTTCAGTGTCTGACAGCTGCAGACTGAAGACTTCCTCCTCTCGGCAGTAAGGGATGGATGGTAACGTGAGAAGGTTTGCAATGGTCTAGAGCTCCACTCCTGAGGGACCTCCACCGTTTGATGTGAGGCGTGGTCGATTTGAAACCATGATGCTTTCTGAGCCGTTGTGGGAAGATTATCACCCTGGAATGACGTCATGACAATTTTCATGGAAGGAGGTCAAATCCAACTCCTGTATGGCAGCTTGAGGGTGTGTCTGGCAGATACTTTTTTGGCAATTAAAAGCAGAAAGTGTACTAGAAGCATGTGAGATAAACACACCTAACACTGTGAGGAAATAACATTAAACTGTGTGTGAACAGTGTGGTGATACAGAATTTTTTTTTTTTTTTTTTTTTTTTTTTTTTGCGTGAAGAGTCTATTTAGTCAAAAGTACGGTTATTTTTTCTACAACAGTAATGTACACCAGCTGCTGAACAAATGTTATTTTTTGTTCATATTAAAATATACATTATTCACAAGTATTTTCACAACTATGTGCTGAAAATGCTGAAAAAGCTTAAAATAACAGTCTCTTCATTTCTGAAAAGAGACATATAGAGAGAAAGTGGCAGATGAGGGAATGTGATTATAGAAGACCTAAAAACATAAAAGTTTTCATTCATTTGAATTCTGCAATTAATCCAGCCATGCCCCCTCCCTCCTTTGTGCCGGGATGAAGCTGCCGCCTTGCACCCCCCCCATCCCCACCCCCAAAATGGAGAATGAGCAGGTCTTGTTGTTGCTTGACAATGGAACTTTTTACTTATCAGGGTGGACTACAAATTTGTGGAAGGGTCCTTCTCTGGGAGCTTTTCCTTGGAATTCAGTTTTCTAGTTGGATAATTTGCTCTCCCAGGAAGATATGCACTGATGCACCAGTGTTGAAGGAGAGAAAATCCAGCATATCATTAGAGAGTGTCCCTTTCACAAACCAGGTTAAGGAGCAGAGGACAGGGACCCTCAGCCATGACCATAGCTGACCATGAGGCTTAAGCTTGGCTCATGGGCTCATTCGCAAAAAAATTAAAAATCTCCCAGTCATCATGAGCATTGACTGGCTCCCCTTCACATGTTGTCAATCATGCCATGTCACGTGATGTGAGTCCCGGAAGCCAGCTTTGTTCACGCGGTGGCCTGCACCTGCTTGCTGTAATACGTGGAAAAAAAAATGGAATGTTTCAGACATCATCCATCTACCATGCGTACTGAACACAAAACCTTATTAAGCAGACAGCCTTCTCATCTTGTATGCTGTGCAAGTTGCCAAACTGTCTGACACTCTTACAACGTTCCTATACCTGAGTGAATTAATACTATCTGTCACAGATAGTTACACATTCCCCATTCCTCGTCTCTCCGACACAAGAAGCACAAGAGTGTCAATCAGGGTGCCACACATTCCCCCTGATTACCATCAACAGAGGAAAAGTTTTCAAACTTGATCCATGCCAATGTGGGCAGAACAGAAAGCAAGGTTAATCAAGTAAAGGAAGACAGAAGAAAAGCAGGAATTGAAGATCCCCTGAGGTTTGTAAGTGGAAATAAAAAAACAGAAAATATCATGTGCTTTCTGGAAGAATGGATTCCACAGCCCACCAGAACAAAGGTGTCATTTCCGTTTTCGTTTAGAGATGGGACTTCAGTGCTATTTTTTTTTTCAGTTTCAGAAGAAATAATGCATATGCATATACTTATAGATGATGCATTATTCCTGCAATATATTCCTCTATATGAATTATAACATAATTATAATGAAATTGGTAGTTTTGCATATAACATTTATTTTTGTTAATTCATTTACCAATCTTTGGAAGGCATTCTGATGTTTAAATGAACAGAAATGTGAGAAAGGGTAAAGTAACCTGCTCAAAAGCAGCAACCAATTATCCAATGCCATATCATATCCTGTAATATATAGCAACGATGTTTACCAGGAATTAAAATATTTAATCTTTTTAGGTAAAATACTCCATTGTACTCATGAAATTTCAAATTTTAAAGCATATTGTTTTTTTTTTAATTAATTAATTTTACACAGCTTATAAAGTCTTACTCTGTGTTCTTGTAAGGATACTCGTTGTGTGGCTGTGGATATAGAAAACATCACAATTTGGCATTGCACTATAGGCTCAATGTATATCACAACTGAATTTTTACATCAGCTGTTTATTTATAAGACTGAGAAATGTATAGTCTCTACAGTGTTGATCCTGTATACAGTTTGTCATTAGCCTCAACATCATTTCCTGAAAAATCATGGCATGAATGGCCATAGATTTCTTTTTCTACCAGTTTACTGTTTTACATGTAAAATAAAAGAAGCCCAGCTGATACCTGCTTAGAAGGTACCACAATGCCTTGTTTTTTTATTTTTTTTTTTTTTAGACTGAGCTATTTAAAGTGCCATTATTATATAAGCCTTGAAAAAGGAGGTCTTTATATAGCACAAGGAAGCATTGAGAGAAGTTCACCCAACAGTGAGAAACAAAGACCACACTGATTGTGTGGTTTGAGCTGAAAACACGCAAGCATATTCCCCCAGTACAGTTTGCTTCGACAGTAAAATTAAATAAGATAAGGAGGAAAGCAGTGAGAAAATGAATCTCCATAACATACAAAATCAAACTTGGTCTCGCTGGCTTTGTCATGGAACACTGTAAGACACTGTATAACTGTAGCATATATAGGCATGCTCATTAGCGCCCGCTGTGTCTAGGTGGCTGTGCCATTATCCAGAATTGTCTTGCTGATTTTCATTTTCCTGTCAGTGGCAGAGGGAGCCACATGCATATTTACTAATGAGGTGGAGAGGGAAAGAAGACCAACTAAAGAAAATAATTTTAAAAATATAGCTGCAAGCAGCAATGAAGGGACCAAGCAGTCCAGCAGGGCAGACTCGCCATGACAACTTGATTTGATCATGTTAAAAGCATGGCTGTAAGCACTGATAGGAAGTTTTATGTCAGTTGACCAGAGATTGGGTGTAACTGAAATATTAGCTCACATCCTGTTTGGGTTATTTGCCTTTCATTTGGCCAATTTGGAGGCCGCATCAATGAGGCTGGCATGACGAATTCACTAAGGTGAACACATCAACATTTATTATGATGAATGTGTTTTTGCTTACTGCAGCGCCCCCCAGAGGTCAAATGACACCAAATTATTTGCACATCCTCAGCAAGGGATTCTGAGTCAACGTACCAAGGTTGATATCAATACATCAAAAAATTGCTGAGATATTACTTCTCTTCCTGTTTGGGGGCTTCACCACCGATTTCAATTGGCTGTAACAGACAAATGGTTTGAAAATCAAAAATCCATCTGGTAGCTTTTGTGAGGCTTGGCATGAAGATCATCTGTGCAAAATTTAGTGGACATCAGACAAAATTCTAGGGGCTGCCATAAACTTCAATAGCAGAAGAAGATGATTATGCATAATAATAAGAAAAGGTAGAAACTCAATGGGTGCCTATGCAGCTTTGCTGCTTGGCCCCCAAATACATATGATCTATATGCTGGCCAGCAATGTGCCTCTTATTATCATTAAATTATGGATGTTATTATATGTGAATTATATAGTGTAATACTGTCATATGCTAGCTATGTGTATGTGAAGTGTGTGCTGAGATTTAGAAATGTGCATTACTCCTCTATCCATCGTAACAAATCATGTTCTTGTTTGTACCTCCAATATGATACTGTATGTGTGTGTGTGCACAGGTGTGAACATGAATAAATGAGGAATACATTGGCAATTGAACTTGTAAGACAGCTGTACATGATATGCGGTGCTATAGTAGTGTTAGGGGGCAGTGGGGATGTCCAGTGTTTTGTTACTTTTAGAGAGCAGTTAGCTGGAGATATGGCTGTAGTAAGCTGCAGTAAGTGTAGTGTTAGTAATAGGCAGTGTGTAGTGTGTTAGTAGTGTTAGAGAGCAGTGAGATGTGGGTAGTAATGTATAATAAGCTAAAGATATTGCTACAGTAGTGTTAGAAAGCAATAACCTGTGTGTATTGTTGTAATACGCTGTGTGTAGAGGTTTTGCAGTGCTAGAGAATAGTACATTTTCCAGTACATACATCTTAGCATAGCTAATGAAGAACACAAATGCATATACATTTTTAAATGACAACTATAATCATCCTCCATACCATAACTACCCCTACAATCACTGTAATTGGGATCATTACCATCTTCATAATCATCACCATGATTATCATCGTCATCTTGGGAAAATCACAGAAATTTCATTCCACTGTAGACTTGTGTCCAGGCTGGAGGAAAGCTGCACTGTGTCAAAATAAATAAAACTGTATATAAAATAAAAAAAAAAAAAAGAAAACTTTTCATGCAGCATTCTCTGTTGAAGGACAAGATATTTATAGGGTTATTTTGCACCCACTGAGTAGTTGCATCTAACGCAATAATCTATCCAGGAGAGAGTTTATTCCAGTTTAAGATGTTTATTTGTCTTTGTGGGTTCCCTTCACTTATTTTCATTCAAATAAATGTAATAAAGCATAAAGAATGGTTGTAACACTGTGGGTTGAGAAATAAGATGAAAAATAAAGTAGAAAAATACCATCAGCATCAACACTGCTTCCCCACCCAGTGAATGCATGCCCATCACATCTGTGAACAGTATTGTGCCATTCATGGATTCCCCAGTCCTTGACCAAGCAGCGGCCGACAGCAGCAGGGCACAAAGGGGACAAATTCATTGTATTTCAGTGGAAACAGCTCCCTGTCCAGCCCTTCCATGTGTACTGACACACATATTCACTTCATGTGGTCCTGCACTGAATCACTTACAAACAAATATATCCCCAAAAAACAAGTCATTATGGATCTTGTCATGAATCAACAATGGGCACAACTGCAGTGGATGAAGCACAGCACTGAATGCATAATTGTCCAAAGAATTTGGTTTGAGACTCATTCATTCATTCATTCATTCATTCATTCATTCATTCATTCATTCACGGTTTGTAATGAACAATTTCCTTGTTGTGTCACATGAGGCAGTAAAAAATATTGTCATTGGTTGTCGGTTAATATAAAAAGGAGAAACCCATTTTCTTAATAAGATCAACAGAAAAGGGGATAGCTGTACCCATCTGTTTAATGAGACTGCTTTTGTTAAACGGCATTCATGTAAATATGTGTGCAAAAAATAATATAAAGACACTGTTGTGTTCTTTGTTGAACATATAATAGAGCTGAGAAAGACTTGGAAACCACAAAGAACTGGGGAATCAATACCATTGCCATTAACCAAGATACTGCAACGTGATTACATGTAAAATGCCTTAAAATGACGCACAGTTCAAGCCATATCGCCCCTGCAAATGTGCTTTATGACAGGCTTTTCCCACTCAACAGTAAATAATAGAAGAAGAAACAATAGGGTTTTAAGTATTCTTCACACTGCTATTGGTAGCTGGCTATGATAGTGGTTTCATATTTTTGGACATGGCTGTCCTTTTTTACTATTAAAAAAACATATCATTCTGAGAGAGAGGAAGAGATACAGGGAGGGAATGTATAGATAGGACATACATACATTGCATCCTTAATAATCCATGCCATACAGTAAAAATTAACTACAGTAAAAATGAACACTCAATGTGGTCAGATACAAATGTATGCAAGCTGACATTACTTCTGCAAAAAACAGAATTTTCCCGTCAACAATGTATGTACATTTTAATGTGAAGCATAAATCATTGTAGATAGGTTATGGGTTAGTAAGAACTATAAACCTCATTTATGCTATATGGTATATATATATGTAGGTTTTGTAAGTAAGGGAGTGCATGGCTTGCTCTTGGGTGAGTGATCTATTACCCAGTACTGTATATGAAGGTATTACAGCTACTAATTATGCATTACATTAAGTGTAAAGACCATTGCCATCAGCATGGCCATCTTCATTCAAATTGTTTGATTTCCTTTGATATTACTCATATACTGATATTACTCACAAACCAGGCAATGCCATAAGCCCTTAACACTAGAGTGTGGCCAGGTACAAGATATGCAGTGATGAATTTATCAGGCAGCATGAAGTGCCTCTAAACCATCAGCATTCAAAGCACACTCTTGGGGTCCGTCAGAAGAAAACGCGGCTGCTGAGAACCCCACAGTAGCCACCGCCGCAAATTATTATTCATCCACTGCTGACGGTGAGAGCACGGGTCTCTCTGTGCCTCTTGCGGCTCCCCAGTGGTGATGTTTTGCACACCATCGCTCATTGACATGCCTGCGAGCACATCTGTCTATGGAGAATCCCCCCATGGCCCCTCACCCGCTACACACACACACACACACACACACTCACACACACACACACACACACAAGTCACTCTCTACATCAAAACGGTTAAGGAGAATTAGGCGGTACTCCAGCATGGGGTGACTCAGGAGACACATGCCAAGACGTCTGAGGTTCCACCCCACCATTCCCAGACCCGTTCACTGTTATAGTGCTCCATGTCAGAGACAGCTGATACAGATGTTTGTATTGATAAACAAGACACTAACCTTGCAGCTGACCTTTGCTATACCTCCTCTATAAATATGTATTACTATTATTATTACTTTCAAGCACATTTTGATAAATAATGTTTTTGTTAGAGGTGTTATGCATACAGTAATTTGTCATGTTGCAATAAAAATGGCAAAAATGTATCCCAGTGAGAAGCCACACAAGAGTGTGAGTGAAGGGGTTAATCGAATATAACCTAGGTGATATGTTTTTAATTTGTTTTGCTTTTACTGTTATCACTTCAAACACAAATATGTCTGTTTTTATTTGGATGCACTCTCAGATTCTATTAAACTACCAGGTTATTGCTTTTTGATTATATTTATTACTTTCCTTCTCATTTCCGTGCTCCTACCAACTTCCACCAACATTATTACTGACCATATATACTTCCTGTGTTCATCATATGAAATTTCATATAACACAACTGACTGAGGGATTGATTGATCAGAAATAAATAAAGAAATGTACACTTATTGGTTTTGAAATGTGCTTTTATGTTATCACTGTGTGGCATGGCATCACCATGGGAAGTTAGAACAAGGTGATTTTCACACAGCAAATTTCACAGCAAATTTCCATTTAGTAGATACAGTAAACATGCTGGTAGAGAAGTGTGCATTGCCATGAATGTGAAATTATGCCTACAGGTAATTATTACAACACGGGGCATGGTCAAGGATTTTCTAAGCCAGACTGTCAAAAGCTAATCTTTTTTAACAATTGTCACTCAAAAGATTTTGTCATACTGTTATGTCCATTCTGCTATCCCACTCTTGTCATGAAAATTAAAATCCCTTTGTATGTTCAGTTTTTCTGAAGAGACAATCTTAATATGCTTGGTGATAGCCAATTTATGTACAGTTAAAGTGTTGAACACATCCAGAGTAGAATGTTAAACCAAAATAATGACCTGTCATATTCTCCCAAACTGTTTATGACAGAGCTACTGAATACATTTCCAACAAAACACAAACAGTAACACACGCAGACAGAGAGAGCGCACAGACGCAGTCTTTGCCAGCGTCTATGCCTCTGGATATGGGAAAGATAAGAAGTCGTCAAATCTTTGGGGAATAGAAATGTTTCATTTGTATTGAAATAAATCTGAGGCTTGTATATATGTATATACAGTATTCAGCCCTTATGCTCTGCTGTACTCTAGGTGCTGTATCATTCAGTGTTGTAAGAATGTTACTTTAACATTGCACCCAATAAAGTACATTACATTATTGGGTGTTGTAGGAGCTTACTGGTGGCTTTGTGGTCTTGTTCAGGGATATGGAGGTAGAAAAGATGTGTAAACCATTGGAGAAGAAGAGTGACACACCTTAAGCTGACACATTTATTACAATTCGGAAAAACCACTTACTATTTCTATAAATGTCACTGCCTGCCTCATCGCTGCAGTCACCATGGCTCCTTGCGTCATATCTACCTGTGTGCTCTCTGTCCTTAAAACCTTCTAAATTACGCTTTCTACTTGAGGGTTATAAACTATTCTCATTCTCATTTTAACATTCTCAAGGATTGAATGAGCTACTTAATTGCCACCAACTTCTTCATAAGAGCATGAGAAACTTTGTTTCCAAACAGGCAAAGATCAGGGTTGACAAATGCTAGTTAAACTCTTCCTTCTACAAAAAAGTAACCTATTCACCCTCAATCCTTGGCCCAGATGTACTGAGGGTTTTGTAAGTCTGTGTTTTGGCTGTACTGTTGTAATTACTCTATTTCAGCTGCAGCTCTACTGATATTATTTTAATACAGTTTGTTGTTCATTGAAACAGTTGATTCACCAGGATGATTCAAACATGACTGTTCACAGGCCTTGATTCACTAAAAATGTGTCATCAACTTTGACTCTGAATCAATGACACATAAAAGTGTCAGCAGCGTTTGGAGCTCATTACCCATTACCATATGTAAGAGGTCACCCACTGCATAGAGATAATAAATCAGCTGATTATGACCAAACTCATAAAGTGCGTGTCTGCGGGTATGTTCATGCAAGCCTGCATTTGTGTGGTATGGGCTAAAATAGGCCTGCTCTCAAAGAAATCTACCACAGCCCCTTTAGCCACTGGGTTGATGACGTACACAGCATACTATTCTGAAAGCTTCAAAAGGCCCCTCTGCAGGATGTTGTTATGCTTTGAGTGGAGGCTGAGTCTCTTATTTGTCTCAAAGCAGACCGAGGACCGTGCGCAGAGCCAACGAGGCTAACAGCACAGAGCCACTTCCACATTAGCCACTGACAGCCATGCTGGCCATCTCGTTAGCGACTCCAGCTGGGTAGCAACATTGTCACGAATGCACTAACGTAATGTAGCTCGTTAGCACTGGAAATATGTCTTACCCACCCCCCGAACACACTCACACAAACACACACACCCACACACACACACATACACACACTCACTGACTTTTTGTAAGTGATTCATACCGTTGAGCAGAGGAAAGATAATCTGGTCTATTTCAGATACAGACAGGCCCCACACATTCCCAGCATCTGTAGTCCTATTGTTTAGACTGACAAGTGCATATTCTGTTGAGATGGGTATGGGAATTCAGAAAGGGTGCAGAGCATTGCTTCCAGCTGTTGAAGGCTTAATTGCGACAAAAAAAGTAAATAAATAATAAAGGCTCCCAATAGTCAGCCACTCATAGTCACACAGACTCGTCCATCTGTGCTCTTCACGGCTGTAGTTGTATTCACATGCTGTGCTACACTGTTTGTCAGATTTGTAATAGTGTAGACTTATATGACTTATATGTGCCATTGTGCCAAACTGATATACTGCACCATTTAAAACAATATTATAGGCTATACATAACATGTTAATGGAATAGCTTGTTTGAACTACATGGTGATTATTATGATTATGATTATTAGTAGTAGTAGTGGTATTAGTGGCAGTAGTAGTAGTAGTAAGTTGAACCTATTATCTATTATTACTATTTATTTTTGCTGTTAGTGGGACTGTATTGGCTGTGAGTGAGAGACGGTGTGGCTAGTAGAGGAAACAATTAAGACAAATGCCTTGGCAATACTGTGATTTATGCAGTCATGTTGATACAACATTATTGAATTGAAATATTTTTTTTTTCACTGTATGTCAGTAGACCCAGGAGACAGAAGGGAGAGATATAGAGAAAGAAAGAATCAAGGATGCAATGTTAAAAAACAACACCCCTGGGATTCAGGAGACTGTGCTCAAACTGCTACTTATTTTTTGGATATTTTTCTGGATATGTATGTATATATATTTTAATGGTACATAATAGTTTCAGAAGCACTTTTCTTTTGTTTGCCTAAAATTCAAGAACTGGCTTCTTTCTCAATGGAAACTATGCTCTAAGAGCCAAACCAAATTCCAACCATCATGCCACTGACCATACTTATGCCCAATAGACTAATATGACTGTATGTCCAAAAAATAAATAAATAAATAAACTTCTAAATGATTCATTGACTTAAAAAATATTCAATTTTATTGATGCCCAATGAAAAAATGTTATATCCCTAGATAATAAATTGTATCAAGTTTTTGTGTCAAAAAAATCAGCAAATTTCATCCTACAGAAACCTGAGGTGACATTTCAACATTGCACAATATTTACAATTAATGAGTTAGCAGTACAGGTCCTAGTCTCTTTTTCATTTCTACA
This sequence comes from Albula goreensis, assembly GCA_022829145.1. Lineage (NCBI taxonomy): Eukaryota > Metazoa > Chordata > Actinopteri > Albuliformes > Albulidae > Albula > Albula goreensis. Next base: position 20,031,410 of record CM040757.1, read on the forward strand.
TGACACAGAAGTAAAACTGCAACTCCTACTGTAACTCATAGTTGACCTACTTCTGTTGTCATCTACTGACAGAGGCTTATTGCAGAACTTGAATCTGGTGGATGATTTCTGTCAGAACTGGGCACTGACAGTAAATCTGAAAAGTTTAAAAAGTAATGATCCTCAAAAAAGGCAAGCTATCAGGAAAATAGGAAACAGTTTTTCTGAGGCAATGCACCCTAGGAAGCATCTTTATGTTTACCGTGTCCAGACAATCACTGCATCAGGAAGTTATGGCCTGGCAGAGAATTCTTTAACAAGCTTTAAGAGCACTCTATAGTCTCAAAAAAAAAAAAAAAAAAACTCAAAGGAGAGATCCCAATTAAAATCTGGTGAAAATATTTGATGCTATTATCCAGGCCATCACTCAGTGTGGAAATGGGGCCCACTCTGTCAGCAAAACTATTCTACAGCTCCCAGAGTGACTCTGCACACAGATTTTTGTAGAATCATTCCAAATGTACAGAGAAAAATTTAAAAAAATGCTCATGCAGGGCAGAATTAGATCATGACCCACTAATGAAAGTCCATGACTTCAATTGTAAAAACATGCCCTCCATCGATGGTACCAAAGCAGACTAACTCTAACTCTGACTATCACTAAGACCAAATATTCAAACCAGCACTGCTTACCAAAAAAAAAAAAATAAATAAACACATAAATAAAACTATACTTCAAGTTTATACTCTGTCAGAAAAACTAAGAGACAAAACCAGATCATGTATTTGCCCAGATTAAAGACCTTTGCAAGTGAAAAATTAGACACTGACAAACAGAAACTGAAATAGGAACATATGTACATAAGGACAATTTAAGTCAGGAGAGATTGAAACAAAAATTGTTTTGTTTTTAATGTTAAAAATATTTAAATATAATAAAATAATATCCAATATTTTACTATATAAACTATAAAACACTTCTGTCCCCAAAAAAGGAATATATATATTGTGAGTTCTTAAATAAATGACATACTTCTAGATGGGCTACCAGCTCCATTTTCTGGATAACACATTTCAGCCTGCATTAACCTGAGAAACACTACTACATTCCTTTACATCCATTTAACGTATGTTCTTCGACATAGATATTATCCATTATTATTATTATTATTATTACAAATGTGGCTACAGTGGCTGTAGCTTCTGGTGGCTACAGTACTTGACTGGGACTATGTTTGACTGGATAAAAGCATCAGCTAAATTGGTGTAGTGTAATGTGGTAGTGTTGATGTTTTATATTGTTGTCTTAGTTTTACCGTCATCACCTAGTATTTCTTGTACTAATTTTTAAATGTATATGTATCAGCTTTGGCAATGTATACAGATGTATCTCTTGATAATAAAGTATCTTGAAACAGAACTTTAATTTTGAGATGAAGTGAAACAGAATAAGAGCGAGAGGGAGAGACATTGTCCTTAGGAATAAGGGGGCAGAAACAAAGTGAGCAAAGGTTACTCTGTTTTGTCCCTCTATCTTCAATTCAGGGGGAGCTTTGAGATATCCAATAGGTAATTAAAATAAAACACTGTACCCTTCAGCACAAGGTCAGACATGGCAGTACCACTATTTCTCTGAGGCAGAGCTACTGACGGAGATAAAAATAAAGAATCTGCCCATTCTCAACCTTTAATTCGGACAATGAAAGCACACATTCCATCCTCTTCAGGAAATAATAACAATGAACTAAGCTCTGGACAGGCTACTGCACACAGTGAAAGATATTGTATCATTAACGGGATCTATGAAATGAGATCATTAAAAGAGCTCATCAGACCTCTGTACTTCCCATACGTCAGGTTTCCAAAAAGTATACCTTGTAAAATGCTCATATTCTTGATGAAGTGGTTACTTTTCCAAGGTAAAATGTCTTTAGGACCCTGTCATGGGCTGGCTCATATCTGCAATTTAGGAGAATTTAATTTGGTATTTAAGACCTACTGAAGTCTCACAAATGAATGCAAGTGTAAGTTATTTCTTCATTAGCCTTGCCTGCCATGTTTATACTGTAGTTCACAGAGTAATATGTCTGCGCACAATAGGGAAGTAACCATTATATTCTCACCAATCACTTCAACTCTGTAAAGGCAAGTCTCATAGCAAAGCTTCAGCTCTGTGGGTGAAAGCAACAATTCAAACCAAACAACATGTTCTACCATGTACCACCATTTGACCGATATCTGTGGTCTGAATTCAGAACTTGAAGTTACACACTCAAAGTGTATTTTCTGTGTCAGTGTATCATAGCGAGAATGATAGACTTACATGGATAATGCACTAAACCGGTGCTTAACTCAGGTGTGGATTCAGCCCAAAGCTTCTGTGTACCTGGTGTAGAAAATCGGCTATCCTCCAGGAGATAGACAGCATGTCTGAGAGTGAGGGCTGTTCTCAGACAGATCGGTGAGCTTTTCCTATGCATCTCTTGTGATCTGACTGTCTGGGTTCCAACACTATTTCCTCATTTCTGGAGAGTTTTGTGATCTTCAGATTTAATTAAATAAATTCTGTTTGTAATGACAAAAGAAGGAACTGTCTTTTTTTGTATTTCAAAGATAAAGACGCCAGCAAATAAAGTGACTATGAGGCATTTCCTTTTGACCAGTGAGAGTCATTTTTAGGCATTTCAATGCTGGTCAGTTTTAACATCCACTAAAGTATATCAATACAAAATAATACCTTGAGACATCTTTAAGCTGTGTCTCTGGTTAATAGATGGTCCAGCATTGCATTTAAATTCCAATATAAAGATATTTGGGTAAAGTGGATTTCAAGCTGTTAGGCTGTGTGCATCAGTTAATAATGGCAGAATTTGTGAGTGGAAGAAATGGGATTCACTGCACAAGAAACAGATCTTCTCATTTCCGAAACGAGCAGGCAGCTCCCACAGGCAAAGCCATCGCATCCTTCCTCTTCTGTGATTTAAAAATGTCTAAATAAATGCAATATTCACCAGAGATTTTTTTTTTTACTTTCTCTCACTCAAATAAAAAAAAAATCCCATTTGATTATCAGGTAATAGATGCCGCAGCCTTTATCCAAACATTTGAAGTAACTTTTCAGTACTCCAGATGTACTCTTTATTCCATCACATGTTTTGTGAGTTTTTGATTGAATGACCATTTAAACAATGTGGGCACTTCATGGCAAAATGACAGCTGCTTCAGTCCGAAACTAATAGACGATTGTATTGCGCTTACCACCTTCTGATTAATGTAAAATGGAGGCCTTAGTATGTTTGCTTGAATCCAGCCAAATACCTTGGCCATTACCTGATTGGAATTAATACCCTGTTCACAAATCCTTGGTGTTTATTGATGACAAAAAATATTTAATTTGGAGTACAGACAATCTTGTTTATAATCATATATTGCCATCTCCATTTATTGTAGAGGAGGACTTCATTTTCTAACTTTTTATAAGAGTTTTGATCTCTCAGAAACGTAACTGGGCTTTTAATATTCCTTCAGTATAATTTGGAAATCCATTAGGAGTGAGGCAACCTTCATCTGACCCCAACAATCTGAAAGGTTCTCTAATCTCAAAGCCCATGTTTTAAGAGCTACAGATATACTTCTGAGATGTCCTACCATTTAACCTACTCCAGTAAATTAATTCATTGGGATATCAGAAGACTAGAGTAACATTTTCTGTGCCTGCATTTTTAGTCTCTATAAAACGCTGCACATCAATTTGATCATACAGATATAATGTCAGATGGAAGCTCAGTTATAATCTCTGGAATAAGAGTCAATGATATGGTTTTATACAGCCATGAGCTCAGCAAGAGTAGCTGCTTTATCCCTTATAAGGAAGGTACCTTTATCTTTAATGACCATCACTACTATTTTTTTCTTCTCAATACACCAATGTGTCCTCTGAATGATTGTATACATATGCTATCTACACAAGGGTGCAATTAAAATGTCAATATTGCCATTCACAATGAAAACTTGCCGGCGATGTCTAGAGCCCATGTAGCTGTGACCTTATGTCTAGAACCCTAGAACCCTAAACAATACTCTGTAATCATACCTCAGTTCACATTACAACTGACCATTGACCAACAATTGATCACCTATTTGCCTCAGCTATTTGGGAACATTGGCCTTTTTTATCTTTCCTCTTTTTATCACACATACTGATCTATATTATCAGCCCCCAACAAAATTCACTACACATACTCAGGAGGAAGGAACTGCACTCCTCTGATTCATATTATGACTAGGCCTCACTGTTTTTCACATCACACACAAAACATATATTGGCTATACTTGCACAGCTTGAACATATTTTCACTTCAATAACTTGCAAGCACCTGCCCAACCAGGGAGATTTGTTGAGAGTGATGACACTGATGACATCACACAGGTTATCCTCTACTTTTCCATGTTACAACCGACCCAGTTATTCTCCAATGTGGACCTCTTGGCTTAGCCAGACATATAGCTGTTTGATGGCAAACTTTTTTATTTTAATATTTATGGCGTATTAACCATTTTATCCCCAGGGAGTGAATAGGCAGTATTGGGACATTGTCATGAGAAGGGAAGGACATCCTAAATCCTGGAAGGAACATCTTCCACACTACCAAATTTAATGTCCCCTTAGATTTTAATCTTAAAGGAAATTGCAATGATCATGGGAGAAAATTGAAATGGGAAATTATTAGAAGATGTTGTTATGTTTACACTTGCATGGATTCAGAAGTTACCCCATGTTGTCATGGGTTTATTAATCATTTTTGCTTTACATTGAGGTATATGTTGGCCCAGAGGCTCTTAGCCGTGGTGCCGCTGAGCCACAGGATATGTGGTTTAATTTTTTGTTTTTGGATTATTACAAGCAACCAATTCTAAGTTCTTCCAGCTCACTTACCAAAACGGTACCCCCTGTGGCTGAACCCTGGCAGGGAAGATGTGGGTGTTTTGCATGTACATTGTTAAAGGAAGAATCATGGTTTCCAGATTCTTACTTTCTGGTAAATTCCATGATTCAGTAGTAAATTTTGACATTGTGTCAGTGTGAGAAACATCACAAAACAGGGGCATTTTGCTGTCAGTTCCCAATGTAATATTATGTAAAGAATGTGTCAATGAAAGCTTGCAAGGTATTTTGTCCTGTTCAAAGAGACAGATAAAGGTTACATCATTACACCTGAGAGAAGTAGGCCTGAAGCATTAACAGATGCATTGGAGTATGAGATATGCAAATAGTAACTCTAACTGGCAAGTTATGTTTTTTCCCTGGTGATCTCAACAATGTAGTTAAACTTATTATTTAACTACTAATTATTACTAATTATTGTGAAACTACTAATATTATTATATTATACTTAATACTGTTTTAATTATAATATTAATATCAATAAAACACTTAGAAAAGTTTTCTGTTGTATATACTTGGATGAAATTATGTACAATTCACCTTTCCCCATTATACACATTTACAAGGACTCTCTATCCAAATTTGTTTTACTTACACCATATTATAATCACAATCATTTAAAAATAGACAATGTTATTATGTTTGTAGTATATGCATGTTATTCTCAAATGGATTAAAGAGGACATGTCAAGTTTGTCAAGATGATATGCAGCTATTCCCTTTAAGGGTTTTTTTAATGCATGCTTCACTGAAAAAAAATAAATAAATAAAAATAAAGGCAAATTAAAATGAGGCAATTTGAAACCCTATTATGGATTAGGTGTTTGATAGCGATCATGACTTGTTTAAATATGATACCAGCCTTAAAAATAGGCAAACTTTTGAGATAAGATTTTAGGGTGTCTGAAAGAAGTGAACGATGTGGAGTGAATGTCATTTGCTTAGAGTGCAGGGTGTTGTTTCAAATGGTCCTTTCTTGTGCATAAGTGCTGCCCACTCACAAGCTGTTAGCATTGTCTGAAAGAAAACCTGGCCCGGCTTGGGCTGGGGGGAAGCATTCCCTTTAAGTCCCGTCTTTTTCCATTTATCCATGGAGTTTGCAAAACCTGTACACAAGAAACTGAAAAAATCCCTGCACTCAATAAAAGTGTTTTCAACAGAACAAGATTATTTCTGTTTAGAATTTTCATTTCCAAAGGATGTATTTAGTTTGTGAAGTTTGAGATAAATATGTTCAGTTAACCCCTCACTCAATTACCTTTACCAGCAAAATGTCTTTTGCATATAGGTATAAAATGCTAAGTACTTTGTTTTCCATCATGCTAACCATTCCCATGATTTTAGTTCTCTTCAGTTGTCTGGTATTTGTAATTTCCTTGCTTGGCTATGGACTTACAGCTGCTTGTTTCCAATTACAAGTTTTTGGTTGCACTGCCTTAGCTTCCCCTGGACGGCCAGCTCTATGGGGTGCAACATGGGTCCAGCCTGACCCAGCTTGGTCATCCGGGCTCAAGCTTGTACATGTACTCATCTATCTGCCCTCTGCCACTTTAAATCCCAGGTGGCTTCTCAGCAATCCCCTGCCACCCCCCCCCCAAATTCTGCTCACCTGGACACCGCCTACACAATGGTGCTGCCCTTTTTTGGGTGTCCTGCAAACCGTTGGACCTTGGACATGCTCCTCTTTGCCTTGTTTCCTTGCTCTCCCTGCCTCTGCCCTCTGAGTGCTGCATTTTAGAAGGCAAAGGTGTAATGGTTTCCCTCAAGCTTCCCTCTACGTCCACTTCCAGGGTTATTACATTCTGCCTTACATTTAGCCATTGTGCTTGTCATATTGACTCATGCTTTGCCTTATTTATTTTCCTTAAATTCGCACTCAGATGTACTAAACCAAAAAGTTTATGGCCCATACAGTAGCTAGTTCATTGCCAGTGTCAATTGTTCACAGCCAATGGCCAGTGGAGGGTAATGAAACTATTATGCAATGCGAACGTGCAAAGCTTATTTAGCTTACATGGCAGACAAGCTTCTTCTACCTCCTATGTCTTCATTAGTGAACCTGAAGAGAAGGAGGACACTGGTACATGAACATAGTGACACATCTTGGAGAAAGAAGCAAGCTAATTTGCTTCTTGCCCACGTCCACCACTAGATAACTGAATTTGTGTTATGTGAAGATTTGTAATCTTAGCTTGGAAAATACACAATATTATTCAGAGACCACTTGTCTGATTATCTTTGTATTAGATGTATTAGGTATCTTATGCTACCAACAAGTAGTTCAGCAGCATTATAGATTGTACCTTTTTAAACTATTGTTAGAATTGTTTGGTCAATAAAAACATCATGTTTCCAATAAACTATCCTCTAAAATCTTGTTGCAAACTTATAGGCAACTTTATCAAAGTAAAGTTTGCAACATGGCTAAAATAAATAGAACAAATTGTGATGTGACATGTGCATGTAACAGACTAATGTCCAACCCAATGTGTTGATGGTTAATTCACTTTATTTAATATAATTATGCACATTATCTTGCTGGCTACATGCATTTCAGAACACCGGTGTGCCAGGATCTTAACAAAACACAAAATTAATAGCTTTTTGCATACAGATTATAGTCTTTGATAATCCGTTTTATCAGATTTTCTAGCTTTCAAAAGATATCTGCCACCCAGTCCCCCTTTCCCTCAAGTAGGATATTGAACTCCAAGTAAGGTTTGCAGCTAGGACCCAGACTGGGCAGTTATCACCGGCACTCCCATCTGCCTCTGAATAAGAAGCAATTATAATATTTATTATTCTATTTTATTACTGACAATTGTTTATTCTATCTATATCTTATTTTTATTATTAATAAAGATTTTTTGGGGGGATTGTTCCACTTTATTTGACAGTTACAGTAGAGAGACAGACAGGAAATGCAGGGGGAGAGGGGGAGGGGGAAGGACCTGCAGCAAGGGGCCCAGGCTGGATTCACACCCAGACTGCTGCTGTCAGGCCTTGGCCTTATGTGGCATGTGTGCTGCTGGATGAGCTACTGGGGCATGGTGTTGGTTATTTTATTCTGGTACGTTTCTATTTTTTTGTTTTATTCATTTTAATTCTTGTATACTTGTATATATGATATACTTACATGTGTTATATTCTAGATACATAGAGTATACTTGCATATATTATATATTCACTTACTTGTTAAATAGAAGTTTATTTACTGTATTTAATGGGGAACTGAAGACAAATAGTTGTACTGCCTACAGTGTTGCTATCTAATATTTTCTTGTGCATGTGACTCTTTGATCTCATTTGTAATTATACTTCAACTGTGAAGTTTTTTGCATTTATCTCTCCTATGTTGGCAATGACCTTATAACACTATTGGCTGTCACATACCTGTGTAGCCTACTATTGACCTTGATAGAAATAATAGTTTGAAATGTTGCGTTACTTTTAGATTTCTTATTCATTCCAGGCTTTTTTAAATATCTGACACATTTAGAAAAATGCAACATGTTTGTTCAAGCAACACTTACAGTTCACTCATTTATGTCTCCTGCGAATCATCTTGCAATTTGTGCTTTAATTTATCTTCTAAAAGGAGAGAAATATTTGCTGTTATGAATTCTCCAAATACCCTCTTAATTTGAATATCAATCACGTCAAATGATATCAATTAGCATGCACAGCTTCAGACTTTGAGCAAAAATAGTGCGTATTCTCCCAGGCACTCATATGTTCAAGCAAAGAATCATAGTTTAAAAATATGGATTATTTGGCATAATTAATGCTCAGACATCTGTTATACAACAGCAAACACATAAGTGCAGTATCTCCTTCCATGATTTGTTGTGAAGCTAACAGGAGTGTCTGAGGGAAGCGACAGAACTTTAATTAGAATGACTGCCAGTAGGAAGCCATGGAAACAACACTCAACAGTGTTATTCCGAACTCATCATGCAGCTCCTAAAATAGCTCTGAACATCATTTTTTATGGACTGTTTCAGCCACTGAATGTCAGAGAAACTGAGAGAGGGAGAGAGAAAGAGGGAGAGAGATTTTCTTTAGGAATAAGGATGACAGAATCATAGGGAGAAAGGTTATTCTGTTTTGTTCTTCTGTCTTCAATTTAGAGGTAATTTTGAGGGAAGTGAGCGAGAGAAAGACAGAGCTGCTCCATTCTAAACGCTGTTAGGATGAAGGAACTGGCAGCACTTTTCACTGTATCAGCATTGTAAGGCAGAGAGACACGGGCTTCTGGGCCAGGGACTTAATACTTTATGATATCCTCTGAGTCGTCAGAAAACAAAGAAATATATGAGCTAAAGCAGTGATGCTTCCATGAGCAGTGGAAAGATGAATAGGTTTACCTTGCTACAAAGCCTAAAATGCATAACACACAACATACATGAAATTGTAAATGCATGATCATAGATGAACATACACACAATTTTACACATTGATATTTTCCAAATCCAAGGTATAAACCATCTGTACGATGCTGTTCTCTCTGAAAGGTCAAGTGATACATTTAGCCTTTATTCAGAAATAAAATAGAATCAATACATAATACTTTAAAAGACTTTTGTGTATGTGTGTGTGCGTGTGTGTGTGTGTGTGTTATTCAGGTGCATTTTAGGTATTCACACATGGATATATGCTCTGTAAATCAAGGTAGAGTGAGTGGCAGAATTACTCATATTAGTTGTTGAGCTGGCTAATGTCTGCCCAAACCCAAGTTCAGATTCAAAACATTACTCAAAGCAATTTAGTATAATTGAAATAAAGTATATGGTTTTGCAAGCTATGAATAAAAAAAAGAACACTTGTGTGTGAATCACATTTGTTGTCAAACAGTTGTTTGCAAAAATGTTTTTCCAATCATATTCATCAAAAAGATTTGATGAATCATTGTTGTAATATATGGTACCTCAGAGTTTTGGTGTAATATCCATGACAAAGAATAAAATTATGTCTTTGCTGTCTTTATGTAACTTTTTTCTGAGTTGCTTTTGTCTTCAGCACATTGGTCATTAGGCAGCTTTTATACTCAAATGTCTGTCAGCACTGAGCCTTGAGCTGCCTCATCCCTTACACATTCAGCACGGTGAGCACAATGCTCTGAAAGGCTAATAAGGCACTGAGCAACGCATATGAGAAAAAAAACATGAGGATTACTTGATCCCCCTTGTGGAGTTGGGGAAAGTTCTGGAATAATTCAGCAGACAAAGATAGACCTAGACATTAAAAAGCCACAAAAAGGACCAAGATGACTGATGGGGAAGACCAAATTAAATGAGAAAAAAAGGGAAGAAGAAAACCATAAAAAAATGGAATGAAGGGGTCTGGGAGACCACCCACAAGAGCCAGAATGTGAGACTGTACCAGCGTAAAAAACAACACCCGTGCAACACTTCTGTGGCCATGCTCGTTCAGGGCTAGCGACCCAGGATAATGGGCAGCCCTGATGCTCTGCCCAAGGCACCTTGGGATCCAGCACGGACGCGCTGGAAGATAATATATTTCTTTGCAAAAAGTCTCAACTTTTGTTCTCAGATTTCAAGAGAGGGGGTTGCTGGCATTGGCCCCATTGCGCACAGAGAACATTAGAAATGTAATGTGAAAGGAAATTGTTTTTTTATGAGCTGTTCATCTGAATTAGCTTGAGAAATATCATTATTAAAAGTTATTTATAGCATAAATTAATATTACTCTGGAGCAGAAAATGAATGGGCAGATGGATTGAGTTCTGTCGGGCTTTCTTCAGTTGCAATTGGTTAAATTATGAGAGCTTTATCATGAGCAGCAAAGAGAATTCATATGATCCTAATCTTATAAAATTATATCTGTCCTACTGTGCAATGTAAAATGCCAGGACCCATTCAAATGAACCTAATATGTTTAAGGGCATATGCAGTTCAATCAAATCTGACTTTATACTATTAAAGAGCATTTTTCAATCTCTCTTAAGATGAAAAGAATATATTCCAAAGAACTGTTTACTTTTCTCTAATGAAATATGAAATACTCAAATAAGCTTATGTATTAATGTAAAGTATTTTTGATGGATTACTACTAGTACTATAACCCTTAATAAGACTAATTTTATTTTACTGGGTCTCAGTCGTAGTCATATTCAAGAAGTACATGACATCAAATTAATATCATTTAAAAGTTAATCTGAGTGACTTGACAGAGTTAAAACTGAGGCTAAATTATTATTACTATTAATATGTTCATTGTAAAGAACAGCTCAGAAATTCATACTGTGAATTCCACTCAAAATAAGTCACAGGTGAAAAGGTGAGAGACCATAAACCTTGCCTTTCCATGGAACTGAGAAACCATCATGTAGAGACCGGAAAAATTTGTTTCTAAAAATGACTGAGGTTGCCACTGGACCAATCACAGAACATAATAAGACAACACCCTCTCTACAGAGCCCCACTTACATATATCACCTGTGTGCCACCTCCATCTCTCCCCTTCTCTTTTGTATATGTGGTATTAGCTCAGTTCCTCATTAGCACAATATGACAAACACATGCATGGTACCCTATATGGTATTATATAAAATATAGAAAAACTGATATTTTTATACTAATACAATCGTTGAAATGTTTATGTAAGATTTAACATTAGTTTTCCTCAGAAACATATGTTTCACAATTATTTGCACCCCTGGTTTTAGTACTTGATCCAGCTTCCTCCCCTGGAAAATAAAATGGCTCCAGGAGGAACACAGGCTGAGTGCTTTATATATGTAATCCACTGATATACAGGGTTTCCCATTTCTTTTAGCTCATTATCTTGGTGTGTTTGTGTGTATATATATATATATATATATATATGTGTGTGTGTGTGTGTGTGTGTGTGTGTGTGTGTGGTGTGTGTGTGTGTATACATATACACCCAATTAAATATTATTTGTACAGGATTTAGTTAATTTTCAACAAGCGTGACGATAATTTGAAGTGCTTGTATATGACTCCTTACCATGGAGCCAGTGTCTGTAAAGCCCACGTTAACAAGCATGCGGTTAAGGTTCGATCCTTATGACACCCTGCCATTCCAGTAATCAAAGGAATTTGAAATGTGCTGCTCAACTCTTGACTGTTTAGCTGTACTCGTGGCACCGCAGACATTAATAATATACCCGCAGCATCGATCATATTTCAGAAAGGTATTGATTACAGTGCAGAGCTGATGTGCCTGTCATGAGGGCTCCGCAGTCCCAGCTCCAGCCTGAGTTTCACATTCAGGATGGGGGGCTGTCATGGCTGACTTCACTTCCCATGATAAAGTTATCGATTGAAAAAACATGTGGTGTGGTTCCAAGCAAAGTGAGCAATGGGCCACACATGTCTCTCTCTCTCACACTCAAAAACAGAATTAGTACATACTGCATATGAAATAAGGTTCTTGCTCTCTTCATTTAGCATCGCTTTGCAGGCCCTCAAACTCAGGAATTAAGAGCACATTTACCCAGCCAGCCTAATGGACTCCATTTGGATTTTTTAAAAATAAATGATACAGTTAGAATTTTTCCACCAAGGTACGGACACCAAAAAGCATGATCTGAGTCTGAACATCTGACTTCTGCCATACATTTGTATGGGCACTTCATTCTAGTGTAGTCCCAAGACTCAGCATGTGATTTTTTTCAGCATGCACACATTCTTACATTAAAGTGATCTTTTGAGCTTTGCTCTCTGCGTAGCATAGTCAATGGTCATCAGCAGATTTATGCAAACTTAAATGTTATATAAAATATGGTGTCATCAATGATACCTATTTGCCATTTGTGCATTGCAGTATATACAAACCTCAATAATTTCAGGTACTGGACAAGCTTCCCATGTTAAATTGATATAAAAAAAAATTGCCTGCTTGGTAACTTTAGCTGAAGATACATGTGATAGATCACAAATACTGCACTACATGAACCTGTACTGTTGGGATCGAAGTGAAATTAAACTAATTTTCATTTACACAATAACACCTACAGTGAAGTGACTGTTGGGTATGGGAGAGTGAGCATGAGTTTAAAAGCTGTCTAAAAGCTGTCTAAAACATCCTATGAATGTTTCTCCATTCCTTATTTCTATTTGAGATTTCGGGCTTCATTTGCACTACACAAACACACAGTGGCTCTCCGGAAATGAAGGAGAGAGCCTGTTTCTGAGTTGACACTATCTCCAACAGACTCAGTCAGAGTGTATGGAGGTTTTTCTCCTCAGGATCCGCTTGTGAGTAGACTGAAATGAATCTCTGCAGGCCAATGAAACTTCCGTTACATTGCGCTGAGTCCTGTCACCGCTCACACTCACCCTGCATAACAGGCAGAATGTAGCTTCAACTAAAATAGCACAGTAGTTATGTAATATTTCCAACTCTTGGAAAAGGGGGGAATATGAAGTCTTTATCCGGGAGTTTAGTTTTGGATCATAAGTTTGATGGAAAGTACCACATTGCTGCTGGACATGGTGTTGGTTGACCAGGAGGGGGCTGTTATTTTTCTAACCGGACCCAGAGCACTGCAGAGACACTGTGCTGTGGGAGGTGGCATCTTTCTGATATGATGTTTAGTTTTGGTTATAACTCACTGTGACAAGACTCCAACATAGCATTCCAGAACTGACAAAGTACAGGTGATTCCTTGTTGCCCTTCCAATTATATTTTAAAAAGTCCCCTGCCCCCCACCTCAGATGTCTTCTGAGTGTAAGCACAACTGCACTGCAACATACAACTGGGTGCTACCTGCTTGTGCTACTCACTTCAAAATGAAGGGACCATTTGATAGATTCTTGTTGTTCTACCATGGCTTGCTGAAATACTCATATCAAATTTGTTGAGAGGGTGTTCATTACTCTTCAGGTCACATTATGCATCTGCTTCACCTCAGGGCTGCAATCACACAATCCTATTGTCTATTTTCACACAACTGAGCCCATTGTGGTTTGTTATTTACATATTACTCTCACTCATAGTAGTCTCTGTAGTCATTTTCAGTGTTTTCAGAGCAAAGCCATTTCATTGCCACCTATGTGCAATATGCCTTGTACAATCATACACTTTATTTGTTTACAGTGTGTAGAGTATACGTATACATGAGGGTGGGGACTAAAATACATAGACATGTAAATAGGACAGTAGATCAAAGTTTTACAGCTGTCCCACAACAGAACAACACACACACTCGTTCATTTATACTCCCAAGACTGCTACCATCAGTGCATTATAAATCCTGGACTTATCAATACGTAATCTGCTAATGCAGGAGCCCGATCAATTTCAGAAGAGCAGAGCAGTGTTTGGGGCAGCTATACACTGAGCCCCCCACTCCCCCACCCAGAATGACCTACTTAATAAAAAAAAAACATTGCTTCCAGTCAACTCCATTGCCTGAAATGGGAAACAGTAAAAAAATGGGAATGACTACTTTTCATTCATAGACAAACACACACACACACACAAGTAAAAGTGTGTGTGTGCGAGCAAATGTGAAGAGTGAGTGAGTGTGATATCTTTGGCAGCTTATCAGGGCAAAAATATTCAGTGATAAAGATACTTACATATAAGCTACCCCTATTAAAACTCATTGTATGAATGCAGTGTATGGTAATGTGCAGATTGATTTCAGAAGGTTGAACTGTGTGGTACAGTGTGCTTATTCTGAATCGTGGTGTGCCAGCTGGTGCTCTCTGCTTTTCAGAGGGGCAGTCACCGTCACACATGTCAGTTGGGTGCAAGCTCAGCGACATCATTGATCTAGGTAGCCATGGTATCGATGTGCTAAGGATACAGTACCTCTGGGCTCCCGCCCTTGAAGGCCCCGTGCTCTATGAAAACAGACCTGCTTTCACCAAGTAACACTGAGGAGAGATAGTCAATTATAAAATTCTATGATAAGTGAGATTTTAGGTTTAGTGCTATGAGTTTCACAATGACTGTTTACATGGGCATTTTGGGTCATGATGCAGCACAATGGAAACATCAATAAATCAATAAATTTCCATCTATTACAACAAATATGCTGACATATATAAGGACTGTCACTATGATTATTCACTACAATGAGCATGACCCCATTTTGTTGTGTGGCTGAAAAGTCAATGGGTAGAAGGGATAAGGTCGGGGACCAGTCAATATTTGGATTTCCGTCACGTGTGAAAAGGAACATGATTGCGAGTATAAAAATGATTTTTATTTTTGCCTGACCTTTTTCTCACCAATATTTCTGAACACCTTTCATTTCTCTCCACACCTTCTCTGCTGAGGCCCTTTTGCGTTGTCTTCCTGTTAAATGGCCAGGTAATCCTGGCAGAGAGGAGAAAGAACATTTAGAACAAACACACAGATGCTTTAAAGAGGAAGATAGACGGCCAGAGATTCCATGGTGTGATTCACAATGCTGCCAGAAAGAAACATTCTGAAGTAGAATGGAGTTATTGATGACAAATAACATTAGAAATGACATGTGTTGAATGGAGACCCAGAAAGGTCTCAATCTAATATATGAAAAAACAAGACATGTATTCATTATTCAGAGGCTTACCGTGTTTAAAATTTAGAGAGTGTGATCACCCCCAGGGGACACGTCCATTTAGGGAAACTGCTGACCTGGCTGCTATCTCATTGTTGCGTTGCTGCTCCTACTTCATGTTAGATATTATGTTTCAAGGAGTATGCTATTATGTTTTCAGCTGAGAGATGTACCCTTTGGTTGAAATGACCAGGTTTCATGGATACTTTCATTCAACAAGTTTTTGACATGCTTACAAAAACATCTGTATGTAGATATTTTTTTCAATAAGCACCTTGGTATGTAAAACAGATTTATTGAAGCTGGACTTGAATGTTGGAAAAATGTTATTTCTCCTTAGATTAAATTAATGACAGGATTTGTTGTGCCTGTACACTCTGAGTATCTGTTGAAAAGTCCAATCAAAAGTGGAGGCATGATGCATGCAGAAAGTTTAACATGCCCAATAGGCTCTGTGTACAGATTTAATAGCAGTAAAGAGTATTTCTGAGCATGTACTTTCTGGACCTCTCTTAAATCCCAAGGCAGAAACATGAAGCAATCTCTGTATATTAGATAATGTTGCCCTGTGAACAGTAGGTATTACACAGTCAAGCTCACTGACCTCTCCTTTGACTTAAGGGTCAGGTTGGCCACAATTTTAATTTAAATGATTTATCAAATGAAGTCAAGATGACCTTATTACACATGATTATTGATTGTATTTTCATTTGGAAAGGTGAAAAAAGTCATCCAAGACTCATAAGAAAACATTAATCAATACATTTTTATGTTTTTTTGTACATCCTACACACACACACACACACACACACACACACACACACACACACACACACACACACACACACACACACACACACACACACACACGTATATACATGCATACACACACACCCATACAAATACATACATACACACAAATCACACCAAATGGGAAAAAAAGTTAAAACAGATGCAAGTGTTGTATGCAAGATATTAAGCAGGATGTACCCCTTTTAAAGCTTAGCAGTATCTGAGAGGCAGAACAGTGTTCAGGGGGACAAAAGAACGAGCAGACAGAGCCATGGTGGAGAAAAAACTTTCTTTTCCCAAAGGGAGCAATGCACTTTAAAGCATGCACTGATTGCTTGTGAAATGGTGGCAGCTGCAAATAATCTCAATTCTCTTCAGCTGTGTTCCTTGGGTAGCAGGACGTCTCACAGTGTTGCTCTCCAGGGTGCTGAAACAAGAACAGCAGGTTTCACTGCGTCGGTGCTGTCCAAGGTTCTGACCAGCAGACCCTGGGGCTTGTTCGTGTTGTAAAAGCCTAGTGCAGGAAGGGTGCTGGAGATTGACACCACTTCCTCTGCCACATGTTTGAGAAACATTTAAGTCTTGACAGAACACATACATCTCAAAGTATATTATAGGGATGTGATAGATTTTGAAATAAAGTCAATTTGTTCGTGGCTGTATTGCAGGATCAGTCATCTAAACAGAAAAATTATTATTATTATTATTATTTTTCTGGGACAATTGTCAGCTATCATGATGGCATCCACCAAACAGGAAACAACTGGAATGATTAACAGTGGCCACAAGATGAAGCTCATGACAGAGATGGACGGAGATCTGGAAGGGCTGTCAGTTGGAGATGGTTTGTGACCAAAGCTAGATCAAAACCTAAACCTCAGAAAAACTAAAGAAAGTAATATGGTCTGCAAAGTAATAAGTTGCTTTGAGAAAATCAAAGGAACAGCCTGCATTGTAGAGACTCAGACAAGGAATATGAAGCCATTTTTGGTGACCAGGTGCACTATTTGGAACCAGAATGGATTGAAATCTACCAACACCTTCCATGGCCTCCACACTCTCCAGATCTAAACATCATTGAAAATGTATGGGATGTTCTGGAAAATAGTGCCCTGAAAATATTATCCACCAGTATCCCACCAGAAAAAGTTTTAAACTTTCTAAGACAGAATGAAACTGCACTGAAGCTAAAAAAAAAGCTTGCACAAATTCATTACAAGTTAACAAGCATTCATATATCGTTTGGTGTATTTTGTCCACCCCTGTGAGAGAATAAAATATCATTAATCATGGCTGCTGTAAGGGACAGGAATAATGTCCTTGAGACTGTACAGTCCTTCTCTCAGTGGCCAGGTGATAATCGCACAGCCCCAGCTCGAGCTTCAGCTCCTGCTCCAGCATGATTCAGACGGGGCTTAATCTACAGTGTCACTGCAGCTTCCTGCTCACCCTGGCTTTAACTTTAACTCAGATTAATTGTGGTGACAACAGGAGGGGACATGCAGAGACAGGCGCCACCACAAAAATGTTCCCACCAACAGAATGGGTGAGGGTGCCATAGAAATAGAGTGCTCATGGTTGGGTCATGACAGAAAGTGCAAAAGGGAGGGCCTGTTTGATGGGAGTGTCGTTGAGCGTCTCTCTGTTGCAGAATTGATCCACTGGCTAATATAAGCTAACACTACCGCTTTCAGAATTAAATGTGGATTGACTTAGGACGAATGTAAGGTTTTTATTTATGTATTTATCAATTTAGTTATTTTAGGAGAACAGCCAAAAGGTAGGGAGAATGTGTGCTGGTCTTCTGAAATAATAAAGAGCCACATCCAATGATGCAACGGGTGTCAGACTGTGGTGGCACCTGTGTGGGGTAACCTAGGGGTTGGATTAATGAGGAGGCTGGGCCACACAGCCGGGTACCAGCTGTGGAGGAGGTGGAGCCTGCAGCGAAAATATACACCTGAACATCTGCCAGGTGGGGGCAAACACCTTTTCACTGCAGAAACAAAAAAACATAAATCTTAATTACATAGCTTGAGGTTTTCAAAAACAGTGTTAAAGGAAAAAAAGTCAGAGTATCCTTCAGCCTTTAAGGGATGGGATGTCATTCTGTGTTGCAGGACTGCAACTACTACTATCACCACTACAACAACTTCTGCTACTACTACTACTACTACTATCACCACAAGAACAACTTCTGCTACTACTACTACTATCACCACTACAACAACTGCTACTACTACTACTACTACTATCACCACCACCACAACAACATCTACTACTACTACTACTATCACCACTACAACAACTTCTACTACTACTACTACTATCACCACAAGAACAACTTCTGCTACTACTACTACTATCACCACCACCACAACAACTACTACTACTACTACTACTACTACCACTACTATCACCACTACAACATCAACTCACTACTACTACTACTACTACTATCACCACTACAACAACTACTCTACTACTACTATCACCACTACATCAACTACTACTACTACTATCACCACTACAACAACTACTACTACTACTACTACTACTATCACCACTACACCAACTGCTACTACTACTACTACTACTATCACCACCACAACAACTTCTACTACTACTACTACTACTACTATCACCACAAGAACAACTTCTACTACTACTACTACTATCACCACCACCACAACAACTTCTACTACTACTACTACTATCACCACTACATCAACTACTACTACTACTACTACTATCACCACTACAACAACAACTACTACTACTACTATCACCACTACAACATCAACTACTACTACTACTATCACCACTACAACAACTACTACTACTACTACTACTATCACCACTACACCAACTACTACTACTACTACTATCACCACTACAACAACTTCTACTACTACTACTACTACTATCA
This sequence comes from Albula goreensis, assembly GCA_022829145.1. NCBI lineage: Eukaryota > Metazoa > Chordata > Actinopteri > Albuliformes > Albulidae > Albula > Albula goreensis. Next base: position 20,050,599 of record CM040757.1, read on the forward strand.
CCACTACAACAACAACTACTACTACTACTATCACCACTACATCAACTACTACTACTACTACTACTATCACCACTACACCAACTGCTACTACTACTACTACTATCACCACTACAACAACTTCTACTACTACTACTACTATCACCACTACACCAACTACTACTACTACTACTACTATCACCACTACAACAACTTCTACTACTACTACTACTATCACCACTACAACAAATTCTACTACTACTACTACTATCACCACTACAACAACACCAACTACTACTACTACTACTACTATCACCACTACAACAACTTCTACTACTACTACTCACTATCACCACTACAACAATCACCACTACAACTACTACTACTACTACTATCACCACTACAACAACTGCTACTACTACTACTACTATCACCACTACAACAACTTCTACTACTACTACTATCACCACTACAACAACTACTACTACTACTACTACTATCACCACTACTACTACTACTACTACTACTACTATCACCACTACAACAACTACTACTCTACTACTACTACTACTACTACTATCACCACTACATCAACAACAACTACTACTACTACTACTACTATCACCACTACAACAACTTCTACTACTACTATCACCACTACATCAACTACTACTACTACTACTACTACTACTACTACTACTATCACCACTACAACAACAACTACTACTACTACAACAACCACTACATCATCACTACATCAACTACTACTACTACTACTACTACTACTACTATCACCACTACAACAACTTCTACTACTACTACTACTCACCACTACAACAACTTCTACTACCACTATCCACTACAACAACTACTACTACTACTACTATCACCACTACATCAACTACTACTACTACTACTATCACCACTACATCAACTACTACTACTACTACTATCACCACTACATCAACTACTACTACTACTACTACTATCACCACTACAACAACTTCTACTACTACTACTACCATCACCACTACATCAACTACTACTACTACTACTACTATCACCACTACAACAACTTCTACTACTACTACTACTACTATCACCAACATCAACTACTACTACTACTATCACCACCACAACAACAACGATTTAAAAATTTACATAATGACCATTAACTGATTGCCCTCAAACAGAAATGATACGACCCAGTCCCCTAGATGTCTGAAAAAAAAAAAAAACAATAACAAAATCAAGCCGCATAAACCATTATACTGTTACTAAAACAGGCAACTCAAAACTTTCTGAATGCTGTTTTAGAAATGCCTTCACATAATGTACTGTGAACGAGGTCAGTGTTTCACACACTGATGGTACCCTTCAAACAACATTCCAAAGCCTCAGAGCCCTGACGAGGCAAACCTGTTTTTCCCCCAAAACCTTTTTCACAAAGGTCAAAATCTGAACGACTGGAACAGGGCCCAGGCGTGTGTCCCATCCGTTATTGGAGGAAATATGAGTGCAGGATGCGATGGCTGCAGGCTAAGTAACACTGTGCTCTGCAATTAGATGCACAGTTTGAAAATCTAAACATAATTTAATTTCCTGCTGTCTAAAACAAAAAAGATATATATAGCGCTTATATACACTGTATAACTTCTCACTCGATCCAAAAAATCCCTTACAGTGCTCTTCACAAATCATAATTTATAGAGCATTTGCATTAAAAATGCTAACACAGCATTGATGTGAACCTTTGTCTGTGTTATTCTATCATAACTTCTCTGGCAACACTGTTGAATGTATGGAGAAATGTTTCCATTCCTCCTTTATGTGAAATAAATAACAGACATATTCAAAGCATGAACACACTGGATATCTTCTAAAATGTCAGAAATGTAAAAACCAAGAAATCACTGAATATTGGATATTTTTCCCCTCTAATATGTTTGGTAGGTCATAGAATTAACCTAAGGAAAACTACAGCCAAAGCAGTTTTTCCAAACATAGCTGTCAGCATTGATTTCTAATAGCTAGCTGAATGGGAGAGCTGGGGGCTGTTGATTGGGCAGGCCTCTGTGCTCTTCATTGGTCCAGTTCTTGTGCTTGGATCATGACTGAAGCAGATGCATATTCTGACATTGGATGTCAGTGTCACTCTTCAGTGAAGGAATTTCGAAGAGAGGAGCAGAGCACGCATGGGTCTCAACAGACTGTGCAGTCCGTTTTAGATGTGCTCTATCTTTGCAGCATGATACTGCTGATTATAGAAACCTGAGCAACTCCTAATCTATTGTGGAATAGCTGTAGGTAAAAACACTCTCCTCTGTGGGAGATGAGTTTCTAAACGGTAAGGAGAATCTGGATATATACATTAATATGTTTAGATGTTTTGACTTAAAATTGGTTAAAACATGGTTACTTGTACTAACTTAATCATCATAAAATGATAATTATCGTATTCATCTGGTATTTAATTGGTTTTTATTGAATTAAACTGAGCTTATGAGACACACCAGATGTGCTGCCCTGATTCCTCTTCCTCGTGTGCTTTGTACATCAGACCTCCAGGCACCCGTTACGGGGACAGTGATGGGCCTTGATATGGGCATGGGCAGCTCCAAAGGACTGAAGTGGTAGCACCTTCCCTTACTCTTGTGATTTGGGGGTGGTGTAGTTGCTGTATGGTGAGGTGTCTGCTGCTGGCTTTGGCTGGTGCATGTGTGTACTGGGTGGGCTGCATGAGGACATCCTGGATGTCTTAGAGCTGTGGTGTCAATGTAACTGTGGGGTTTAATATAGGTGTATACATTTGATGATGCGTATAGTTATGGGATAAGTTAGGTTCACCAGAAAGTACCATGCAATTACTTGGATGATTAAACATTTTGTGAAAGGGACAGTTAAAAGTGATATTTTTTGTAGTATCATCTTCATATAAAAATTTAAATCTATCTTTTTGTATGTGTGTGTTCTTTGTGTTTATTTCTATGTTTATGTTATCATTTCTATAATTTCTCTCAATCACTAATAAAGAGAGGCAAAGGAACTTAGACGGTGTAAAAGAGCAGGTCTGCTTGGCTAACCAGCATCTTCCTCTGTCTGATACATTTATGCAGCCCCTCTCTGCAGATCCTGCCCATTGTGAAGAGATTACATATGCCATAGGTATACGTATTTCCACAGTTATGCAGCCAGACATAGTATGCTATAATAAGGGATTCCAGTATCTTGTAAAACCAACTGTGTACTGCTGTGTCTAATGGCCTATTGCAATATTTCTTTTTAACATGGGCCTACTGCACTTGGTGTTGATGTGATGTCCTCTCCTGACAGAGAAGGCCACCCAGCTCCTAGTCCAGGCACTTGTCCTCTCTCGCCTGAATTGCTGTAACTCACTACTGGATGGTGTCCCAGCTTGTGCCACCAAGCCCCTCCAGCTGGTCCAGAATGCTGCAGCCTGCCTGATCACCAGTCAGCCCAGATCGGCTCATGTTACCCCACTTTTCACTGCACTCCAGTGGCCACTGCTGCATGCATCCACTTCAACACTCTCATTCTGGTCTTCCAAGGCTGCTAAGGGAATGCTTCCTTTTACATTCAAGCTTTTTTATTGTGCCTTACACCCCAGTGCCACCTGCCAGCTCTGGATGGCTTATGGTCCTGTTGTTATGGGCACCAGGTGGTCTGTTCTCCTCTCTACTTCCACAGTGGTAGCCTACCTACTACTGTCAGAATGGTGGAATCCCTGCCCATATTTCAACACAGACTGAAAACCCACCTTTTCAGACTATGCCATGTTCATCCCTCCTAAACTACCCTGCCCTCCCCTCTTAGCTCAATAAGGGTTTACTGGGCTGTTACACCCCTAATGTATAATGGATATAATATATAATAATAAACAATAAATAAGTGAAATGTTGTTTTGGCTGCACTCTCTCTATGTTTTTTTTGAAGGAGAGGGAATATTAGTAATTGCTTTGTAATTCTTACAGTTGTTTGAATCAATATTTTTTGCATACATTTTGAAGGAGTCAGGCAGATATTGCTTGGAGAGAGAAGCACAGTATTGACAGTGTTCAGAAGTTGGCACAGGACAGACATCAGTCCTTTTTCATAAGAAAAGAACCCAGACAGGGCAGACGATTCTATTTTCCTGAGAATCTGTAGTCATCAGTCAAAAGAATTATGGATGTATGTATTATGTATGTATGTATGTATGTATGTATGTATGTATGTATGTATGTATTTATGTATGTATGTATGTATGTATGTATGTATGTGCCTGTGTGTATCTGAGTGTGTGTGTGTCGGAATGTCAATGTTTTTCTAAATATTCAATAAATTGAATTTCCTGTTAAAATATGTCAATCATATGCTTTATTAAAAGCAAGAACTGATCCTGGATCAGCTTCCTGCTCTAAGATGGTTTATGACTATGAGCTATGATAGACTTTTTGTGCTGCAGCTGAAGTGATAACTGGAAGTACTCACTGGAAGAGTATTTGATTCTGGCATTTCAAATTCAATCAAGAAATGATAAGATAGACGGGGATTATGAAAGGGACTGGATAAAATACAGAGATATGGAACTCAAGAAGTAACAAGGCCTATTGTATGATTGTGTATTATGCCCTGCTTAAGAAGCATTTTGGGAGGAAGCTGTTGAATTGAAAACTGATTGAAAATGCTTCTTTTAAAAAAAAGAAATTTTCTCTATCATCATGAATGTTCAAATCTCCCAAAATCAAGTCACTACACATGCCAACTGCTAAATTCAATAAGAAATAACATCTCCAAATTTTACTACAAGGACTAAGCAGGCCCCAATGGCCTATAAAATTTACACATGAAAACTGGCTGATTTAAGGGCTACATGCTGGATCTAAAATGAGGAGACGATTCCCCCATTCCAAAGACATTAGAGACAGATATCGTTCTTGGTAAAGAGTAGTCATGTGGTTTTATAAAAATTCTGCCATCAGATTTATGCCACTCTTTCAGGTATCAAAAGCATGAACTTCTCATTGCCACTTCAGAAATGATTACTTTAATTAGGATTGTTTAATTAGCCAAAGATCATCCTTTGCAGATGAAATAAGAATATCAGGGATGGGGCTGTTTTCACTACTGTATTCACATTGTATAGACATCATAGACAGAATTGAGTTTTATGAATGATCTTGAATTACTTCATTATATTTACCAGTCAAAAGGGATATATCTTTCGTAATCTTAGAAATTGTCTTCTTCCACCATAGTGTCATTTTTACAGTTTATGTATTTCATCTTAGAATCATGCCCTCACCCTCACCAAAGTATTGTAAGTAAGAGTTGTCATTGTCAGCAGCTGGCCTACTACCTGTGTAAATGACTTCAGGGATGATCAGTTGTTAGCAGTAAGTAAAATAGCATTTCTTTTGTTTTTATTTTATTTATTTATTCATTATTTCATGGTAAAGGTGCTGTATCAGCACAGCTGGAAGGTTTCATTTCTGACTTTAGTTCTTAGCTGTGTCACAAATTCCTGACTCTGACTTTGTAGGACAAAACTGAAAAACACTCAACTGTCATAACAGGAAAACAACCGTTGCTGCAGACTGTGTGGCTGCAGATGTCCTCCATCTCCCGGGCTCCGCCGTGTTTGTCTCAGTTTTGACATCTGCCACTCAGCAGTCGATTTCATCATTTCCGTCCCATAATGCTTCATAGCATTCCTGCTCCGAAAGCTGATAATTAGCCTCAAGTGAGGGCCTGCTGTAGTGGACACAGCGATGAGGCTGTAATGAGCATGTCGGCCGAAACTATTTCACCATGATTACACATGTAAGCAGAAGACAAAAAACAGTGACAAACTAATGAAGCTCAAAAAATTCTCAAAAAAAAAAAAACTTGTTCTGCACTATACTTGTATCGTGTGTGTGTGTGTGTGTGTGTGTGTGTGTGTGTGTGTATATATATGTATATATATATATAGTTATTAGTGTGACCATGTTCTGGGGGAGAGAGAAGGGGGTTTGGTACTCCAACCAAGGCTCCTGACAAGTCATTATATGACTGTTGTAGCTTGTAGCCCTAGGCGTGTAAGTGGAGACTCCTCTCTTTCACAGATACAGTGTGTGTATATTGGTGTGTCTGTTAGAGAGTGTGAGACAGGGAAGGGAGGGAACACAATTATACATTTTTAAAGAAACAACTGGTAGCATTTAAGTTTTCTGCTCTCAACAACAATCTTGAGTGTTTTCTATTACTTACAGGAGAATGACCTATGATGACACCAAAACACCAAAAAGAGATGAATCTACCCTATGTTATTTATATCTTTCGGAATGTTAGCTAATTATTTGTTTTGGTTGTGAAGAGTGCTTTTGATTGGTTGAAAGAGTGACTGACAGCCAGTTGCACCTTCAAGTGGACTCTTCATTCATCCATTGCTATTATTCATGCCCAAGGCTCAAACTGACAGACATGTATGCATTCATGGGTCCAGGAAACATGAAAGGAGATGCAAACTGTCCAGAACCTTTGATGGCACATAATAAAATTAAGTTGCCGCGTTTCTTTCTCCTGTCTCATTCACCTTTTTCTCTATGCTTTTGGGTGATCATATTTGAGACAGTCACATCAAAGTCAGCACATCCTCAAAATAATTCCCTCTTTTGGATGCAGCAAAAGTGTATTACAGTAATTTCACAATCTTGGGTCACAGTTATTACGAACTGTGCACTGGCAGCTTTTCAAAATTGTTTTAGGAAGTGAAGTGAAAGGGAGTGAATAGCAAGAGAACTATCAATGTCAAATGTCGACACTAAGAAAGGGAATAGACAGGACACGCAAGTTATACTGATTAGCTAGCTCACTGCTAGAAGAATGAATGTGCTCCAAACCATGAAATGATGCTATGCTACCCTTGTCACAGAGCTTGAAAAAGACAGAAATTACACAGAATGCTACAGTCCTCTTCCCCTGAGACGGATTGGGCCCAACCCTGGTTGACTGCAGGGTGTTGAGTGAGAAAACCAAATCGAAAGCCCACTGGCACACCAGCTCGCTTGGCCTTTTTTTCTGTTTCAGGATGCACCGAGTTGCTAAAGGAAAAATGATGTAGCTCAGAATGTATATAGAATAGATAGCATACAGTCTGCCTCTATGCTACGTGTGTGACTCCCCAAAAATTAATCTCCAAACCATAATAAAATGGTTATCACTGGGCTCATTTTAATTGATGTCACCGTCTCTAGTGAACGCACTGAGTGTATTAATGCAGGGGAGCCTAATAAGTGGACCCCTAAGGGCAGACACACTACATATTAACTGCTGCTCGGAAGAACTGGCACTTTCACCTGGCTCTCATAATCAAGCATCAAAACCCTGCCCTTCTCTGACCCTCACAAATCATGGGAATTTGCCAAAACGTGTGGAGACACTGCTCAGAATCCTGCAGCTAAATGACTGGTCCTTAAACAAGATGGAAGCGCACTGTCATTTAGACTCCCTGTGTCCACCAGAATGTACTATCTAAACTATATCGCTTAATGCATTTATTTGCAAGAAAAATGTAGGAACAAATTCGATTCTTGTGTTATATGGTCCTGTTCATTGTGAATATTAAGTCTGGTTGACCGTTAAATGACAAGGAGCTGTCATTTAACATCAATAGTTCCTCGAATGACAAAAGGTAGTCATCAAAGGAAAAATGAGTCACAAACCTGGGAATTAACCTTCTTCAGACTCACTCAAATCTTGATCTGATGGCCTTGATGCAGATCACTGTGGGAGACTATGGAGCTCTCGATGTCACTTCGATCCTGACGCAGTCCAGGGACAGGGTGTGACTGCAGCCCTGATGAGACCAGACTAGAAGCATCCTGAATTCTGGGGCCTGAGATTGCCTGTCTCCAGCCCGGTAGAGGGTTTGTCTCTCTCTCTCTGCAGCCTCTCACATGTCCCGAGCATACCTCATCAACAGAGTCCTGCAAGCAATGCAGAGTAGGATATCTTATGTTGAGAACAATTGCAAGTACAGTGCCATACACAGTTCACACCCAGTTAGAATCTATCCATGTCATACCCCAATGAATAGCTACAAACTGATCTTAAAGATACCTTGCTTAACAGGTATGAGACTGATTTAACCATTAATACATTGTTAATACAGAGTATATTGCTAGTAAAACATGTATTAGTACACAAACATCAATCACCTGCTGTTTGGTCTCAGGACTTCACTTCATCCTTACCACTATTTAGAGCTTCAGCAACTGACCTGCTTATTCAGTGCTGCTGGAGTGTCTGTGCATATTTCAGATTAATCAATAAATGCAACATTACTGATGTAACATAAATCACATGTTGCAGATGATGCAAGAGAAACATATCAAATCATGAACAGTTCACAAATCTTGCCAGGAGAGGCTTCTAGAGATTCATAATTTTGAGGCTTTTGACCAACTTAACCCACAGTTGCCAGTGTGGCTCTCTGTCTATGGCCGGTAATGGAGTGGCTGGAACTTCCACCTGTGGCATGAGCAGGTACTTTCACTCAGTAAGTTAAGGCCCAGGACCTATATTTATGAAGTGATGTAATTGATTCAAGGCATCTGTTTTGCACTAGCTCACCTGTGATCGTACAATTATCCAAGAAAAACCCTGGGTGTTTGAGCATTTTAGCTGGCGATTATCTGCAGTCTGCTTCACACTATGGAGAGGATCATTCCTGATCAACATGGAAACTAATGGCTTGTTGCTGTTTTTGATTAGTCCAGCATCTCTGTTCATCATGAAGGACCAGGCAAAACATTTTCAAGGACTTCTGGCAAAGCAATAGAGTTAAATTTTGGTAGTAGACTAGAACTCTGCTGTGTCCCACTCATTAAATTTTTCATTCAATAAAAAAATGAATAGTTGACTGGTTATTTTCAAAACTGAACTTTGCCTTTAAATAGCCTGAAATCCCTATACAACTCATTGTCAAAATCACAAATTTCCACTTTTTTACTTGTTTGTTGTAATCAAAAACACAAAAGATAAAAGAAGCACAGACCCTCAACCAAGAGTGATATTTGCACCACCTTTCAAACAAACTGAACAATGAACAAAAGCCACAATACATATCAAAGTTATGAGCTTGTATATTGTCTTGTATTTGAAAAGAAGTCATACCCCCATTCATTAAAAATGAAGCGAAAACAGCAGATGTTCTTTGAGGTATTGTTAAATCATTCTTGAATGTGTTTCATAAAACTGCTCAAAAACAAAATTATAGACCATGCCTACACTCACTACAGCAAACAAACATTCCATACAAATCCACCTATGAACATCCAAGTACCGAATTTGATAACAATTTACCAAATTGCATTGGGAATATTTATAGGCAAAAGTGAAAGATCGAAAAGAAAGACAGAACACTATGTCAAAAAGTGATGAGAATATTCCAGAAAAATACCATCATTATTATATGCAGTGATCAGCACAATCTGGGAAGCATAATGTTACATTTTTTAACTTCCCACATTCGCCCCTGTTCAACAATGCAATTATAAGTGTGCATGATGATGTTTCTGAAAAGCCCACTAAAGCACGTTGTGTCTTCTAATGCCCTAGGTGTGTTATTATCTCCTATTAGTGAACCACCTGCCTCGCCTTAATGATTAACTAATTGGCTCAGTGCGTGTCTTGAAATAATAAAGAAATTAGGAGCTTATTGATTCAAAAGCTTGTGCCTGAGACAAAGAGCATAAAATGCACCACAGAAAAGCCTTAATGGTGACAGCCAGCCTGTGACGTTCCTATTTACAGCGTTATTAACCAAGTCCCGGTGTTACCCGACAATTAGGGATGTCCAAGTGAGGCAGAATTTAAATGTGAACATCTCAATTTTTAAACCAATTATGATGGGTATGTCTTAACAAGGGGTCTCACATATATTATTTTTCATTAAAAAAAATAAAGATGCATTATATGCCCAATTATATATCTCCAGGATGCCAGCTTCCTCCTCACACTTCATCTTGGAGGTCAGGGGAGGATTTGGGAGACGTCTTTTACCCGTACCTTATTTTACAGAATTCTGTTCGTAGTTGATAATACCAGATAGGCAACAAGACAAAAGACAGGCTTTTTAAAGAGGCTTCAATAACCTGACAATCTGTAAAAGAGGTTGAATGACTTCCCCGACGCACAAAAGAATGGGGCCATTTCAGCGAGTGAACATGATCCACGCGATAACAAAGAAAGAATTTTACGAGGAGGAATGAATAATGAATACCAGGTAACCACTTTAAGTGTCGGCTATTAGGGGTAGCTGTTATGCTTTTTATGTCTGACGTGTGGAGAAACCAGGGCAGGGGAGCTGGAGAATGGGGGGGCGTGACGGGGGTGATTGGTTGTGGGCTGACACAAAGGCACGTAGGGCCCACGTCTATGCTGCTGATGAGACATTGCTGGACATGAAAGAGCATAAGGGTATGTGACCAGCCTGTGGGGCATCGGGGGCGTCAGGGGATGAGTATCAGAATGCCTCAGTGATGATTATGGAGGAGATGTTGAACATTCTCTGTGGGGAGTTTGCATGCAGGGTTTACCTGAGGCCGGAGGCATGGGGGGGGGGGTGCTTGAGGGGCCCCCCTCCAGGCGCGACCACAGGGGGTGTGCAAGGACTGTCCAAAGCATGGCCCACTACAAGTGCCGGGAAATCACTTTGAGCATTTCTGTATGATTGATGAACACAAATAATAAATAAAAAAGTCATGAAAAGTTCAAACGTCATAATTCATTTTGCTGTAAGTATGGAAAGGTGGTCATTTATATTTGTGCAGAGATGCACAGCCAGCGCCTTCCCCATTATAATTTACAATAATATAATTTTCCAACTGAGATTAATTTTATATTTGAAAATAATTGCATGTGTGTTTATGAGTGATTATACACTCTATGATAAGCTTCATCAGTCATAATATATAATATGTACATAGAAACATGGACAATAATTTCATTTCTGTAATTTATACAGCAATACATAAACTTAAATGATTTGCTCATATAAAATAATTGCATCTGTGTTACTATAGATTCTGCCATAAAGTTCATAAGAATAGTAAATATGTTAATGTAATGTATGTTGTTTGAAACTTTTAAAAAATAAAGCAAAAAGAGGGCAAATATATAAGCAACTAATAGGAACTCCAGAAATTGTTTTGCCTAAACTGCTCTGGTTAGACTTTCAGCTGTTGTATCACTTCTGAAAAAAAATCACACCTTGCTAAGCACCTGGATAAATAAATGGTAAATCAACAGTAACAGAAATGAAAATGCATCCATCTGTCTAGACCTCAGTTCTGCATGCTTGAATATAGATTTATCATAATTTCTCTCATTTTATGATTGAAATCACATGATTCACTAACACTGCACTCTGCCAAGGTTCTTCAACGGAAATTTGTTTTGGAGTTCAGAAAAATCACATTAGCTGTACAAACCATATTAACTGTATAAACTCTATTGGTTTGTTCATGTCTCCAGGTGTTTCTGTTCATTATTCTGTAGATTACAGCCTCTCAGTGTAGATGTGTTGGAGGAAATGGTCATTAAGAATGCAACACATTTTCTATTATCACTACAACTGGCCCTTAACCTTCTGGTGCAAATCAATATATTCCTCTCTCTGTTTCACCTTCTGATAGAGGGGGATATTGTTTGGTAATGCATGACTCATATGTTGGCTAACATAACTGTGTTCCCCTTATATACTTTGAACCTGATGGGTTAATTGGACAGATTTGCTCATTCTCATTAATATTTAACACATATATTGACTCACTAGAAGGAATATGGTGTCAAATCCTGCAACTTTCCCCAACTTTAAATATGAATATTTTATTATATCTTATTTTATTATAATAGTACTATATTACATAAAATACTTTTTTTAAAAAACTTGAGTACAACGTTGAGTGCAACACCAAACAACACTTATGATTCACTCAGCAACTCTACTTACAACACAATTTTGATTGTTGATTTCAACATGTTGGCTGGTGACCAACATACAATATTCAACTTTTAAAGCACTTCTCTTGGTGTTTGCAAACGGGCTTGATATCAAACAGGAAGGTTACATAGGTTGTAAGGCAGCATTCATGCAAGTAAGGTTACAAGAAATGAAGCACAAACACATTTGGTTGGTTAATGGTGTTGCTTTCAAGCCGAGCTGCCTCACAATCAACAGGAACCCAGTTTGGTTCATTCATTTCCATGGTGCATTCTCTGTTACTTGATGTCAGGAGAGGAGGATTAAGTGTTAAAATGTCTTGCCATACAACCCTTGCTGCGTTAGCCTCAGTCAGTGATGCTGCCTTTGTGTTGGGGTGGGTGAGATGGGGGAGAGAATGTGACAGTGTAAAGTGACTCATTCATGAACAAAGAGCCTGTAATGATGACACAGATGAGAGAGAGAATACGTTTTGTTCATGTGAACAGCTCAGGCTGAAACTGCAGGGGTTTCAACACCACTATTATTATCACATTTGTTTGACATAGATGTTGCATTGTTTTGATGTACTATTGTTATTATTATTATTATTATTATTATTATTATTATTATTATTATTAAGCGAGTGGTGAGTAGTACCTATTATACACAGGTTGGAAATGGAAAGTGCACTAACATATTGTGTGATGAAACCTCATTTCCCTGAGAAACAGTCCTGGAGCATGTTAAAGAGAAGGGAAAAGCATGGGAGCGATTTCTATGTTTGGTCTGAATCAACATGTCCTAAACCTTGCCTATTGCTTTTACCAGGCAGAAAAGATGCATATTTTTTCAATACTTTCATATTCTCTGAATTAAGCTGAGTGTTTGTTAAACATGTTATAACCTGTAATAAGCAATAACATTTAGTAAGGAGAGAAAAAAGTGGCAGTATATATAAATACAAGCCAATTTTCTGTAGATATTAGCAAATCTGTTGAAACTGAACTTCTCAGTCATGACCTGCCTTTTTTTTTCCCTAAACACCGTATTCTTGGATCTCATCAGTTCTGCGTTTTGTCTAGTACCAGGAAAAAATGGTGTCCTTTCCAATCACCTTAAAAAATCATTGAGAAAGCAACTCTTCCTCTGTTCAGCCAGCCAGGCCAATTTAGGAGTGATCTCACATTAAGTGCTTTAACTGAGGGGGAAGGGAAGGAAAAAATAGTTTATACTGCAGATCATCCTCTGGGGATTAGGGGAAGGCCAGAATGGTTTGAAACATGTTTGCTAAGCACACATTAGTTACCAGCACCAGTGTAACAGAGGTCTTGGGTCATAAAGGACCAACTGCAATAACCTTTCTGGGGATTTAAACCTGAGGTTCACAAGACTCTTAGAAATCTTAAAAATCTTAGAATCATAGAAATGCAGTAGCTGTAGACACACACACTGAGACACACACACACGCATCACACACACACACACACACGCACACACACACTTTATTTATAAACTGTGTGTTTTATTCTCAAAGTAATGGTTAACATTGGCACTGTAGAGGCTCTTCACAGAGAATCCATGGGCTTTCATATGTCAGTTTACGCATCCTTTGCCTGCCTCTCAGCATTGCTACTGGCATTGTATCAGTTACAGCTGAATATCACATTTACACTCTCAATTTGATTGGACAGATAGCTAAGATAACATTGACTCTCTCATGTCAGACTTCCTTCTGTCTGGGCCACACTTATATAAAAGATATAAAACCTGATGCAATGAACAGATCTAAGAACAAAATTTGATTGAATACAGGCCATACATTTATGGAACACTGGCTCAGAAGAGGGCAGAAAAATAAACATTCTCACAACCATATCTTGTACTGTTCTGTCAATCGAACTATTCATATTCCAAGTGGAAAAAAAAAACAAGATAAATGCAATGTAAGTAGTTGTGTGACTGAATGAATATTCTAATACTTTACCAGGGTTGATGACAGACAATTTCAACATTCTCCCAGTTTTATCCAAAGGCAACAACAGGTTGAATCCTGATAGTCTACAAAGAAGGCATTCTGCCATTACATTGGTTTTCATGTCAATAACCCCCACAGAAAATTAGCATAATGATGTTTGTACCATACAGGCAGGGCACACAGCAGATGGATACATACTGCAGCCTTACTCATCTCATCAAATATGGAAGATATGTCACGGGTCAATTACATCACTTAATATAGGAAATTAAATATGGGGGTTGGGGGGATCTGAAATATGAGCATTAAATACAGGCTCCAGGCATGCAAGCATCTTAAAAAATAAACATTGTTTCCGCTGCAGGTAAAAAGAATTTGATAACCTAGTTTTACCCATAGGGTATTTCACCTTGAAGCAAATAAATGCACTATTCAGATGGGGATAAAGTGTTGTTGACAGTCCCTCTCCACCATGTGCTTCAGATTTGACCACTGCATCCCATTCCAGCAGCAAAAGAAAATAAATAAAGAAATAAATAAGAAATACTCCTGCTGCTTTATCCTCCCGAGAATAGGAAGAATAATGCTTTCATTTGCTCCAGGGCTCCACGCTGCACCAACTACAGACAGTGTTTTTATAGCAGTAGTATTTCTGATTGGCATCTTAAGACTGCCATTTGAATTATTTAATACAAATCCTGTTTGTCTTGTTAAAAAGATGTGTGTGTGTGTGTGTGTGTGTGTGTGTGTGTGTGTGTGTGTGTGTGTGTGTGTGTGTGTGTGTGTGTGTGTGTGTGTGTGTGTGTGTGAGTCAGAGAGAGAGAGAGAGAGAGAGAGAGAGAGAGAGAGAGAGGGGCTTGTTTATGTGTTTTGTTTGCCCCTATCATCTCACAGCTAAAAAGATCTATTTTGAAAACCCTCCCAAATATATTTCTATAGTTGCCACCATTTCAGTAACAAGAACTGAGGTCAAGATCAAGCAAGATGTTTTGCTGTGAAAAGAAAGGGTAGCACACATTTTAATGCTAATTCAGCCTAATGCCACACTAAATGAGTAGTCAAGTGTCATTTTGAGAATCGTACAACATTTAGCTTCTTTGCCCCTGAGCATCCTTTCTCTGCATAATTCCCCCTACGATGGACTAAATTAATAAAAAGAATGATATTTAAAACACTGAAGAGACTGAATCTATTGTTACATAAATAAGTGTTGGAAACAAAATGTATTCTAATCAAATGAAAATAGAGGAGAGTCCTCAGGGATCTGCTAGATGGATTTATGGTTGACAAAACAAGCATTCAGTAAACTGCTGATGACATGTGAGGGTCGACCCCAGAATTCCAGTGCACTACTGGGAGGCTCATCCTGCTAAAGCTCTGCTCTGGTTTAATATCCAATCAGGACCAGGCTATGGGTAATTATGCATCTGTGATATGCCTGTGATTGACCATAGCCTCACCTGAGCAGGGAGGGATTTCAGGAGAGTCTGTATCTGTTCGAGCACCAGTCAAGCCCCCAGATATGCATATTGTGTTCTCCCATGCAGATGGAGGAGCCTGCAGCGATGGCTCTGAACATACACACAGCTGGACACTGATTCATGTCTGGTGAGGTACTGTGCTCAAGGGCACAATGGTAGTTTAAATCAGGACTTGAACCTGCAACTTTCAAGTTCCCTGACTATTATGTGCTATTCAGGGTCTGTGGGAGGGGTATCCACTCCCCGGAGAGCTGCATGGGCCTGTTGCTTTTTACCTTCATCTTAAAATCAGAAACCAATTCAGGCCCAGGTGAGGGGAATTAAGTATTTAATCAACTTCTTTAATTGGTTAATTAAGTGCTGAGTAAACAACAAAAACCTGCACACCCTGTGGCTCTTCAAGGATGGGAGAAAATATTATTTCTAACCTATTCTGCATCCACAATTCTTACGCTCACTCATACTCACAATGTCTCAATAAATTACTACAGCATTTATGGTTTTATTACTCTGTTAATATTTTAGAATGTAGTTGCTGCTAAGTCTTCTGCCAGAACTCAAAATGTGAACCTTCACATTAATTAAGTAATCCATTGTAGGCATGACTATTCTATTTTTTATTTGTGTTTTATTATTCATTTATAATTTTAGTTGAAAATGACTGGCATTTTGACTCTATGAAAAGATAAAACCTTGAATTTTTTTGTTTCAAAAACTTTAATCAAGTACTGATTAAAACAATTCTGTAAAATATGATTCCTATTTATTTACCGAAGGCTAAGTCATGTAATGCCTACAAAAACAAATTCTTCAAATTATTACAACACAAATTCAAATAATTGAAACAAATTCTACCTTAATTATATATCACTTTTACAACATATTTGCAAATGAAAAAAGACAGGTCTTTTTTTGGACATATATTTAGCTAGTATGCTTATTTCATCATGAAATGTATATGAAACTGAAAGCAGTGAAACATTAATTATATGTCTTAATATAAAACCTTGTATTTAAATTGGCCTCTTAAGTAAGACAAGAGAATGGAAAGAATGTGGCAGTATTATGGATTTGGTTCCAGGTAAAATGTCATTTTTGAGAACCCTATTATGCAAGCAGTTTTCTGTTGTCCTCCCTTGTATTAGTAAGTGACTGAATGTCAGTCCCTTGACAGATAGTGTTATCATGGGCTCAGACATCGTTTTAAGGATGTGCTCAGAGAACAATGGCAGGCCACAGTCAAATGAAATATCAGCCCGTTCCCCCCTCCAGACCACTCTGTTTCTCCACTTTCTCCATTGTTTACTCATGGAACTTGTCAGAATGTATATCAACTTCCAATGTTTTCTTCCCTTTTCCCACACACAATTTATTTTAGTCTTCAGTCATGTTGGGTGTTGAGGATGGCCATGCAATTTTGCACATGTTTCAGGTAGGCTTTTGCATTGCCAGAGACATGTATTTCTCAAATGCAATTTTGAGAAATGCTTTTACTGTGAGGTCCTCTTGTTCATCTGCTTATTGGAGGAGGTAAGCTTTACTAAAGCTAATGTACTGGTGCACCTTCAGCCTTCAGGACATTTTGGCTTTTGTGGATGACATCCTCGGGACATTGAGCTAGCAGCAGAAAAAAGGACGAGTCAGCAGAACATTTTCATGTACATTTAAATACTGACTTTATGTGACTGTGGCTGTGTTCCAAAATTCATATGAGTGCAGAAGTCAGTAGCTCTGCATAATGCCACTTGTGAAGTCAATTTTGCATTGTTCAATATGCTGGAGAATAATAACAATAATGAAAAAAACAATAAAGTATGTAATGAAGCACAGATTCAGAGAGGTCTTTTATTTTACCCCTCTTTTGTCCTTGTTTGGAAAATACACAAATACACATCCAAATCAGCTCAAATTTAGTGCATTGTCTAGCTATTAAAATGGAAACCTTAATAGCCTATATCAGAGTCAAACAGCATAAGCCGGTAAGCAAACATCTGTTCCTGAATTAATGGCTGACAGGGATGATGCAGAATTGTAATACTTCCGAACATCAGGGATATTTCTTTTTTTTTTTTTTTTTGTTTTGGTGGGGGCATGCACTTTGTTTTTACACTATAGATGTTTCCATACATATACAGAAATTAATATCTTAGAAAAGTAGAAGAACATTTAAAGGGAACATGTGTGCATAGCTGTAATGTGAGAAATTAACTCCAAATGCAGTAAATCTGGTCTGGAGATACACTCTTCTCCTCCAAGGGAGTAGTGTACACACCATAGAGAAACCGTGAGTGAAGGTGTGAGCATTTGATTATCATCTTGGCCCATAGCTTATCCTTATGTTTCCCTAGGATACAAGACCGTTTATTTCCCACTGTGAACAATGAATGGGATGCACAACGGGAGGGATCAAAACCTTTTTATCTGTGAAGCAGGAGTCCTGAGAAACACAATAGCACTTTGTTGTTGTGATCTGGTTGCAGTCAAAAAGGTAAGCTGCTTTGCATGTGGAAAAACAAACAGATCTGACTGGAGCCCATTCCACTGCATTGCCCAGCACAAACCATTCCCCATGTATGGCTCTGCAAGCTTCCACATTGATTCAGCAATTGCTAAGCTCAGCCTTTTGTCCTTTAGCAAAATGTCAAAAATGAAATCTCTCTACTGGGCTGTCAAAAACTCATAATTGTGGATTCATTTAAATCACACTCTTGTTTTCCTCCATTTTTAATCCCTATTTGGATCCTCAATGTTGATACTATGTGACCAACAGTTTCCTCTATTCCTGAAGTACAACATTTTGTTGCTTCACTGCTTTCATACAGGTAGTAAGGGAAAATTGATAAATGAGGAGTGCCAAAGAAATACAGAGGACACGAGACAGATTTCAGCCATTGATGAGGCAAGCAGCACCTTATCAAGCATTGGGTGATGTGTAAAACCTGTTGGACAGGCATGTATGGTTAGCTTTATGGCTATCATGTTTGTGTGAGGATATCTCACTGTGTCTTTGCAAGTGGGGTAGACAGCTCACCTTGCTGGTGTTTCACAAGCAGTCAAACCTCAGGTGATATGAGCATGGAACTGTGAGAAAAGACAAAATCAGCAAAAGTCAAATGTTCTTCTGGATCCAGATGTCAGTGCATTTATTCAAAAGGCAAAGCAAAACTGGTAAGTAACTACAGATCAGTTGTTTGAAGACTTTTATTTGGCGCAAACGAAGTCAGTTTAAGGTTCATCAGATTTAATTCCTCATTTTCCTAAAAAAATGGCCCAAGATTACATGCATAAAAGAATCAGAAATACAGTGGAACTAAAATAACATGAAATTTTATTTTTATTTGAATTTTCCAGAAAAAAAATCCTTTATATGATAAGATTATATGTATAATTTATCTGTTAACAGGTAGTTTCTGCTGTCCATGAGATCTATTTTACTCATTAATATTGACATGTAAATATTCATTTCTTGGTCATTGTATAAAAAGAAGACTTAAATTGTATTCTTGAATTCTTTTTAGAGAAGATGGTGATTAACTGCAGAATGTTAGCAGGGGCATTGGAGGGCCTATTCTCCTCTCTCCCAGGAAATCTTACCCCACCGTTATCCTACATCTTTTCCAGGTGGGCCGATACAGTCACAGACATCTGCCTCCGTCGGCCTACCTATCCCCTCTCTCATAGGAAATCATACCCCACTGTGATCCTCCAGCTTAGCCAGGTAGGCCGATACAGTCACACACATCTGTCTCCCCACTAATGTCTGCATGTGCTGTCAACAGAACACAGACGTTAGCACATCTCCATAATTCTTCACAGAGCACCCAAACCAGACATAACAGACAGTGTCTGTTTTTCTATGTACAACTGAAAATGCATTTCATAATATGAATATAATCATCATAATTTAGCATTGTTTAACAAGAACTTATGAGGGAAATTAAGAAATGGGAAAATTTGTAATTTGTTTCAATGTGTGATCAAACCACCGGTAGAATTGACCCTTTCTGCTATTCTTTGCGTAAGGAGTTCTGTGGTGATATTTAATTAGAGAACCAAAAGGGGAGACAGTGCACTGTGCCTTTATGACCTTCTGTGGCGGTATAGTATAGCACATAACAATAACAGGATCCTACAGTATAGGATCTTGTTATGAGACCCACAAAGTTCAGTTGCCAGAGGGAGACCTGATCTTTCAGCAAGGTGCTGAACAGCTTCATTGAAGGAAGAATAGAAGTATCCAGGTGAGAACAAATGGAAAATATGTGCAATATACTGCACATACAACTTCCTGAACAAGTTTATTTGATGACAGACAGAACACTGACCACTTTGACTGCAACTATTCCATTCCACTAGTACTAAAACTAAAATATTAATACTACTAGCACTAAAACTAAACACAATACAAACCTACTAATAATAATGCTAATACTAAAATGTTATTTCTGATACCACCATCATGACCACCACTCCTTGCCAATACAATCTTCAACATCTATTTTAAAATATTTTTCTACTACTGTTATGAATATTACGAACAATTATGGCCAGTGCAAACGGCGTGTTCTCTCAGACACTTCCTGCCTATGCAGATGAGTGAGAAAAGGAGCAGATGGAGGCACTACTGTGAATCACAGTGAAAACTGAAATGTGACTTATCTCACTGCCTCCTCTGCGCACTTAATGTAGCTACATCCCAACCAGGATGCATCAGCTTCCACAGCATGTCACATTCTGCAAATGATATTCCATTACACAATCCTGACAGGCACCAAACGACGTCAATGAACATGTAACTGTGTTACTTTATTTATTTATCATATTGTCTTGAATGTTCTCATCAGATTTCCTGAAAAAGGCTGTTGTGTTCTGTAATCCATGACAGGATAAAACACGGGACTGTGGAAAGATGGATATGTAAGTGATTGCTGTCTGGCAATGCTGAGATATTCATGAGGTGAGAGATTGCATATTTACATAGTTAGGCATAAAAACAAAGTCATCATTTTCCAACAATGGGGGTGTTAGGCTGAATCTGAACTTAGCATAAAACCTCAAATGTAGACTCAGAACGAAATGTGTTTTAATGACCAAATCATGTATTTTAAAATTAAAAGATTTTGGATTAAAGGGTTACCAAATCGGGAGCTTTGGAGATAAAAGAACTTATGAATGTGTTACAAAATGAAGGAAAAATGTGTTTTTAATCTTCCACATTCATATTGTAATGAAATAGACCAGATAATTGGATAAATAATGATGGAATCCTCTGGTATTATCTAAAAGTCATTACTATAAGAAAAATACATTTCTTAGAATATATGACAAGTTCAACATACTAATACTTTTGACTTGTCATCTGTTCTGAGACATGTCCTTTTCATGCATTAATGATATTAGTTTATATACTGTGACAGCTGAGTATGCACCTAACCTAACCTAAGATTTTCTTTTTTCCAAAAATATGCAATTACCCAACATGCAGTTATAAGAAAGTTAGTAAAAAGAAACCTTATGCAGATATATACAGGAGAATGCAATGTTTACCATACAACTGAGTTTCAGTACCAACACTGAACCAAAGACCATATTGTTTTCATTTAGCCAACACTGTTATACAGAGAAACTCACAAAATGTACTTTTTTGCATGTTATGAATTCTTACAGCTGAATATTTACGAAAGCAATGTAGGTTAAGTACTTTGCTCCAGGGAAAAAACATCAGTAAACTACCTGGGAATCAGAACCAGTTCAAAGTCCAGCCCCCTAACCAGTATTGCCACACTGCTGCCCTAATATTAATTATACCCATATTAATATATTTATTTGCGACTTAAAGGAAAATTGCTTGTTAGGAAATTACCGTATGAGTTTCGTATTTCCATAGAGGTCTCGGAGAAGGACATTAACGTGCACCGGGGAAGTAGCCCTGATAAATAAAATGCACTTGAAAGAGAGGCTAGTGGGTAGTATCGCATTCCAAAAGTGGGGCTTAAAGTCTCTGGCTCTCTTCTCCCTTGGGCCAAATTTGCAGAATGGGGTCACTTGGTTTTTTTTTTTTTTTTTGTGCAGTTTTATTCATCCATCAAAAAGCCACTTTTCTTTCCCAGAGGATCCCCCTGTAATGCAAATTGAGGTTTTCGACATGGAGACTTTCAGAAATTCATTCACTGCATCCCCCCACCCCTACGCCTCTGCCCGCTCCCCCATTCTTATCAGGTCGGTGTTTATCTGAAGTCAAGGTCAAGCAGATGTGGGCTGATCTGAGGAGATACAGAGAGAGGACAGCACAAGCCGAAGGGAGGTGGGGGCTGAGGGTGAGATGTGTGATGAACACAACTCCTGATCTTCCCAAAATGTACCCCTTTCCCAGCCTTCTAAGAACCTAGAGGTCATCAGTGCTCCTGGGCCAATCAAAATGTCCCCTTAGACTTCCCTTAGAGTCTTTTTTTTCATTCTGCTCTCCATGGTCCTGGACAGGCCTACTGACCTTCAAATGTTAAATTAACATAACACATATTGCCATGAATTAGCTCTACATCTGTAAAAAAAAGAAGATAAATACAGTACATATCAAACCACTTTCGAATATACATTTTATTTTAAGGAATTCAACTTATTTTCTTTTCTTTTAATCATTTCATACACATTGAATTATATTAATCTGATTTCTAATACATGTTGCTTTCACTACTCCTTAGTCATACCGAGTTAAGATTTTCTCATCTGCAGATGTAATGGATCTTTGGCTGCTGGATGAGGCAGGTTCAAGGGTTCTGTCATCCTACGGCCCCTTTAGCTCTATGGAGCTTATCAGATCAGGCCCAGGTAACAGGCAAAGTTAGCACTCTTTGACGTCATTGCAAATAAATTCTCAAACATCAGTAGTAAAAGTTTCCAGTTGGTTGATTTAGAGTTGGGTCTAGAGAGATGTTTAATTCAAAATGGAAATTCTGCACAGTGTGTTTTCTCTTCTGCCACAAGTCTCAGCAAAAGGAAAGATTTATATAGGAGGCTTTGTGTGTGTGTGTGTGTGTGTGTGTGTGTGTGTGTGTGTGTGTGTGTGTGTGTGTGCATGCACACAAAAGTGTGTTTGCTAAAAATAAAAAATCCCTGCCCACCGAGCAATTGTCACTTCTCCTTCACCCTTCTATCCCCCAATCTCTGTTTTTCTTTTTCCCCTCTTTTACATTTCTGTCTTTCCGTCATCCCTCACATTTCCATCACTGCGGTTTGTTCTTGCAACTCTAAATTACCCATAATGCCAAGTGCTCTTCTGTGTGATGTCACACTCTTTAAATACCACTTATCAATGCATTCCAAATAGGCATGTGAGTGCCATGTCATCTGATCAGTCAAAGGATCTTGGTGATGACGAAGACCAGTTTAATGGAAGATTAATAGAATAACTAGAACTACACACAGAGAGCCAAAGATAGGGAGAAAGAGGAGGAGAGGGTTTAAGGAATTGTTTTAGTTGTTTTTAGTTGATAGGGCAATCTTGCTCATTTCCATGTAACGATAAGCCACAAAACAGGCTGCCTTCAGTTATGTAGCTGCTGTGATAAAAATGTTTCCTTATAATAGAACAGCAAGTTGGATTCAGCGCTCTTCCATACTAGACAGGAAATATAACCTTCCACATAGTGCAGTCTTTGTCATGACACCAAAGTCCAAGAGTGTCTTAGTTCTAATGGGCTTCCACACAGGAACTGCTCAGAGCTAGCCTGCGAAATCTCCAATAAAGAGCCTTTAAAAACAAATAAATAAATAAATCCATTCAACATTGAAAGACTGAATGGTTCCCCTGTAACTTTGTTTCTGGTCTGTATAAAAGCCCTTGCTCTACCAGCAGAATGGGATTGAAAATACTAAATGAAAGTCCATACAAAGCTATGGACTAAGGCAGTAAATAGCTTTGATTCACCTGTAGTATCACTCAACTAAGACTAAATGTGTCTACAGTGATAGTATGATTATAGACATGAGAGTTTTGCTTGCCTTTTAATTCTTATTTATTTTCACATAACTTTGTATCAGTTACAATAACAGGGTGATTGGTGCGGTGGGTAGATATTCATATCTTCCTCTTGCACTTCCCCAGTCATCTCTTCTACAGTACAAAATCTTATGAGAATCAATTCATCAACGGCTAATTGGGAAAGGCTCACTTAAACAGTTATACATTTTGTCTGTTGCCGGGGGGTAAGGACTGGACACTTTCAGTGATTACAGGAGCTGTGACAGTCTGACTCCTGTGGCTGGAGGCCAATAGCAGTTGAGTGAGTTGATAGTGGCTGGATCTGCAGATGCGTACTGCGAAGTGTGGTCTGCTGCGTGGTTTCCGTGGGCGTGTCACCATGTAATAGAAGCTCCTTCTCTTTCTCCCTCTCTCTCTCCCTCTGTTTCTGAGGACAACAAATGACTCCCTTTATTTTTAGCCACAAATACGCATCCTGTTTCCAGCGCCTTTTGGCCACGTCATCCAGACAGTCCAGCTCATTATCTGGGGCCAGGCTGAGCACCTACCATCATTTCCATTTAGAGTCACTGAAGTCATTTGCATGTGATCTAACCGAGCCGTGGCTTTGCCAGAGAAAGGCCACTTACTAATGAAATGATCTGGGTGAACTTGAATAGCAGGGGAGGAAGAAGGAGGGGGCAGTTTTTCCATTTTTCAAAGAAGCTTTTTATTCCAAGACCATCTGGAGATAATTATTAACCCTTGAACATGTAATGGGCATAGCAGAGGTTAAGGCCAGGTATAAATATCCTGTCGTGCACCGTGGAAAAGACTGCGGGTTTGAGAATACGTGGCCCATACTAAAACTGTCATTTACCTGTCTGAGAAGATAAATACGTAACATATTAATAGGGAAGAATGATCATGATGTCATCTTGATGTTTACAAAAAAGTGGAATAAACAACATGTTGTATTTCCAAACCAACACAATATACCCCCCAAAATGCACAATGAAAAACACACTACAATCCAAACACACAACATATTGTCTCCTCAAAGGAATACACAACATGTTGAATTCCTACATGTACAATACACACCACATTGTCAAAGAAACACAATATTTGCAAAGACAACATACAACATTGTGTTCCCAAATATGCCACACATTACTTCCGGAAAAAAATACACACGCACAAACACAAGAGACTTTATTTCCAAATAAGCTCTCATCACTCAATATTCCTAAAAAAGCACACACTGCAATCACATACTGAAAAAATACACTGTACTTCTACTCAAGCACGAGCTATGGATATTTCCTGAGGCAGGATCTTTAGATCCCTGTTGAATAACTACAAAAAAAGTTTTTAATCTTTTTTCCCCCTTAGGTTTGTGCTGTACAATACAGACCTTTTGCACTTACAAGTCATTAGCTTTTTACTTGACATAATTTTATTTAAAAAAGACAAGCCTCAATAGACTGAATGGCCTATTCACTGCATCAAGCATTCTAATGCCCTCAAGTAATTAAAGTTTATTTCAAATTAATGTTATATTATGCATTTTTGTTATGTTCAAGGTCAAGTGTCATTTATTGCATAGTGTTTATAATTACATACATAAATGTATGCATGTACATATCATATGTGATTCAAAATGTTTATGCATGGTTATGATATCATACTATGAACAGACTTTAAGCATGCAAAACAGTTATAAAGGCTTTAAAATACCTCATTCACAAAAAGTGTTCCAGAGTCCTGAGTAGGATTGACAAACCCAGGTCCTTCAGCACCACAAAACCAACCACAGAGTTTTTGACGATTCTTACATGGAGTAATGTTTGACGAAAGCTGCATAATATATTTTGAATGGTAAATGTGATATGTGAGCACATGGGCCAGAGTGTGTATATCTATGGCTGTGGGAACATACTTGCGCACTTGCAAACCTGCACTGCCACACTGCCAGTCAAGGCCGTAAAAAAAAAAAAAAAAAACTTTTTTTATTGGATGTTCATCGAGGTCTGGTCACATCTGCTATTCAAACAACGGAGCTTAATACGTCTTTATAGATGAGAAATTTGTTTTTATTATGTGAGAGTCTCCAAAGGGCAGAACAGCGTGTTCCCCACATCTTGACTGACATTACAGTTATAAACCATGATAGCTGTCGAGGCTGATACCCTGAATCTCAATGAACTGATGCCAAGAGTGTGAGGACATAGAGCTTCAGCTGACAGACTTATTAGTTTAAAAAGCCCATACCATATGACCAGACCAGAAATCAATGGGACTGAAGTATCTCAGGTGAGCTGAAGCCTGCTAAACCATACACTGTCATAGTTCATAAGAAGTGCTTCTTCAGTAGTGCTTTACAACTGCAGACAAGTAGCATATTTGAATGATACAAAATACATAATAGCAAAAATTTCATTTATGTAAATTAGCATTCAATTGATATTACAGTAATAATTACAATAAAATACGGTGATCATGAAGGTAATAGATCGGCTCTTTGACTAGAATCTATTCTTGGAACCAGGAAGGTTTCAAGGCAATCTGGGACTTGGCCCTCCTGCAGCTGTGCTCACCATGTCAGCATGCCAGGGATTTGTTTTTTCTATTTTAAATTATTATTCATCTGCCATCAATGTGTTGATGTGATTGGTTCCAAAATATTGTCTCATACAACGCCAATAACATGAATAAAATCTACAACCTGCATTTCTCTCACTAAGCTAATACAGCTGATAATCATAACCCTTGCATGTAATGAGAACAACAGTGTAACCTCAGGTATGTGCATTGATCACATGTGTTTTGTTTAAACGGACTTGATACAAATTAGCGAGGAGCTGCTATTCAATAGTGAAATGAATGAAAAATTAGCAATTGTGTCATATAGAATGACAGAAAATCTCATGCCAATTTGACCCAAAGATTTTGGAGAAATCATAGCCTGACTAAGTCTGCAGAAATATTCTGCAACTCTTACTACAACAGTGACACTCCACTGCTGTTCTGCTCTGTAACAGTTACTCGGTGATTTCGCCCTAGGTGAAGATTTCCCGCAGGCAAATAAATAAAGTCCAATATACACAGAAGTACTGAAATCACTAAATTTTCCATGTTACAAAGTTGTACATATGCATCCAGTGATTTCAATGAAATGCTTCTGTAAGTGACTGATACAAAGACATGACCAAGGTTGCCAGTTTTTCATTGTCATCTCAGTTTCGAGACGGCCCATCTGTTTATTGTTAAGCCAAGGCCCACGCAGGCACTCTCATTTTCTGATACATTTAATTTCCCATATGTCCGTTACAACTGTTTCAGCTTTCAAATATGCTGGAAGAATGGTCTTTTACAAAGTTTGCCTTGTGTGTTTAAAATGTACTTTGATCAAGACAGCAGAGATGTAACTTTTGCAAAGTGTGATGTTATGGAGTAAGACACATTAAAACAATGGGGTTGTGTCATTTTGAATTATTTTCACATGTAAGTTTAATGTAGCATTCACAAAAGTTACTGATTGCTTTGGTCCTGATGAATTCAATTACCATCTCAGTAATAGAAACCTCAAGAGGAAGGGTTTCTCCAGAATTGGGAACTAATTGAGTATGTTTGCAAAAACAAATAAACTGCAGGTACAAATATAATGATTGACAGTCATATATGCAGTGTGTGTGTGTATCTGTGACTGTGTGTGTGTGTGTGTGAGAGAGAGAGAGAGAGAGAGAGAGAGAGATAAAGCATTACAGTAAAGGGTGTAGGCCTGTGTTACAAGATACAAGATTTTCAACATTAAACATTTTTTTAAACTGTAATTTCAGTTGGAATAGAGGTGTTTGCTATTTTATCTTTCGTTTATCATGTCATTAGCCAGCACAAAAATTGGTAATAACCTGCTAGAACAAAAGCTGATATTTGCTTGAGACTTGCCTCTG
Organism: Albula goreensis; assembly: GCA_022829145.1. Classification (NCBI taxonomy): domain Eukaryota; kingdom Metazoa; phylum Chordata; class Actinopteri; order Albuliformes; family Albulidae; genus Albula; species Albula goreensis. Next base: position 20,077,918 of record CM040757.1, read on the forward strand.
TGATTGTTTACCAGGGATGCCAGTAGAGACTTCTGTCTCAACTCCATTCTCAGTGTTTGAACGGTATACCCCAGTGGATGGTAAAGGATTTTGGCAAAAACTATGTGTGTACTCAATTTTGCACTGAGCTTTATCCACCCAGAATGGCCTTTGGCACAACCTTTTAGCTTTTCTAGAAAGAACACAAAAACCTCCAAGAAAAATAAAGTTTTTTTTTTAACAAAAAAAAATCAAATTAGTCTCACTTCTTTTTTAAGAAAACAGAGTCATGCACATTTATGAACACACACACACACACACACACACACACACACACACACACACACACACACACACACACACACACACACACACACACACACACACACACACACACACACACACAATGTCTATGGCTAAAACAAAAGGTTAGTATATTATTATTATTATTATTATTATTATTATTATTATTATTATTATTATTGTACAACTTATTGTGCATATTTTAGAATGTGAAATCATGTTCTTCTTGAAATCACACGGTCATATGTGGTCTAATACATTAACATATCTAAAGAGCTAATTGTATAACTTATAATTATGGACATGACACTCTGTAGGTATAAATGTATGTTTTAATTCAGTGAACAGCATTTCAAGTGTTAATACTGTTTTTGTCTGGATTTTCTGTTGCTGGAGCATTTGCTGTGATTGTTAACAGGATTCCATTTTCAATACAGTACGTTCCCTCGCAGAAAAACGCTTTTTGAATTGAAAGGACTAATCAAAGATTTCATCATGTGATACAGAAGTTTGAGGGACTTCAAATACCAATATTTCAGCTGATGTTTGTACAGCAGTATGCTGGCTCTGAATGCACAGAATCCAGAAGTCAAAGTTGACACAAATAGGTACTGGCCAAGGCTATCCAGAATTGAAAAAGGATAGGTACTGAAGCACAGGGAGGACAATCAACAAAGCAATACAGTGTGCAAGAAATGAAATGCAACACTCACTTAAACATAAAATTTATATGTTACAAATACAAGCTATGAAAAGGCTGGAATGCACATTGATGTTTCAGCCTCATGGCTCTGTGCTAATGAAAAAAATACTTAAAAGACATCAGGTGATGGCCAGCAATATGCACATATGTCCTATTTGTATAAGATGGATTTCACCATAACGTTTTGACAAGCGAATGGAAATAATGAAAACTTTATCGATTTATTTCAGTTCTTTTTTCAATCAAAACATTCTGATTAAGGGTTAACAATCTGGTTTTGGCCCACTGTGGCAAAACCTAACACATTTTCTATGGAAGACACATAAATCTATCCAATGCAACAAGATCATAGGTAAAATTTGATGTTGTCATTTAAATTGTAAATGCAACAGCAGGGTCAGATGTCAGGCGGCAGCAAAACAGAAAGCTGCTTGGCATTAAAATCATGCTAATACAGAAAATCCATCTCAGGGGTTCTCAGACCAAAGAATAAACTGTGACTCACTGACAAGAAGCAAGGGCTAATCATTTCAGCTGTGTTTACCTTGGATTACATATAAGTATGTGAGAACTACTCACTGACAGAGGAGTGGGAGGATATGTGAGGTTGTGTCATTACATTACATCACAGTCATTTGGCAGACCTTTTTAACCTGAGTGACTTATAATGTTGGAGAATACAAGTGCATTCACCTGGTCAATATGAGCAACAGCACCAGACGTGGCTAACAGCTCAGAACAGTGAGTCCGTATGTAACATCACTAAAAGAGTAGTGCAAGTTAACTACACCATTCCAACCTTAAGTACAACTCATTAATACATTCAATATATTGCATATATTCAACAGCATGTCCACAATACTAAAATCCTACCTTAACCAAAAACATGGAATGCCTTGGTTCTTGTCAAGTGTTAGCTAAAATATATTATTTATTGTGTATGGTTGAGATCTTTTTTGTTATCAATAACAACACAATTGTGATCTCTATGATAATTTGAGGATTTTCATTCAGTGTTAATATTGGAGCTCTCACCGTGTTATGTGATACATTTTTTGCACCTTCTGTTGTTCTTTTCATGTTATGTTGATGTAATTAATGTAATTATTTGCTCGCTATTAGCCACTTACTGTACCTGGGGGCATCTCATAAGTTGTTTGGTGATTCAGCTGGGTCCCAACAAATGGGAAGCTACAGGCAAAATGTCACCTCCCTCGGCCATTTTCAGCAGGAGAGTATGTTCTTGCGGTAAGGAATGATGTTGGCTAAACCTGTTTTGGGAGCTGTGTGTCAGGCACAATACTCCTTACCATGGCTAATCCTGGTCAGGTGAATAAATGAGATGAAGTGCCTTGTCCCTCAACCTGAAGTCCTATCTCTCAGTCACCCAGAACTTCAACATGGTAGTATGTAACAAAAAGATGCGAATTATGTATTTGTTGAGCATATTTCTATGATAACACAATATATCTGAATTTGAGAGTAAAAGAGAAGGGAAGACATTTTCTTTAGGGATAAGGACAACAGAATCATAGATAAAGGATTATTCTGTTTTGTTTTTCTGTCTTCAATTTAGAGGTAATTTTGAGGGAAGTGAGCGAGAGAAAGACAGAGCTGCTCCATTCTAAACGCTGTAAGGATGAAGGAACTGGCAGCACTTTTCACTGTATCAGCATTGTAAGGCAGAGAGACACGGGCTTCTGGGCCAGGGACTTAATACTTTATGATATCCTCTGAGTCACCGAGGGAGAGAGAGAGCGGGGAAAGAAAGGGAGAGGGGGAAAGAGAGAGACATGGTGTAAATGTCACACATATATTTATAGCAAGGTTTTGCCTGGCTGGGTTATGGATAAACATGTTTGTTGTCTTAATTTCGGCGAAAAACCGTTTGGAATTCTGTTGCTTCTTCTTTCGCTCCACCCACCCAGTCCATTGCATACACTGGCCATCTGTTTACCAAACCCATACACACCCCCACCCCCACCTGTTTCCCAACACCCCCAACACACACACACACACCCCACACACACACACACACACACACACACACACACACACACACTCCTGCCCCCACCTGGCTCAATTTTCCAACCATATGCTACAGTCACAGCTATTGGAGACTGAATCTGCCACTCATGAATAAGTCATTCAATTGATATTCGTTTTGCTGATACATAATGCAAAAAACATCAATCATTTTTAAAGTAGCATGAAACATATTTAGATCACCCATGGTACATCCCTCAGACAGAGCAACACAGATGCTGCTTGCTTTGGACCTGCTGATCATTCGTGTAGGTCCTTCAAGCACATTAGAGTAAGACAGCAAAGCAGACAAAAAGCATGGAAAAACTGGTAAGAATGAATGATGTCACCTCTGATATGTGTTTGTTTTAGAGTTCATTTTAATTTACTATGGTTTTTGTCAAAGGCAATTTAACCAAACGTAAAGCTGGACAATAATCAGATTTCTTAACTGACGCTGACATTTAATTTATTGTGCCAATGCAATTTGAGGAATGTCTGTTATTTTAAGAGCTGTATTGTTATTATGATCCTCCTGGTCTATCACCAGCACAATGATGACAACAAATGGGAGGACAGATTTTGATGCATCTATTTTCTTGGCTTTTTTAACATCACAAAGCAGCCAATTACAGTCACCCTTTATCCTGATTTAGATCATACCTTAACTTTGAAGCCCAAAGTGATGTTTCAAATATGAGTCCTGTATTTCAATTTGCATTGGAACTACTGAATTGAACAAGCTGAAAAAAACAATGAGTGACACTGAACTAATCAACAAACAAAAATTGAGCTAATCAACAAGCAAAAACTGATTGACACTGAGAGGATGGATGAATTTGAAATACCATGGGCCCTCCTGTGACGCAATTTCTTGTACAATTTATGTTTCCGTGAGACAAAGCAGGCCTAGAGCAGTTAAGTATATGGCACACATCAGAGTGGTGTGGTTTGAATCCTTTAAGAAGTAACAAAGTCACTGTCTTGATTGCAGTACCCCTGGACAAACAGCTCCAATATGCAGATATTTCCTGGTCCACATGTAATAAGGAGAAAATTGAAAATTAAATTCTCTGTTACACAGAAATGCATGCTTGCACACACACACACACACACACACACACACACACACACACACACACACACACACACACACACACACACACACACACACTCAAATTGTGTCATTAAGAAACAATGACAGTATTATAGTATGTAACATAAACCAAAACACCTCACTCATTTAAATGTGTGCATGTGGTGATTGTCGGGTCTGTTTATTTATTTTTTACCAACTGTTAATTGAGTGCTAATAGATTTTTGACACATACGTTTTTTTTCACACTGAATGGATTGAATTTCCCAAGACACTTCTCCCCAACTCAAAACAATTCTTAACACTGGCTCCAAGTCTTTTCATTTATTTTTTATTTTTTTATTTTTTTTTTTTTGGGGGTGCCTTCGTAAAGTTTGGAAAGGTCAGCAATCACAAAAATGAATGCAGTGGAAGTAGACTTGGTAACAGTCAGTTTATGATGATTATGATGATGATGATGATGATGACAAATGTTGACTCTATTCTTTGGGATGAGCTCTTCCTTGTGTTGTGTTATCTTATGATTCACATTGTTATAGTATTGGGGGCAGGAAATATAACTAGAAACATATTTAAGTTATGATTAAGATTAGTTATGATTTATACTAGGTAAATCAAATGTGTGTTTGCTATCATGCTTTTGATAGTTGTGCCATTTTGCAGCAATGTAAAAAGAAACAAGGAGAAAGAGAAGTCAGCTTTTCAGCTATTTCTCAGCTTGTGCCGTGTGCTTGTGTGTCTGATCCATTTGTTTTCCTCAGTGAAAACACACATGACTAAGAGAGACTGCCCCACAAATATGAATTGCTTACTAGTCAGTGCAAAAGGTTGACGGCGTCAGAATATGAATGTCAAGGCGCACCCTCGTATTATGACATCCCAGATGGTCCAGATACTCTGAGACAAGATTTCCTTATGGAACAGAATGATAGTAGGTGTAAAACACAATTTTTTGTTTAACTCCATATTTTTAAACACTGATAGCATGTGCTGCATATTAAGCAGGAGTTCCCATATCTGGATTAAGACCCAGCCTCTGTGTCTCAGAGGCCTGGGGGATTTGATTTAAATCAATGTCGGAAAATCGTTGTGCTTTTCTAATCATGCCGACGCTGCAATTCTTTTTCTCTCCTCTTCTTCTTCTTCTTCTGTCCAGCTCAGCGTCCAGCTACATCAATGAGGGAATGAAGGATTACGTGAGAGAGTGCATTAGTGTGCAGGGTTTGGGTGCAGTTCACTGTGGTACGGCTTTGGAAACCATGCTGATTGGCTAACCGCCACCTTTGTGGAGCCTCTCCCTCGTCCTCTGGGTCTGTCATGGGAGCGGGCCATGATTTCCATTCGTCCTTTGTTCCATCGTAGGGGATTGCAAACAGAAGGTTGTGGGGTTGATTCCCAAGTGGTGGGGGGGCTGGGGGAGGGGCTGCTGGCATAACCTTGAGCAAGGTTAACCTGGACTGCTTCCACGAAAAGCAAACTAGACACATTAAGAATAAGTAAAATGTAAGCTACATGCAACATCTTGCCACAGTCTGCAGAAACCGCTAACCAAATAAATATAAATCAAAGTAAATAAATGTGGTGAAGAGTCCAGAATGAAGTGTTGAGTGAAAAGCCTAGGGGGACAGTGTGGAAGGCTGATATAACCGGAGACCCTGCTGGCCATGAGAAGCTGATTGATTTGGACAGCCGATTTCTGACAGGAAAACACAAAGCTGCAGTAAACAGGCAAGAAAAAAGTGGATCGATTTCTCTCATTGAATACGGCTCTAATCTGCTCATGCTGCTTCTTATAAACCGAGCATTGTGCTAATTGGCAACTGTGAGCACTGGAACAACGCACTCAAACGACGAAACACTAATGAGGGAGAGGAACGATAGCCGTGCACTGTGAAAGAAATGAGCGCTGTGTGTCGGATGCCAAGTTTTATAAAGCGGTGGGGATAAAAACGACGTCTTCTTTATAAGATGATTATGCAGTTTAATGAGACACTGCGATACTCTTGTAAGCACATAATCCAAGGATCTCCACAGACATGTAAATGGACCAGATGCCTGTGACACATATCTTTTGGTTCGAAAAGTGGGATAAGAAAAGTGAGGAATTTCCTTTCTCCTACTTAACTATATTTAATCTCTATTTAAATATATATCATCCCTAACCACTCAGTGCCAGGCTGGTTCCTGTTTTATTCTTCAGTACTTGTAGGTGGTTTGCAGTGATGGTGCTAACACCCCTTCTGTCATTATGGTGGTTTGGTTAAAAGTAAACACCGTGCTGGGTAACCTGGTGGTCATGAGTCTGCTCTGGATCTTTGTTGGGTAGGGACAGGACACTGCATTCTTCCCAGTGAATTAAAAAATGCCTTCATTTCTATATTGTTTCAAAAAGTCAGTATTCACATCAATTGCAACCCCAAGAGAATTCAGTTTTGACTCTTCAATATGAAGAAGGATATTTTTTTGGTGATTTCATTATATTTTTATTATGAATCCTCCTAGACATTGATATCAGTCTCTTGTGATGGGAGGTGGTGGTATGCATGTTTATTTATTTATTTTAATGAGAGGGTCCAATCTCATCTAAACTGTAAGCCATAACGCCTTAGCTCTGAGTGGTGCCAGCAGATAATGTGTGCAAACAACAGAGCTTTTTAATTCCAAATGCTTGATCCAGCACTTGACACATTCGAAACTAAATAAATAAATAAATAAGCTTTGTTTCCTCCTCTCTTTTCGTTTATTCCCAAGATGGATGCTGGGAGTGGATGGACCGCAACAGAGTGGCTTCCCTCAGGAGTGGCAGTAAAAATGTGGGGCCCCCGAGAGAACGGCGCTGACGGCATCTCGCACGGCACGCGCGTACAGCCTGAGTGGCTGACCGTATTAAATCAGATAGCATGATGATTCAGGCTAATTCACTCTCCCCCCTCATAATTACATCTGACCAGCTTCCCGGAGTGTATTGCAGTTCCTTTAATTGGTTTAAGTGCTTTTGATTATGTGATTTATTTCTTTTCTCTGCTCTTTTCTCTGAACGGTTTATTTTTGTAACTTTGTAAATCACAACAAACCGTTTCAATGAAATGGCTTATAGTAAGTGCATTTAGCTAAGGGTGGTGACATGACAACATAACATAATAGTTTTGTGCAATGTCAGTGAAAACAAACACAGGTGCTTCCGAATAAATCTACTGTTGAATAGTTTCTTTGTGCCAATATGATTTTTAACAATCCATTTCCTAACTGGAGGGTGTAATGCATCTGCCATTATGCCCTTGGCATTGTATAAGGAAACTGTTCTCAAGTAATGCAATGAAGACCTCAAGTAACATGTGATTATATGCTTTCGATCATTAAACCCGTTATCTGAGTGTATAATGAAAATGAGTGCTGGACCTCCTCATAACTGGGAGTGGACTGACTGATCACAGGCAACAAATTCAAATTTGTGTAAGCCTGGTGAATAAATGGATTTTTTTGTGTTCATTGTTCATTGAAAGTGTTACTGTTTTCCTGCACATGACTGATGTCTGAAACATGCGTTTGAAGTGGCTCTGAGCCTTCTGGTTTGAGTCCTTCGCAGCTGACAGGTTGTCACAGATAATAAGTTTTAATTCCCAGCGTGGGACCGAAACTCACTTTCCTTGTAACGTTCACCATAATTCTATTCTCTTTCATGCCCTGAAATGTAAATTGGGGAAATGTCAGTAATAAAAGCGATAAACCTAGATGTTCATTAAATAATGTCTTTTCCCCCTCTCTTTCTGTGCTTAACATTGACTTAAAAAAGGGATGTGGAAAGATATTAGCGAACGCAAAGCCGGCTCTTTTTCTCCTTTTTTATCTATGAGTAGTTAACTTAGATTAGAGCGACTTCTTTCAGAACTTGTTGTGTCTTATTAATTCATCTGTTAGCATTTGAACCATTCAAGTCATTTTATTATTAATCTTCTCAGGAGAAGCTATCCAGGGCAAACTATTGAGGTTTTAAATGTCCCCAGTCTGCAAGGCATTTATACAACTGCATTTTGAATGCAGTGATTGAAGTACAGAATGTTGCTCAAGGGTACAATAAATCCCAACATAGTATCTGAGCTCTATTCACCGTATAACAGACAGCCTGGATCTTTTGTTTGATGCTATGCACATCGCTTTGTGTAGTACCACCGACTAGCCAATATTGTCTAAAGAGGAACAGATTTCCTGGGCGTCTCCTCTTTGGTGTGGATGCCAACGTGTTGCTGTATCACCTTGACAAAAGTCTGCCAACAAATTGCACCAAAAGTATTTTACAAATCAATGCCCATGACAAAAATGTGCTCAGACTTTTCAAGCATGCCGTACATTGAGGAGGCTTATAATCTTTGGTCAGTCTACCTTTCAGTAGTTTAGTTTTTAGTTCTTCTGTTTTGACTATTTTTTGTTATGTCTCCTTCTGCTCAGAATAATAAGGTTTTAGATGAAATCCTCCCGGCGGCGCTAACAGAAGCGCCTGGGCACGCCTCTCGGATTTCTCAGGTCCGCAGGTGAGCCCATTCTCTGTGTCTCTTGGCGAGGCGGGTGCCTAGTTGGCCGAGCACAGCCGGGAGTTTTGAAAAGGATGAGCCAGCTCACAGAGCCTCAGGCTCACCACGAACGACGCCTGTCCCTGCATGGACAGTCAGACAGTCTCCGCTTTTGCAGCAGATGCATTTTCCAGCCGCACTGACATACCTCCCAATTTATGCTAGAAATACAAAAAAAACTAGCAAAAGAATCCTCTGTCATCGTCGGTTTGGTACAGACATGATGTGTGTCTGGCCTTGTATTTGTACATGTATATATGTTTATGTGAAATGTATATATATATATATTTTTTTTTTTTTTTCTCTAGACGGTGTCTGCCTTTTTCTCAGGAGTAGGAGTGAAGGGGGGGTTTTGAGGGTGGTGGGCTAGGGCAGGATTCTTATTTTAGATAAAGAAAATAACCCAACTTGGTAAAAATGCCAAGATTGAATTTGTCAGGTTTGACTTCCTCCAGTCACTCTGGAGTATTTCTTTGCCATTGCAGGTGGAGGAGAGGATATTTTGGCCCAGACGTTAATAGTATCAGAAACCAGATGCAATTAGCTGACACAATTAACTTGTCAGAAGGTGAGCGATTGATAATATTGATTGTACCGGGTAATCACAGGGTAGCAGGTGGTTCAAAAAGTTGTTATTTGTAATCTGTGTCACGATGTACAAACCGTTGAACGAGTGGGGAACTTTCAAAATGTCAGCAGCTGATTCTTATCTGTTTGTTTTAGTTTTACAGTGGGTAGTTCCTCTTCTACTATGATGTGAATAGCAATACAAGACGACACATAGCGTGATTAGGAATAGAAAACCATATGTACAATTTGTAGCAAAACTAAAGCACCCTTTTAAACAAAGACGGAGTGATTCTGTTTAGTCTCTGTCCTCCCAGAGCGTGGAAACATCCCTGGGAATATGGTAATGATTTCTGAAAGGGCGCGTGTTGCATGTTGCCTCCAGCGTTCCCTCAAGGCTAAACCGCAATTGAAATTGAGATCATGGATTTCTGTGTTTGTCTTTTATTATTATTCTTGAGGGACTCAAAAGCAGCCGATTTAAAGCAATAACGCTGCAAAAAATGATCTGATCATCAATCTTAATTGTCCTGAGACACATGCCAGCAACTGAGCCGCTAACAGCACGCGCACACACACACACACACACACACACACACACACACACACACACACACACACACACACACACACACACACACACACACACACACACACACACACATATAAATGTGTACCTCTGTGTTGTGTGTGTGTGTATGTATGGGTCTGTGTCTGTGTAAGTGTATATTATTGTTTTGTGTTTATCCAAAAGGATGCCAGGCTCTTTTCATTGCTTTAGTCAGTATTTTTTATTTACTTTGGAATTATAAATGTGTGACAGCTTTCTAAATACAATGAAAAAATGTATCATTTTAGACATGAGTGGCCATAGAAAATACAATGGAACCCAACGATAAGGTCTGAAAACCTTGCATTATCTATGACGTAATCATGACAAAGCTGTCCTTTCAAGGTATTTAAAATGATTTAATTGTGACATCACATTGTTGTGGTCCTCAACCAAGCCACAGCTAAAAAAAGATCCATGTGTATTTATGTGCTCTGGTGTCACGGCAAAAAACATAAGAAATATGGTCCCAAAAAGGATAATTGCCCTGAATTTATCTGAAGATGATTTGAATATCATCTTTCTTTTAGTTTTTTTTGTTTTGTTGTTTGTGATGTTTAATGCTGGCAACGTGTTTAGGCCTGGCATTTGTGAATGTTTCACAGAGAGGGGGTGGGGACTTGCACCAGCATGTGTGAAGTGCCTTTCATCAGAATGGCAAAACAAAACTGTTAACTTGTAACATATGCAAGACTGTTGAACATCCCGATAGTGAAGCCATTGTGAGATGTTCCCAGTGGGTAAGATACAAGGACATTACATATTTGATTTCCATTTGACAAACAAGTGTTAATTGAATCCATACTCATCCACATAATTGTAGAATTGTGCACTTCACCAGACCCCCAGTCAGTAAGGGGTGCACTACCCCCTAGTGGTGGTTGAGGGAAGCACATTTTGACCTTGGTGGCTTGCAGAGAAGCTAGCCCAATGACTCATCTTTGGGCTTGGTTGTTCTCATTTCAGTCCAGGCAGGAGCTGTCAATCCTGAGACCCACGCACACTGTTGTCATCAAACCAGACACCATGATGCACCGGATGCATGTTTCTGATGCAACAAGGGCATGACAGAGTAGGTGGTGAACTAGACTGGGGACCAGAGGAGGTTGGCAGTGTGTATAGATTGGTTGAACACAGTCACAATACTGAAGCGTGATTGAGTGTGATTTATGGGGTTTGAAATGGTTTCCAACTTAATGTAGTACATGCTGCTAAGCCTTAAGAGGAATGTGTCTGTAAATGTGATTATGCAAAGGTAGAACAGTCTAAAGTAAGAAGTTGTACAGCTAGCTGTGAACTGTTGAGAACAATTAGCATAGTGGTCCACACTTGAGATCCAGGAGACCTGCAATGTAAGCAGGTTTTTTGTCTTCACCTGAAACCAACTTCCACTGAAAATTCTGACCAAAGAAACCAGGTGAGTCAACTGTTTAATCAGCTGTTTTAATTGATCAATGAAGTGATGGCTAACAACAAAAACCAGCATAACCAGCATGAGTGCCAATGAGCAAGCATTAGAAAAATGCATTCCCACATTTGTTATCATTGCCTTACATGCAGTTTGGGGAATTGTAGTCTTTGTAGGTTGATGTGGAAATTGAAGATTAGTTAATGAGTTGTTATGTGTCAATAGAAGTTGAAAAAAGTGTATACTTTGCAATGCTTGATGTTTTGTTTTGGTACCATGGAGAACAAACAATCGATTCAAAGGCCAGTTCCTCTGATCCTCCTTTTCAGGCTGTCGGTGTTGTCCATGCATGCCATGTGACCTATCGCCCCAGCCTTGAGCACAGCGTCCACATGCATATTCCAGCAACATCAGGAGCTTTCCTTCAGAAATCTATGGCACATGCTCAGCCCCATTTCCTGTCTCTGGGGCACAAGTGTCTCTGACGTAGTTTCTAACGGAAACACCAATGGAAACGTGCCATCAATAAACGATGACCAAGATATGCTGGTTGAGGCAAGATGCTTTGTGTGTGTGTGTGTGTGTGGGGGGGGGAGGTTCTCCCTTTTGTCAGATGCCAAAAAAATACAAAATAAAACAAGAACCTTTGAAGTGTAACGTGTGGCTGAGCCAGGACATCGACCTAATGTGTGCTTGAGAGAAGGTCGTGATGGTCTCAAAGCACAAAGAAAAATAAATATTTTTTTTAAAAGGCCTGTGGTCGCCAGATTTTGACACCGCCAGGAGGGCCATGTCAGCAGGAGTCGATGGCCGGGTGTAGCCTATCTTCCCGCATTGACGTTGAGGAGCTGGGAAAGGCTCCACTGCGCTGGGGGGAACTGTGAGTGCATTCAGGCCACAGAGCAATATTTAGCCCTCCGGGGCTGTGGGACCAAAAAAAAAGTGCACTCTGGCTCTGTCAGACGCCATGACAGCGATCCCTTCCTACTCCAAGAATCAAACCTACTGTTGTGGTTGTGGCCCAAAAGCAGCTGACGCAGGAGCAGGGATAAGAGCAGGGCTACAGGGTATGGGTTGGGGGTTGGGGGGTGGTGGGGGGTGGGAGGGCGTTGGGGTGGATTCCCATCCAGATATACTGTAATTTGATTATAGCATCCCGGCACTGTGTCGCCGCAGTCTCATGTTCACCCCAAAACCCAGTAATTCCATAACAGCTACCAAAAGCAAATTATAAATTTTTTTCTTTCCTCTCTGAAAGAGGTTTATGCTTGTGTTGTAGTACAGTTTGATCTAATTTTGACATTAACTGGCCTCAGGCAAAGGAATTAAGGAGATGCTGGATTTATTCTATTTGTGCAGGTTATGTTATTTCTGAATAACATTTTTTCCTCTAAATGTTTTTTTTTCGATCCATCTGTCTGTTTTTCTTTCTGTCTGTCTGTCTGTTTGATGAGTCTAGGTCCCATTTTTAGTAGATTTACTTCTTTATGTAGATTTGTTCTTTAATTAATTATTTAATTATTTAATCTAATTTATTTTATAGTAAGACATGAATTACCAGTATGCAATATTACAATCATTATGCAAATTACTCAATTTTTCCTGTAGCCTTGAGCAATATTTTTATTTGTTTATTTATTTATTCATATATTTATTTATTTTTCAACCCTTCTGTGTTTGATGTCTGTGTCACTGGAATGATGAAATCAAATTAAAGGGCATGACCGTTTGAATGCATTATCCAGTAAATTCATTACCGATCTGGGGCAGTATTTCACTCCTCCCACCGGTGTGTTACACCAGCCAATTGATTTTACATCAGCACACAGACTCAAATAATCCTGTGTTGTCTTAGTATTGAGCATGAATCTGTTATTACCTGACTTTGTTACAGCAGAAAATTAATCCCCAGGGAAGGGTTAAGCACGTTTCCAGCTGACTGTAAATGATAGTATACTGTGCAAGTCTGCCACCCCGACCATGTTCATTGTGTGGGTCTGCTGCATAATGTTTAAGAATGAGCAGAGAATTCTGGGCGACTCTGAGTGAGCATTGCATCTATCAGGCTGAACATTTCCCTTCTGTCACCAACCTGGATTACGCTAAATGCATTTTTGCCATGCTAGTCGGCGCACAGATTCTATCTGCTTTGACTTTCATCTATGTTTGTGATTGTGTTTATTGTGACTCTTTTTTCCATATCATATTAGAGTACTACTACTTTGTACTTCCCCACTTTAGATTGCATTGACATCTATGACTTATTTGAATCTCCATTAGTCTTAGATAAATCTGCACATCTTGAAAACCGGGCAAAATAATTTCCTTTGAATGAAACAATTTAAAATAAATGTTTGGTTATGTTGAGGGGTTGCTTAATTTAAAAAAAAAAGAAGTTAAGTTCCTTCCATCCCTAATATCTTATAAGTCTCTCTCTCTCTCTCTCTCTCTCTCTCTCTCTCTCTCTCTCTCTCTCTCTCTCTCTTTCTCTCTCTCTCTCTCTCTCTCTCTCTCTAACCAACAATATTCCCTGAGAAATTTCTCAGTGGAAACATGATTCGTTTATTTTAATGAGCAAAGATGAGTCTGAGTGACACTAATGGGGCGGTATAAAAAATGGTGTCAATCTGGTGCGACGGCGGTTCACTGAACAACACATTAGTGATTAAATAAAAAAGGTATTTCAAGTCTTTAAGTACCCCTTTCTCCCCAGTCCGTGCAATTGAGGGGGGAGGGAGTAAGAGGTGGGTTTAAAAATGCCATTCATTATTAATAACTGGGATGACACACAATAATTTGAACTGGAAAGTCCTTGGATGTGGGGTTCTTTTGGCAAAATGCTCAGCAAACACATTTACCATTTATTCAGGATAACCTCTCCTCAACCCCCTTCTTTCAGAGGTAGATGCATAAAAGCCAATAAATTGTACACAAGGACAAGATATTGAGGGGCAGCAAAGTGGGGACTTCATGAAATGACATGGCTTTGATACAAAGGAAGCTGACAGAGTGAGCAGAGCAACCAAATGGCATTTATAAAGATGAAGTTCACTGGTTCAAAAATCAAGAAGGAGCAGCAATCAATTTTCTGTGCATTACTAGTAATTACAGTTGAATAAATGAAAGCAATTGAGCACAATGGTAGCAGTATATTTACAATACATTGGAACGTAACAAAAGCAAATCGAAATACTGTTGAACTATAGCTTCTATGTAAAGTGAACTTTGCCTGTTAGCTCAAGCTGGAGTTATACAGACTTAAAACATTCAGAATGTAATTAGAGGAGAATATGCTTAAAGCACATATGGTGCAAATCATAGTTCCATAGTTGTGTATGTACTTACAAAAGGTGAGATTTTTATCTAGTGGAAGAATGTGATTTGCCTTCCCCCAATTGCACACTCATTGACAGAATAGCATGTGTGATTTAGGCACTTTCTTTTTGCATGCATGCAACATCAGTCAATATCACAACTCACAAAATATACAAAACAGCAGACCCAGGTAAAGTGATATAAGGCCAATGAATAGGTTTGTCATGACAATGAGCATATTTGTGCAGATCTCTCTGACATATGATTGGTTTTTAATGATTGTTTGTAATATTGGATTGAAATTGTACCATCCCACCGGCCATATTTATAGTTTTGAGAAGTCAGTGATGGACATAGAGACGGAAATGAAGAAATAAGTAAACTAACAAAGGCAATAGGGTGGCTTCACACATGGGATGTTCCTGAATCCAAATGCACTATGCAAATGAGCACAATTAATGAGCTCCCCAGAATATTATCAACAGTTTTCAGATTCAAACTATTTTTGTTTGCTTTTTTGGGGGTTTGTGCACAATGAAGACTTGAAACTACATCAAATCCATCACTTAACTCTACTTTCAGAGCTCATTAACATAATTTTATTTGTGCTGAGGCTGTATTATTATTATTATTATTATTATGTGGTATTATTAAGTTTAGTGGTATTAAGTGGTAGATGGGATAACAATATTACATAAAAAGCTGAGTGCTATGTAACATCATACATGCAATCAAGCTTGTGTTCATGTCATCTTGTCTATTTTAAAATAGCTCTCTGTAGTGATTGTCATGATATAGCCCTGAACATACTGTAGACACAGCACATGGCCCCTGTCATCCGATCACAGAACATGTAATAAACAGAGGTCAGTGGAGTCAAGCGGCTCTGCTCTATCTGGATCCCAGACAATGTCATCTTAAGATAGACAGACGCTTCTTTTCACAACTGGATATTACAACAAAATAAGTGATCTTGTTCTCCTTTAATGAAATGTCAAATGTTGGGCCTCAAATTTCCTGTGAAATCCAGCCCTGACTAATATTATCTGAGAAGGCCATCGATACAATTAAACTGTTACTTACCTTTTTTCACAACAGACAATTTTAAATCAGACAACATAAACACATTTAGAAATATATATATAAACAGAAAATAATATCTGAGCGGGTCACTTGATTCAAAAATACTCTCAATGTATGACTGATGCCACCTGTGATTTAATAAAAGTGTCAAGCTGTACATATCTATCACAAGAAACAAATTAATAATTCAAACCTCCGGAGAACCCAGCTGAAAATGAAGAGCTGGGATGTATGTACAAACATATAGACATGCAGACATAGTCACAAACACTCATCATGGGATGACTGTGAGACAATAACAATTTTTCAAATATCAAATGTAAAAAGCCAATATTTTTATTCCATTCAATAGTCAAAATAAATACCTACGAGTCAATTATTTTCATTATTTTGTCAACCTTTTGGTTGCTGTCAAAATTTTTAGTTTTGTTCATGTCAACAGTCAGTAAACATTACAATAAACAATTTTCTCCCTGACATCCTTCAGACAGAATTTCCATATTGTGTCACTGATATTTCTACTGAAAATATTCCACCATTTCAACAGTAAAAAGTGTCCCCTCACTGTGACCACACTCTGACAGAAACACGTAGAGTGTGCACAGAACTCGTCTTCATCGGAGTAGTCCTGAACGAATGCATTTCTAGGATATGGCCTTCTCCATCGTCTTTTCTCACTTATCATCAATTTTAAAACAGGTCAATAAGTGTGCAGAATAAATTGCTTTCTCTTGAACAATGAGGCCCAGCCTCAAGTGACTTCTTAAATGTGACCTGACCTCCGATTCTCCCCAGTGAAGGCTGTAGTAATTTTCTTGTTTAATGTTTTATTTTTATCCTTATTCTTTAATGTTCTTGTCTGTAATTTATTCAGTGACAGAGTGTCCGTCACACCAGTACCCCCTTTAGCGCAGGCAAGGGAACCCGGGGGCCGGGGAAGGGTGGGTACCTCGAATGTAAAGCCAATGCTAGTGCTTGACAGCCCCTTCTCGGACTGATCCCAGACCAGTCAGATTGTTGTTTTTCTCTTGCTCCCTGTTCTGCCGCGGGCTTCACTGAGACGGAAGCTTTATCTTGGATCTTACACTGGCATTAACCCCTAATAGTTAATGTGTCTACTGCCAGTTTCTGCTGGCTCACAATCACAGCTGGGGAGCTGCTGTGTTCTCCTCTGTCATGCTGTACAGACTTACAGACATCCACACAGACAGGAATTTGCACTTTCTTTGTGTTCTTTGCTTCTGTGATTCCTGAGTTTATAATACTTCTTCACCTATATACAATAATACTTCAAAGGAGAAGATAGCTGAACAGCTATTTATTTGTAAACTACAGATGGTGAGAAAGCCCACCAGTACGTAGACACAAATCAAGGGCATGTTGTATTTTCATATTATTCATTGTATTTTAAGGTACTGGTGCTGAATTACATTCATTCAGAACTTTACTGTTTATGTTTGACATTTCCACCATGGCAATTCATGTTCTGGCTGCAAAAAGATTATTCTAATGCAGTATAGATTGCATGCATCAATGTATTCTTCAGCCTGGTTCTTTCTTGTGAGAAAGGTGAATGTTATCTCATTAGCCCTTAACAATGAAATATGATGAAGAAGCATTATGTGAATTTCTGTTGTTTTTCCTGTACCTGACTCATGCTCTCTCACGTTCATCTTGCTCTTAAAAAGAGACACACAGGCAGCCTTCTGATTGCCACAGACAAATCACATCCATTCAGAACCTTTCATTCACCTTTCCTACCTCTCAACAATCTCAACGGGCAAGAGCAGACTTACTCACATAAACCACCTCCGCCATTTAGAGCCCTCCAGACAGCCATTTTGTAACAGACGTTCAACCCACAGCACCTGAAGTGGAAAGATGAGGATTTATTTAGTCAATTAAGGAAGTAGCAGGTGATAATACAGTTTTGAGTGGGAGTATGGTCGGAGCATGGGCAAACCCCTCCCTGATTGCTCATGTTTAGCAGGAAGTTTGTAATGTAATGTTGCACCAGTCACCCCATGAGCTCATGTACTGTGGACTGGAAAAGCTTGCCTTTTGGAATGGTGCAGAACATTGGTGTGAACCTTTTTGTTTGTAATAATGGGATTTAACACAATAGATTGGACACTAACTATTTACCTGACTGTCTTTTATCCTCAATATCAATACAAATGAAGGTTCTCTTGTTACAGTCATCATATAATTTATTTTTCAATAACATGACAAACATCATTGGTTTTTATTATGATATTTTAATCCTAGATTTCAATGTATGCTGCACTATTTGTCTGCTTGGATTAATGAAAAGTTGAATTTGAACAGAAGCATGACCTGTTTCTGTTCAATCT
Organism: Albula goreensis; assembly: GCA_022829145.1. Taxonomy (NCBI): domain Eukaryota; kingdom Metazoa; phylum Chordata; class Actinopteri; order Albuliformes; family Albulidae; genus Albula; species Albula goreensis. The sequence continues at coordinate 20,095,929 of CM040757.1, forward strand.
AATCAAAGTATGTATCTGGTATCTGTGTCTTTGGTATGTTTATCTTTGTGTGTATAAAATATATTTTAATTTGGATTTTTGTACAAATGTATAAACATATAATTGTGCATTGTGTGTGTGTGTGTGTGTGTGTGTGTGTGTGTGTGTGTGTGTGTGTGTGTGTGTGTGTGTGTGTGTGTGTGTGTGTGTGTGTGTGTGTGTGTGTGTGTTTAATGTTTACATGCATGAGGTAACTGGAAAATTGCTTGCTAAATTAACTGGACCAGCCCTGCTAACGAATGGGGCTTAATGAAGCAGTACTGCATCAATGTGAGCTGACATTTCGGACGTATAGCTGTTTCAGAGCCAAAGCTGTGCTCAGACTTACAGTTCCTCAGATGCACTCTTTCAACTGAAGTAACAACAGCAGTTAGTCATATGATTCATATTTACTCTAGAATTCAAAATCCTGTTTTTATGTATGTTTACTTCCTTCAGCTGTTTATTAGCTTATGCCATTTGTTTTGAAAAATAAAAAATAACATCTTTTAAAATATGATTCTCGTAAATATAAACTTTCCACACTGACAGTATTTTATTTCTAGCAGCACTGTTACATCCATAAGGGAACCACAGTACAGACAGAAATTTCATTCTAGACTTTACATTACAGATCTATGAACTGAGGTATGTTCAACATCATATGAAGCTGTCTCCTCACAAAGATCTCTTTGCACTGCTGATTTCTAATTGGAAACACAGAATACTCAAAAACACATCCCATCCAACTGATTTTAAACTAGCTTGACAGACTCAAGCACAGACTGCACCAGTCAGTGTCAGTTTTGTCCATGCTCTGCTTAAGCATCCACTTGGGCCTTTTTTTTCCTCCATTTGGGCAGAGATTAGTTGATTGCAATAGGAAGACTTAAAGCTTTAATGTGTGCTTTCTTCTGGAAAACATTCTAACCCCATTTAAGGCCAATACGTCAGCTACATTCTTCAGAAATACCCAGGTCCAAACATGAAAGCTCAGAAAGGAGATTTGCCAACGGCAACACTTTTCATACAGTAGGTATTTTGTACAACTGACAGCTGATTTAACTCATGCGATTCCTCTTGACAGGCGATTGCCCTACATAGTGACAATCAGTCTAAATAGTGCTTATTCAAAAATATCATGGACAAGCTGTGTTTTGACATTATATAAAAAAAAATAGTATGCAGTGACCGACAAATATTCCTGCTTTATTTCACAGTATACTGTATTATGGAAGTTATTAAAAAAAGAGAGTGACCTCCTGATGCACTCAGAGCAATAAAAGGCCCCTGATTGCTGCACGGTTCAATTAACATAAACCATTAAGCAATCAAATGAATGGGAATTAACTAAAGAACCAATGGGACTGCAAAGCCTCTTTACATGTCGCTAAAATTAATATCATGCACATGAAAGAACTCATATACGCAAGTGCATATACTTGCGCATTTACACCGACACGCTTACAGACAATGCACTGCAGGCTCATTCATGGCACATACATGCATGCACAGATGTGCATACAAAGAAGCATTTCACGTACCAAAATAGATGAGCACAAAGCAAGAACACATACAAATCCTGCATGCATACAACACACATTTGTTGGCATAAAAATTGTTTATACACACACATTCACATGCATCCATTTTCTGTCAAACTCATGAACAAAAAGCACAGGGACACAGGCTCAACAACAGAGCAATCAAAGCACATACACACACAGGACTTAGTGCTGAGATACCAAGGTACACAGTATTGATTTGAGCAAAAAAAAAAAGTTACACTCCATTTTAACAGCCTATTTATGGTACTCCAAAACTGTTGTTAAAAACATTACGCTCAATTGCGTTCATATGGTTTTTTTATGGTTGCCAAACAGAAATGGAGCAGTTTATGAAATTGGTTGCACAAGATTATAATTTTAGAATCTGAACTCATTTCATTCATTGTTTTGAAAATAAACTTCTCCTATTGGTGATTTGTTGCTTTAATTATTAATACCTGGCATGGAAATAGATCATATAGTCATTAACAATTTAGTCACTTCTTGGCAAGTGTGAAAAACCAAACAGCAAAATCATATCTCCTCCTGCTTTTTACCAACTGCAATATTTCTGTTTATTAACTCTTCTAATTATTTAATAGCATCATGTAAATTAAAATGTGTCTGACAGTGTAAATAGCCCCTTATTTTTCCAGTTTATGGTACATTATTAAGTTTCAGTTGTTTAAGGAAGCAATGACTATGTAAAACAAATAGTTAGCAATCATATTGTATTTCTTGAGACAGGTAGGCTGCTGTCGATGTAAGGTATGCTATCGCAATTACAGCTTTATTATTTATCTGCAGAAAGCTCTGATATATCTGCCCTATCATATGGAGGATATATGCCCTGCAACTGCTCTAAGGTGTTATGTCTATAGAACAGGATAACAAGTCCCAATCCTGTACAGCAACATGCTGTGCTGCTAATCAACTGTAACAATAAATAATACAAAATTGCACACCCTGTGTTTTGGTCTCCAGTGCTAAGACTGGTTATCTCTCCTACAGAATATCAAACTTTTAAAGTTCTGGAACAATTTACACACAATATTCAGTTTACAAGAGTTTCTCTTTGAAATGTGAAATGTGTGCACTCTTAATTCTCGGCCTAAGCAACCAGGGAATGTGCTTTCTTTACGGAGGAGGGAGACTGAGCACACGTTACCCAAAGGTGTCAGTTCATTTTAAGATTTGACTTGTTTGACGCCCCTTGAGATCTGCATTGTTATAGATTTTTTCCAGTTCTCTCTCTCTCTCTCTCTTTGTGAGAGTTACCTTCATCATCTCCGAATACACACCTGACTTCCTGGCGATACCCATCTCGTTCCAGTTGACCACCTTTAGTAAATCCAAAGCACATTCTTGACAGTTTCAGTCGACACATTTAAAATCGCTTTTGACGTCGCAGAATTCCACAAATCAACCATAATGTACATGCCACCATTTTTCTACCCCTTTATATATCTTTGTTTTGGAAAGGCAGGTTTTGATTTTTCTCCTTATGTTATCTTTGCCCGGAGCTGATTTGCAGCTGAGCAATGAAAGAGCTGGTGTCTGCGTTTCAGCTCCTTAAAACAGAAAAAAGAAGAGGTTTTATTCTTTTAAAGATGCTACAGTCCAACTGGCAAAGAGCTCAAAGGTCACATTGCAAAGTCATTTTTTTCTGTTATTTTTGCCCATTGGTACAGTTTCTTAGCAAATATACTAAATGAGCACTTTTGCATGCTAGGAACAGAATGAGCTGCAACCATGGTAATTATCACTTCCTGTTATTTCTGACCAGCGGGGTATCTGTAGCAGCAGTTCTCACGCTGTTAGATTTAGATTGGGTTTGGCATATGATTTATAGAGGATAAAAGTGTCCATGAGTGAATGAATGGTGTCATTTATTCTATAATTTAGAACATAAGTGTCAAAACATACATCAATCCCTGAAACTCACGAATACCTTTCAAATACGGTCACATACACACACATGAACAAACGTGCACACCCCCGCACATAAATGCACAGGCATTTACTGATGATTGCCTATTGCAGCGGCTGTACTTGTACCGAATACGTGTGCAGGATTTACCAAAGTGCACATGCTACCTGTCGTCTACTGATGGGCTTTTGCATCAGTCAGTTATGAGCTGAGGACTAAAACAGACAGGAGACGGCTGGAATCCCAGGAGACTATTCTGTAGTCAGGGATTAGTATTCAAAAAGCACTTTAAAGCACATCTGAGCATAGTTCCTTTTCCTCTGCATTTTGAATATATTCGTTTTTAATCAAAGTGCATTCTATCTGCCTCTGTCAGGAAGGTATTAAACATTCACGGTAATTGAATGAATGTGATCTCGGCTCTCTGATCTTCAGCAATGTACTGCCACATATCGTGTTAATGGAGCCGATTATTGTATCGTTAGTGATAACCACAAAAGCAACAACAACAAAAAGTTAAGATTTTTGTCCCTCCTAACATCAAATGATTACAAATACTTCATTACACATTTAAAGCCAGTTAAAGACATTTTTTTGTTATATTTCAGTCATAGTGCACTTATATCTTAGTGGGGAATACAACAGGAGAATGCAAAGCAGGTCTGTATGTAAGTAGTCATTTCTCAAGGGTTGCATACGCTGTCACACTCCGTATCAGGCAATGTCTTTTCACAGGCACCTGTGTGTCGGACCAGCACATCTGTCTCTCTCTCCCTCTCACACATGGACTGAGCTGCCCGGAGCATGGGCGGCCGTTTCGCCTCCCCCGCCTCTTTTCCCACGAGCCGTGTTTTTGCCTTTTCCGGCAAGAACTGAAGCGACAAAACCAACGGCTCTGCCTTTTTGACTACAAAAAAAGCACACACAAGAGAAAGTGCAGCGTTCTGGTGCCAGGCTCCTGTTGTGCCCTGTGGATTCGCTCCAACGCCCGCCCCTTGGGGAGCCCGGTTATGCCCTCCTGAGTGTGAAAGAGAAACAGCCCGGCGTCCAGTGAAAGCGCAGTTACCCGGATAAACCAGACTGAGGCCCGCTGTCTGCGCAAACCCAATCGAGCATGTTGGAGCCCACGAAGGTCTCCACAGAGACCACGGAGACACGTTCTGCGGTTGCCACGCGGAGGCCGGAATCCGTATGGCACATACCCGGTGAGCCGTCCGCCCTCAGTCCCTGCTGTGCTGCATGCTTGGCTGATTTTAATCTCCTACTTACCCAAAACACTGCAAGCACTGCCACAAAAGAGAATGGAATTTAAGTTGTGAAATGCCTATTAATGCAGCTGATTAAAATGCAAGGGAGGAATTATGATTTTAGAAAGGAAGAGAATGATAGGGTAAAACTAACACAGAGGGAAACTTGGAAGGGTGAGACTATGAAAGAGTGAAGGAGAGGAAAAATGAAATGAAAAAGAATGCCAGAAGGAGACAGAGTGATAGAGAGAGAGAGAGAGAGACAGAGAGAGAGAGAGAGAGAGAGAGAGAGAGAGAGGAGAGTGATGTAAATATAAATCAGGGATGGACTGGTCTTTCCATTGACATAGTTTCATATCTGTTACCTGTGACATTATGCTCCACTGAGGTTGTGGTCACTGGAAAAAGCTGTAAGTACTTCAGAATAACATCACATGAACAAAGAATGAACTCCTCATCAAGAGACCAACAATACAGCGATATAGTATTTAAGAACAATGACAAACTTTGCCTGTCTGTAAACACATACACGATGCAGTTCTATTTTTAATGTATTGCACAGCAACATGTCATCACAACTTACATTAAATTTTTCAATCAAATATAATTCTGACTTTCATTTCATCATTACCTTTAGTGATAAAGTAGGACTAACACAGTGGTAAAGTATTTGAATATTTTGATATATTTAGTCAAATACAGTTATGCAATGAACAAGTGAAACAAGCCTTGCTACAATTTGAAACAGTGGAGGTTTACACAAACATCTATTGACCCCCTCAGTGAGACAGAACATTCTGATCAGCTCACTGTCCATAGGCCACACTCAAAGCTGAACAAGCTGTATAGTTAAGAGCCTCATTGGAGGAGAGCCCCTCTAAACCAGATCTGACTCTATCAGTCTGTGACAGTGTATTGGTGAAGATACACATAGCTAGAGACTGTCTTCCCTGATTCCAAACCCAAGCTTAGGGCAGCCTGATCTTGCATTGTCCATGTCTTTGGACATTTGGAATGGACTCAAAGGAAAGTATGTCTAAGTGCTCATGTTGCAAACATGTTGTTTACAGAACTGTCCTCTCTCTCTCTCTCTCTCTCTCTCTCTCTCTCTCTCTCTCTCTCTCTCTCTCTCTCTCTCTCTCTCTCTCTCTCTCTCTCTCTCTCTCTCTCTCTCTCTCTCTCTCTCTCTCGTAATGTTTGTCTGCATATAAAGCGGCCATTTTCTTGACTTTTGCAGAATGACTTGGCTGGATGTGGCCAGACTGGATGTGAACACTCACAGATGCATTCTCTCCTCCAGCTGTAGATGCTTCTACTCACCGTTTTTTGATACGCATATGTTTTAACCTGTGAAATGCTAAGATGCTTCTCTGTTGTTTGTGGACTGCTATTCAAGTCTTGTTGATTGTCCTCCAATCAATTTAAGTGTCTTCCATGATGCAAATGAATAACATTTTCAACATTTATACATTTAGAGAAGCTGCGAAGATGTGACAATATCAGAGGTGAAAACTGGCTAATACACAGAAAATATGAAATAAACAACTAAGTAAGGATTCACGGAAGAGATGGAGATATGGAAAAGACTGAAACAATCTCCTTCTGGTGATATCCAGAGATGTAAAATAAATTCTACCTGACAACTGCTCTGTTCATTTAGAGGGATTGTTTATTTCATGAGAGGCAAGGAATAGAGGGATTTCAGCAAAACTGTAAACGCCTGCAAAAAGTGAAGCTATGCCTGGGAGCTGTTTGTTTGATGTATACAGCATACTGCAAAAGTACATAAAGTGTGTCCCTTATCTTATTGGAACAGTAGCCTTAAGTATTTCTGCAAACTCTTACCTCTGAATTATAAATCGACATGAAGCAAGATGCAAATCTTAGTACATTGTTGTGCGACAGACAAATGAAATGTTCCCATTGCAGAAATGACCTACAGATTTAAATGATATGTAAGTTGTGTGGCTACAGAATGACAGACATTTACCTCTCAGGACTGGTAGCAAACTTTGCCTCGGCTGTCATCCTGGGTGGTAACACAATATCAAAGCACCATCTCCTGTTTTATGTATGATCGGTTTCATTAGCAAAACACATGCAATCTTTCTTTTTCTTTTTTGCTCCTTATATTCTATGATATTCAGATTTGCTTGTAGAAATACGATAGGAGATATCTCCTTGCAGGGAACCCAATTCCCCTTAGTTATACACATTTAAGAGCAAATATGCAATACAGCTGTTTCTGAATAAATTAGCATGTTTATCATGGTTATTTTTCTATTTCTGAAGACATTTAAATGATCAAAGAATTGTGTTTGTTTGAAGAAAAAAAAATACTCAGCATATTTTAAGCTAACAAGAGCTGAGCCATTCGCTCGCCTGGTGTTTGCTTATTCTTTCCAATATACAGTTGTCAGCTTATTTGGCACTTTTTGCCTCTTTTTGCAATGTGGTTGTTTCAGGTGTATGTGTGTGTGTGTGTGTGTGTGTGTGTGTGTGTGTGTGTGTGTGTGTGTGTGTGTGTGTGTGTGTGTGTGTGTGTGTGTGTGTTATCTTTGACTTTCCTTAAATCTCACCCTTTAGAGATTGTATATAACTGTATAATCTCCATCTGAAACACAAAAAGGTAAGCAAAAGTTTCCAGGAAAAAGCTAAACATCAGCTTTTGTTAAACAAACTTTCATAAGTAATTGAAAAATCAGCTCAAACACTGTTTTCTTGGCCAGTTTAATTTGTTTGCAACATGGGTATGCAGAAAGATTAATTAGGACTACGCTCCTGCAGTTAGCAGTTCTTTCTAGGGGTTGCCTCTTGCCATTTGCAGGCTGTGGCCTCACACAACCCACACCGCCTGACCTAAACTTCCCGGCACAATCTACAGTGTGGTTAAGCAAGGATGTGCCTGGTCCTCTGGAATTGAAGACAGAGGAGGAAAAACACAACCACATGGTCCTGTTGATATTTAGACTCATTTAATCAATATTTGTCCGACACCTTTGTCAGAACACTTAGGAATGATTAAGCTGGATCCGGAGTTGTGGCAGCTGCCGGAATAGCAGAACAAAGTGGGGTTGCGTGGCCCGTGATCAGCACTTTCCTGATGCACGCCCGTGCGCCTGCTGCATGTTATAAATCACACTGCATTAAAGCTCATTTACATTTAAGGAATACCCTATGGCTCCCGAGTACAGGAGAGAGGAAGAAAACACATTACATTTTGAGCCTCTCTGCGAGCAAATGAGTAAACACAATGCTTTAGTCCTGCACACATATCAAGCACTCAGATCACTGCTGCTATTCATTACTACCATGGCTTATACACTCAATGGCCATTATTAAACCTATTATTAAAATTTCCCTGAATAAAACATGGAGTTGGTTTGATCTTAAAAAGGAAGTTAAGAGATCTACTGGAAACAAAATGCCAGGAAATGTCCCATGTGCCCAATAATCACTGCTCCTCAGACAATACAAGCCTTAAAGACAAACTAATCACTGCTGAGACCTTAAACACATCATGCAACATGGTATTTTACACATCATATCACACAAGGCAAACATGGTTCATTGTGGGCCATGTTTTTGACATGCTGGAGTTAATGTCCATTGACTGTTAGTAAATTTGACTAGTTTGAGGGGTTCAGGGTTTGTTATTCAAAGGCTCTTCACATTTTTTTTTTTTTTTTGGGGGATGGGAGGATGTAATATGACAGATGATGCAACACATAGCAGGTTAAGATAGCCAATGACCTTTTCAGAAAGTGGCACAGGGAATCCGCGCTTGTCTTTTTGAATACTTTGTGCTGCATTTGATACAATTGCTGACTTTATTCCCCTCGTGCTGCCTGAGGACTCCCTGTCCTAGCGCACTGTTCTCCCAGTTCAATTCCAAGTTCATGCGACGACCAGAAGGTTTTCTCCTCCTTATTTTTGCTCCCTCATTCCCCCTGGAGCTGTCTCTAATTCCTCCACTTCTCTCTCCCCCTTGCCTCTTGGGCATCTGAAAGGATTACGTTTCCGGACCACAGAAATGCATTTATTACATCCATGAAGCTTTGTGAGGAGGGCAAGGTTTCTATTGTGTCCATCCAACTCTGGGTTTGTCACTGCATTGTCCCTCAGCTTTTTGTGTCTATGCTGGGAGGGATAATGATCCAGCAGTGACTACATCCCATGTTTTGAATGCTGTGTGTTCGACTGCTCTTTTAGGGGTGAAGTAATGGCAAGGACAGAAGCAGTGAAAATCGCCCTTGAAAAGCCTTCAGGGAAATGTGTCCAATAATGAAGAAGCAATCAGAAAACTGACTTCTTCCCTACATACAAAAAAATGTCATTTCTGCATTGATTTACACAAGACATTCATTCTGTACAGAACTGGGATTCAGTACTCACTGCACAGTCATACTGTAAACCAAGAGTAGCCAACCCTGGTCCTGGGGATATGTCTACTACAGGGTGTGCTGGTTTTTTCCGTGTCTCATAATTTAATTGATCACTTAACATAGGTTATTGCATAGTTAACTCACCTGGGGCCTCATTTATAAAAGTTTGCATACTTTTTTAATTAAATAGTTATGTACACCAAACATACAAGTTTGCAAATGCAACAAACAATTCTGATTTATAAAACTTGCATACGCAACACATATGCATGTCTTCTGTTATAAATCACAATTAATCCTACAATTGTGTGTGCATGAACGTGCACAACAACCACATTCTGAAACGGCCACATTTAAGCATGTATGGTGATCCGGAAGTCAAAATAAAGAAACTTCTCGGAATGCAAAATTTAAGCTTTAGTCTCCTAAACAGAGATAGAGAACAGAGATAAGAAAAAATGGAATTTGAGGCTGCCACAGCACCGGGGTGACACATACAAAAACCCTTTCATGGCAGGAGGCTACCTCGGCTGTCAATTCCTCAGGTATAGAGAGTCACACATGCAGATCGAAATCAAGAAAAATTGGTGCGATATCAAGGTTGAGGAAAACAGGCATATACTTGCCCAACGGCAAGTGTAGGAGTGATGGATGGTGGTACGGGGGTGCCACCACTGAGCTCCCTTGAAGAGCGGCTCGATGTGATCACCTGAGTTCATAAAAAAAAGAATGCTTTTTATCAATATGAACGAATCATGATATGACCCTGCATGGCCATTGGACCATTGCATTTGTCGGTGTCATTTGTGTCATTTGCTGTCACTTTTATTGAATGGAAATTCTTACTATTTACTTATACATATTCATCTACTGACGGTGCCCTTATTGCAATGTGGATGTTGTCGATTGTACTGGTTACATAGGGAAAACCGGTCATCGCTGCAAATTGCTGTTTGATGTTTGCCAGCTGTAAAGAGGAATCTGATGTACCTCGAACTCAGAGGAATGATGCCATTCAACTCTCTTAGTATGACATGACTGAGTGAGGGCTCGGATAAAACTGATTGGTACGTTATTACCCTCTGGACATTCCCCATGGCCAAGAACCCCACAGTTTAAAGGATTTGCAGATGGGCAGATATTTGCTGGTTGCTTTGTGTAGGGTGCTCCAGCACCGGCCCCAAATCAGCACTGTGTTCCATGAGGACAACTCCTGTTAAGCGAAATCAACTCATGAGCCAGTCATCATCATGTGCAAAAAAGTAGGAACAGTCCCTGAAGACATCTTCCCATTGTGTTATCACCACATGGTCCATGTCTATTTATGTGAACAAAGTAAATTAAATAAATAAAAAATACAATGATTGTTCATATCTGTTCATTTAATTTATCACTTATTTCTGGCCAAAAACAACATTGATTATGAAAAGTACTCTGATCCTGAGGTGTGCTTTTTAGACCAAATATGTGCCCTAAAAGTAAGTACACATATCGTACCGGTATGCACATTCTCACGTCAAGTGGAATATCCCAAATTATGTGTGAAAATAAGTGTACACACTTTCTGGAGCGTTTTTTTTTGCATACGCTCAGTTTATGAATGAGGACCCTGGATCCTTGGGTCTGAAGCAGTCACTGATTTTAACATTATAAAACAAAACAAATACCCCATATTGCTTTGCAGGAGGTAGGCTGGGCATAGTAAATGTGTTATTACATTACACCACAGGTGAGGCTTGAGTGCCAGTGTATATGAGTGCAATGACCACAGTACTCTGTAAGTACATTATTATAACACAGGACAAATAATACCTGCCCAGTGTAGTAAAGGAAATCTAGCATAACACTGTTTAAAAGTTTGGAATCTAGCATAACTAGGTAACCTTCAGGTCTACAAATAAGTTTATAAATCTATGAATAACTAAACAGATGCATTGTTGCATTGTTAATTTGTACAGATTTAATTTATTTTACAGGAAAATATGCTTTGTAGTTTCAAAGTTATTAACTGCATTAACAGCCGGAAGTCTAAGGTGGTATCAAAGCAGTTGAATGCTGACTGAAGAAAATATGCTTCGGAGGTTACGTTTCTGTTGGTTTTCTTTAGAATGAGCAGCTGCATCGTAAGCCAAATACAACTTCAGCATATCATATTCAGATCTGAAAAGTCAAAATATGACTTGCGATCAAAATCAAATACTTCAGTCTGCAAGAACAGTCTGTGTGAAAGAAAAAAAGTATCTTTGATCAAGTTTCACTTTTTTTTTTCATTTTAACATCTTGCAAATGTTAACTTTTCTTTCTTTCATCAAACTGGGTAATTTGAAGATTTCTGCCTTTCCTTTGTGTCTGAATATCACATTGTGTCTTGGATTTCTTTGGAGATTATGTATTATTCTTGGAAATCTTATTTTCATGCTCATGTCACAGTGACACCATAGCAATGGTGCTCTCCAGTTACATATATATCACGCAAAAATTTCCATCTGATAACAGAAGATCTGTCCCTCACACTGATCTTACATGTTTAGCAAATGATCAGGTTAGAGAAACAAGCTCTAGAAAAATATGAACTGCGCATATTTCACTAATTGCCTCAATATGCACAGCCAATAAGCAGTAATGATGTGTGTTATTGGTTGATACCGATGTGGTCTCAATCTCAAAATCAGAAACTGTGTAAGAGCAGGACAGCCACAGTCGCCACAGATAAAAGTCCACTTATTACTCAGAAACAGCATGTGGGGTTGTCACACCACCAACAATGCGCATTAAACAAGGCTTCATTATGCTAGCCCCCACCCCCACGCAACTTCCTTAAAACTGTGTATCCAAAATCAGATTACAGAATGGCCTTGTCTGTTTTGGATTCCCTGTGGTTGGTGCTGCTGGGTGACACAATTGTTTTCTCACTGTCACATGAATGTCAATGTCCTTTTTTCTCTGTCACTTTTCTGTCTGTGTCTGTCCTTACGTGTGGAAAACACTGGCAGTTTTATCTCATTTCTTTTCCCACAATTCTGAAGTAACTCCCTGAATAATGTAAAGCCAAGCCTTACAGTCAGTGTTTATCTTAATCCTGAGGTGTGAAATATGAGGCCTTAAAACCATGTATTGTATAGAAGTAACCACTTTCTTCCTGGGGTCTAAAGATGGATCTCCCCATTAATGTGGCTTGTGCTAATAAATAATTCAGAGGACGAGTAGATGACTGAAACATATAGAGTTATAAATATCATCAAAGGGGGTGCGGGGATGGAAAAGAATTGGATCGTAACGCAGCCCCCCTCAGCTACATCAGGAAAAGGACGGAAACGTTTGTGAAGTATTGCATTCTGACGCATCTAAATAAAACCATCCTGGCTCTATGAACGCGCAAGTTCCTTGTCATGCCTGCATGGCAGAGGCAGCATCCATTTTCCAGAGACAGAAAGGGTTGCGAGACCATGCAGAGGAGAGGGAGAGAAGCACAAGCCTCTCTAAGGCACGCACAGTCAAAATAATAACAGGTTTCTTGGTTTAAAATCAATGGGTCAAGGGGGAGAATGTACTTTTTTAATTCACTCAACAATAGGGAAGGCATATGTAAAAGAAAGAAAGTCACTCATACATATCTTATGAATCAAAAAAAAACATAGCAATGTTGGGATTTAGACATTATAACACACACGCAATTTCAAGGTGCCATTGCATCTATATTAGGCTCTGTGGTAAAGCTGGGTGCAGCTTTACTAAACACTAGTTGATGAATATAATATTATTATTAATAATAATAATAATAATAATAATAATAATAATAATAATTCATAAAACCTTTACCCAACAACAAAATTCATGCATTTGCCTGGGATCCATCATACAGGATCCCATCATATACCCTGTCATAAACGCCCCCTCCCCTAAACTGCCCATGGAAATTGGAAAACTGCAGACGGTGAGGAAATGCGATCATAGCTGGGGGAGAAATGGCTCAGAATGGAGTTTACCTGGGGCTGCCCCACAGCTATTTTACCTGCAGTTGGATAAAACAGTGTGGACTGACGGGGAGGCAATTATTCTGAAAACTTTATGAATTTGAACAGAGTGACCCCCTCCATCCCCCACCTCCCCAGTTAAAGCGCCAGAATACGACATCTTTTCAAAACCTGCTAATGAGGATCCACGTGAGAAGCATGACTCAAAATCAGTGTGAAACTATTTGCCTGTATAGATTTGTTTTTGCAAAATTAATAAATAAATAAATAAATAAATACATACATAAAAAATCACTTATCCATGGTCATATATACTGCTTTCTCTATTGAGCAATGGCGACATCAAGGCTGAACATGCTAAATCAGATTATGTTTGACAAGTAAAACAGATAATGGTTGTCAGTGCCTCACAGCTGTGTCTAGATGGCAGCCAGTCTTTTGTTTACTGTTTGGAAAATCTGACGTTGTTTTTATTTGAACTGAAAGGGCTGTGGAAGTATTAGCCACATGCCATGAAGAAATGCAAGACACAACTCTTTTGATGTTTCGGCAATGAACAATGTAGCCTGTGAATGTCAGCAAAAAAGTAAATGTATTTGTTTGCTATGGTTTGTTTCAATATACATACTGCTGTAGCTCATTGTTGAGGTTCCACAAGGAGTCCTAGACCATAATACATTATATTTACTGAATCTATTTTGGTAAAGTACCAAGCCCAAGAAGTGCCCCACCTAGTAACTGTAATAAACTGCTGCCCCTCACATAGCTCAGCCTATGTGAGATGGCATAAGTCAAATGAAATAAATGGTTATTTAAAATGCATGATATGTGCATGCACTTACATAAAATTTACTATTAACAAATATCAAGATGGCAGATAAGTCAGACTCTTCCCTAAAAATGCTTGTACTCTTCATTTTTTGTAGTCCTAGCAATACAGAGCCAGTGGACATTATTTCATGTTTTCCATACACATTACATTAAAATGTCTAAGTAATGCAATGGGATACAATTTTGACAGTCCAAACCAATGGCAAAAAGATGAAAAAGACTCCAGGGTACTGGATGCAATACTAAAGATTGTGTGGCTGTTTATTTGAAAGCCTAGATAAGTGTGGTACCTATGGCAAAGTTATTTAGTTTAAAACAGTTTGGAATGTAGCTGTTGAACCCTTGTAACAGTCACGCCTAAAATTAACCCATGTGCCGCTACAACCGCTAAACACCCACCACAAACCTAATATACAGATTGAATGTCTGACTTCTGTTCTGAGCCCCAGTTTCAGATATCTCTCACAGACAGTGTTGCGTGTTCTGAGTACGGACATTCTAAGAAAACTCTCACAATGGTTTGTCTGCTCCTCCCTCATGCCCTGGAGCCAGTGGTTCGCTTGAGGATTGATTTGTAGGGGCCCTGGCACAAGCCTCTGCTTCACTCAATTGCTCAGCGGCAGAATTACTTTTTAATGTTTTGTACAAGGGTCCCCAAAACAAAGTGAACAAACTGTTGTTGTAATCCACAATAGGCCATTTAAGACAGTGTGATACATGATTCACAAAGCACTTCAGACATCACTGCGCCTAAGTGACGGCAGCAGCAGGCAGACCGGGCTACATTCCATGCGGATGATGGATTCTGAGATCTCTGTGCTGAATAGGATGAAGTGTGCGGACAACGGCTCCTCCAGCCCTTGAGGACTGCAGCTTTAGTTATTTGTTATCTTGTTGCCCCCCGGAGAATTCATCACAACTGCGACATACAGTAGCCAGCGACTGGATTCCACCTCCTGAAAAGAAATTATCTCAGACTGAAAAGTGTTTGAATGGCAGTCTATGAGCCGCTCAACCCACAGTTCACAGTAAACTCTGAATCGCACACATCAGACAGTGCTTGTGATAAAGACCCTTGCACAAGCCTCGCTCGAGATCTGACTGACATACATTTGCAATTATGGTCTGAGACAATGTTGCTGTCTGTAGATACGCTGCAGCTCATGCCCTCACATTTCCACACACTGACCGATCAACTGACCAACAAAGCTAACAGCGTAATCACACTAAACACAGGAAATGCATGGCACAACTGTGCTAAAATGGCACTAACGAGAGGATGCAGGGAAGTAGTCTTAGCCCCTAAAAAGTGTCTCCTTTTTTCTCAGACATGATCCACACAGACAGACAGTGTACATTTACATTAATACATTTTCCATGCACTGAATACAATTCTGACATAAATCCTTTCCTTCAGTATTCATATTCTTCATACCTAATTAGAACACAGAATAAAGGGCCATTTGCCCAGGGAATAATGACGATAAACCATAATGACATACTTTAAATTATTCTCCTGTGTCTGTATCAACAGTCTTATTTATCATGGTATGCGTTTGTCAATCAACACGTGGACACTTTTTTTGTAACTAAAGACATACAGACAATAGGTAGAAAAAATTTGAAATAAAAAATGTGAAATAAAAAGAATAAATTAGTATTTTTTAACCATTAACAAGTTGGGCCATACTTTTATTCAGAACAGCATCAGCTCATATTATATTGTAAATGTTGCTTATGGTTTTGAGGTCCCCTCATCTTGGTTTTTATAAAGCCATATAACAGTGTGTTTGGGGCATAGTCTCCCAGGAATATGGGAACAATCATATATTTACCTCTGTAATGTCACTCATCATTACTTTTAACATGTTTCATCATTGAAGAGATATATCTGAGAGTGATCCACATGATTGCTATCATTATCATTGAAACTAATTGTTATAATGTCATTGTAGTGTAGTCACTGCCATTCATTTGAATTAAACGTCCCTGATTGCATTGTTATTGGTACAATTAGAATTGTCACCCATGGTGAGAATGGCTCTTAAAAGGTAACAGGAATTCAGCAACATATATTCATGCTGAAATAATTTAAACTCAATACTCATGTTGCTTTTGTGTCAACTGTCTCTGTTTTGTATCCTGCAGGGAAAGCAGAAGGTCTGAAAACTGTGAATTCCCAGCTGCCACTGGATTTAAACAGAGATGCCCTCAATTAACATACCAGTCCATGGATCATACAACAGTGTGTGCTTTTCTAATGGTGTTTGGCTGTGGAATCCTTACAGTGAATACACAGTTGTATTGTTTGCACACACAACACTAATAATTCCATGCATACTGTACAAATATGTGGCTAATTAGAAATGTGTAACCATGCATATGTTAAACTGCTAATTTCATTCCATACCTGACAGATAGATTAAAATTGAAACATAAAAAAACTATATAAAAACATGGTTACAAGCTATTTATACTGAAATATAGTATGTCCGGATATAGAAGGTGTGTGTGTGTGTGTGTGTGTGTGTGTGTGTGTGTGTGTGTGTGTGTGTGTGTGTGTGTGTGTGTGTGTGTGTGTGTGTGTGTGTGTGTGTGATTGGGTGAGAGGGAAGTGTGTATGTGCATTCTTGAAATTAAGGGGCCCTAAACTTATTTGACATGAATGTATTATAATGAGCTATATAATTATATAAATTTATCACAGTGACACAGATAGCAGAGCTATCATTCATATCACAGTACTGCCCCGGGGTCATGAGTTTTAATCTGGCTCTGTCTTTTTTTTCTCCCAAAACGTCAACCCGCAGACCGGCAACAGACCCAAAGAAGTCAACCTCCTGACATCAGGACACTCCTCGACTGTGACATCACCTCGAAAACCACAGAAGACATTTCAGTGAATTGAATTACCATACATTTGTAAAATGTTTTTGTTGCATTTACAGCATTTTACATTTTTCTGTTGTTTTATTTTTCTTGATGACATAAATGATGAATGGTGACACCATGCATAACATACCGTACAGTAGTTTAAACTGTTGCATTTATTCATGTATTCATGACAAATATTTTTAAGCAAGCGAGCGAACAGTCTCCTTCTCAAGGTAAAATGTATTTATATAAAGACTAGATGTACATGTGGATGTAGGAGATGGATCTTTTTGCTCTTTTTCTGTGGAATGATAAAAAGAATGACAAGGTGAGTAGATTGAACTCCATCAGCTGCACAGACTGTGTGCGGTTGTGCTTGGTCAGCGAAGGCGCAGAGCCATCATTTTGACGTGTGATTTACAGGTGATCTCAGGTGCTGTGAGAAACCCACGCTCGGCTGGCAGTGTCAGCCTTAATGACCCCTGGGCCCGAGGGAGGCATTGGATAAAAGAGCCCGGGCAGCAGCGGCGGTAGCAACAACAATGCGGGGCCAACTGGACAAAACACATTCTGGGGGCAGGAAGCCGGGGGTGGGGGGTTGGTGTGTGTGACAATGCTTCTGTCGAGTATGCCTCAAAAGTGAACACAGGCACCACCTCTCTCTGTCTCAGGGGACACTGTCCAAAAAAGCGATGCAGGTACTGTAATGTCACACTCGTCTCCTCAGTAACGAACACCCCTGGGGGCTGTGCGGCGTGCCATTTTTCTCTGAGAACCGAGGAACTGTGGGAGTGAGAAATGCCAGCAATGTGGTTAGGACACTTTAGGGCTGTTTAAAAGGAGCTTCTCACCCTCAATAGCTTCCCCTGCTATTTTACACCATTATGATTTTTTTTAACTATTTGGTGGGATAGCAGTGTGCATGGTGTGGGTGAACTGCCACAGAGCAGAACTGGGTCAAATAATTGTCTGAAATTCTGAAACTCTTTAAACTTCAGCAAAATTCCTGTAGGTAACTGACAATTGTGAAAGAGACTACCAATTTTCACCAATATTCAGTACAAAATTCAGTAACGGTATGTAATTACCCTGACATGGCACCTGTCATATGGTGTCATTTTTATTCCTAAACCAGGTCTAATTGTGGTCAAAATATCATCCTTTAAATAACATCACCTCATGTTTTATCTGCAAAAACTCTGAATGCCAGCAAAAACTTCACCTTAAAATGTAATTGCTCCTAATGGCATGTTCATAACAAGTACATTTGAATAATCCCATAACACAGCTGTATCATTTGTTGTATCAAGCAAATATAAGCTATATTTGTTTGACTGTTTAAACTGATGCTTTAGTAGTGTCCTACACTACATGACATGAGTGCATTTGATGGTCACAGCATGTCCAAGAATGGGTGACAACAAACTAAATGCCAATTGAACAATGGTAAATAATCTATATATCAAGATAGACTTGCTTACATTTTAACTGAAATTAAGTATTAGGCAAGTTGTAAATTGTGTCAAATATGCAAAATATAGGTTATATCATAACAACAGGTTTGACTGAATATTACACATTATTACAGGTATTGTGTTATTATAATCATAAGGTCAATTTACTGTCATAATAAACCATGTCAATTGTTCTTTCATATGGGTATACATTTTTTGTAATATATTTTGTTGAAAATCCTGTGCATGAGTATTTTCAAATTGTGCCAGATTCTACAGAGTTAAATTATGTTTCATGTAAATGTGAACCATGTTCACAGCGCTGAGACAGCTAAGAGATGGCATGATCTTATGAGAGAACCAGGGTGGACACCTTCATGATTAAAGCACTGATATCTTACACAATCTCTTCATAAACCTTATTTTTTTTTATAAAAAATAAACAAATACTATGCTCATATCTGTAGACTGTTGACATAAATGTTAACTGAAATATTATTTAGTGGCATATCAATTATGTACTCAATTACTACCCACGATCAAACTTTATTGCATGGCTTTAAAACAATTATGCATACATGATACATGGTTAATGAGCGATTACAGGCCCATGACTGGATTCCCTGATGGGGATTGTTTTTCATGCAAAAGAGGGCACTCAAAGTAACCACTATAGCAATCAACCCTTAGCCTTGAGTAATTCATTGAAGCCAGTCTTAGTGTTCTGATTCTTATAAATCATAAATATGTTGTGGGTCACTGAAAAGTATGAGAAATATTGAGTGAAAATTAAAGCAGTAACTTCTTGCTTAAATATGGTAAAGAGGGATGACTCTGCGGAGACCTACAGTCAAAACTTTGGAGCCTTTTTTGTGCATTGTGCTAACGGTGCCGTTTCTATATTTTATGAGATAGGGAGGCATTGATGTAATTGTGGAAATTGCTTTGTTGGATGTTTATAGACCACTGTTTGCATTTTCATGGCAGATGGTTCTGATCTGACAGAAGACTGCAGATGTCCACACATCCTGTAGGTGGGAAATTAAACAGAGAAACACTAAACTGGAACACAAATCTCAGCCCATTTGAATGCAAATTTATTAACACAAAGGTCACTTAATTATGCAGAGTCAGGATTTTTTTGGCAAATGTTTTCCTGTTGTTTGTATGAAACAGCACCCTTACATATTTCATCGAAATAGTTATGCATTCATATAAATATGTATGCTGTTGGTTCAACAAAACATTCTCGGGAATTTATTTTATGAAAATGAATGTTACTGACAGGAAAACAACATTAATCTATGCATTGTTTCATTCATTGGTTTGGTCCTTTCTCACTTTTTAATAAGGATTTAAACATTTAGCAGAAATTCTATTGCAACCGAAAGCAAATCAATCCAGAGACAGACTGCTTCCCTCTAGCCAGAAGTCTGTGTCTCAATATTGAATACAGTCTATTGGTAAACAGTCTAAAAGTAGCCTTCACTCTATACGCAAACCTGGTCCATTTGTCACCGGAAAAGGTCACTCCTTTGACAGCACAAACCTTTCTCAGAAAACTTTGCTGCAATGCTGTTCAATGGCGAGGTCACACAGGGATGGGAACCTCAAAACTCTCCCTCCAAAACTCCAGATTCATCAGGTCAGCCACAAGCCAACCTCCTCCATCCAGCCAGCTTACTTATACTTATGAAAGTAATAATATTAATAATATCCCAGTAACATTCTCCTCTGACAATTACAATGTGTAATGGTATATGGAGCCAATTGTTAAAATGGATATAATTTTCAGTTTCACATATGAATTTTTCAATCTGCAGTCACAGGAAATGGTCCTTAATTTCTGGCGTACCTGCACATTTTATGATTTTGATGACCAGATAGGGTGTTTGGAAGCTTCCAGAACCTGGAAAGAACATGCAGGATGTGCTGTGTTTTTGTGAGTGAATGTGCATGCATGTGTGTGCATTTGTGTGTATGGTTATTTGTGTGCATGGATATTTTGTGTGTGCGTGCTTGCAAAAAAGCAAGGGAGAGAGATAGAGAGAGTTAGAACACAGAAAGACAATGGAAATGTCACAACAATTGAGGATGTGTTGCTGAGATGGACTGGTGATAAATACTTTTGCTCTCTTATGGTTGACATTGTGGGAGAGATGAGATACAGTTTTAGGCTGCAAAGAAAGGTCTCTGAGCACTGGAAATGCTATTTGCAGAAGAGTATATGGCACTGTAAAGGTGGTCTATAGCTGCACAGGATTCTATCCTTTATAACACAGTGCTGAATGATTCATTATTGTCAATTATGAGGGTAAGAAGTGCTGGAAAATGACCAAAAATAAACTAATGTATTTCAGCTCACTAGCCTATCTATTATGTAACTGGCACATGCCTCAATTTATGCTCCAGACATTCCACCACGGAGACAGGATTGCAGGTATCCAGCTTCAAAGAAAGTTTTCCCCTTTTTACTCATTCCAGAACATTCTTTGAAAATGTACAATAGAAACTGAGCCAAATTTGTTCTAATCATGAGGGTTTGTCAACAGGGAAAGGTCATTACCTTGGCAATACAGAGCAATCTATATCACACTTTACATAAAAGCTAATCTAAGCTCAAGCTAATTAGTCAAATAATAGTAAAAAAAAGATTTCTTTATTTCTAGCTTTTACTGTTGTTGTGGGAGATGTTTTGTCATTTCCTCACAGTAATTCATGAAAAAATATATAAATAAAGGGAAGCAACTAGCTCTGCTGTGATCTGTAAGACAATATTTTTGGATGTCAAATTTTCCAACAGAAAAAAGCCTAAAGGCTCCAGGAAAGCTAAACACTTTATTCAATGGAGGAATGAGGCTTATGTGCCAACTGTATGGGGTGACAGCATTCAATACTTCTGGATAGTGAATAGACTGCACCAGCATAATGCTTTAATGCTTGTAGGTCATTCTGTGATCTACAAAACATATTATAGACATAATTGAAATAGAAATTATTTCCAGTATATGATAATGCTAAAAATAGTCCTGTTACTCTCTCATTTAAATGTGAAAACTGGAAAGTAATTATATATTTGTAGATTCTATATATATAGAGAAATTATTTCTAAAATATACATGTATATTTGATTGTATTTTTTTAGAAATAATTTCTATATATATATTTTTTTTTTTGGGGGCATTTACAAATATATAATTACTTTCCAGTTTTTCCATTTAAATGGCAGAGTAACAGGACTATTGTTAGCATACCCCGTTTCTCCTTTCATAACGTATTTAAAGAGTCTCATTTCAGCGCACAGACATATCAAGTCACTGAGAAATGTAAGGAAATCTGGAACTGGAGTAATTACTTGGAGCATGTGATTAGAATGTCACTCTGTGACATCTGCAAATTAGATACGTCCTTCCTCATCGCGGGTACCGCCAGGGTCCTTTGGCATGCAAACGTCACTGGCGAGAGGTCCCCTTGTAATGTGGGCCACGTTTCGGCTTTTCACACACTTACATAACCTGAAACATTAATGTCATGTCAAATGATCTTTTCCAGCCAGGAGTACATTTCACATGTATGATCACCCAGTCCACTGGTTCTTTATGTCCTTCAAGACAGCACTGGAAATCATGTTAATAATTTAGAGCTACGCAACGTCATGGTTCAAATTATAATCACAGCTTCTCCATTTATGACATTACATGCTGACGTGGCAGTGAAAGCCTTTGTTACATGTACCATTCTAAAATCACAGCACTTCTGGTGTCTGAGTGGCACATTCACATATAACGAGACTGTAGCTGTTACTTACCATTGCCGTGGTTCCATTCCTGTTTCATTATTTTAAAACATTTGCCAACTGGTCGCAGCATGACAGCAAATGTCTCACTCCAACAGATGAGACTATTCCTGCGCAGGCAAGGAGGATCTATTACTCCAGTTTAGTTTATCTGTTAATGGTGTAAACAGCCAGATGTAATTCTGCAAATCTTAAAAGTATTTATTTTCTATGGGGAATAATCCTGTCACCATGGCACAATCAACTAAAAGTGAGACTCTTAATAACTGGTGGATGGATCATTTCAAAGCAGCATTCGGGGACTTATTGTTTTGCAATTTGGAGAAATCATGGGCGGTGATGGATCTCTGTGTGTCGCTGGATATTTCTGGAAACAGATGTCATTTGCCTGGTGATTTATTTGCAAATGCTGTTATCCGACGACCACTGAATCTCCAGCAGCTCGGGTGCATTTCTCCTTTGTGGCAAATCAATTACAGGATGAACAATGCCCTGCAATGTTTTCCCAGTCCCACAGTTAACAGCCTAGCAGATAAATGCACAGAGAACACAGGTGTAAATAAGCTGGAGGAATATGCAGGATCCTCACATTTGCACAGCTTACTTTTTTAAAATGTATTAGCTGACATCTAAAACACAGACTCTCATTTCTTTTACCCTTTGAAATAGCCTTTGCCTATTCCTTTAAAAAAAAAAAATGTGTAACCCAACGTGGCTGTCTGTGGGAGAGAAGATAATGTTATCAAAAGAGATGCCCAGTCAAGTGGTACAACAGGGACCAACAGTGAAGACACATATGCAGGTGACTATCATTCAGATTACAAAACAGCACATCCAAATCACTCTGCTATATTAACAGTGTTAATCTATGGCCTGATGTGGTGTAGATTGGATTAACCATACTTGTGAAATAACATTTTTTGTGACTTGTGTTGAAGATGTAATCAAGGACTCGACTTGTAGAATGGGTAGTATTGGTTGGAGAAACACTTCAGGAGATTCATATGAAAAGCAATAATGACCCACTACTTTACGTTCATATGCAGCTGAATTCATGGGCTTGCTAGTGCAACTGACTGAAATTTCAACAAAACTGCCTTTCGTGTGCAGTTATTTATAATTAGTCAAAATATAATGTGACTAGTTTGGCTCTGTGTTGGGCAAACATAATATCTCTGTTTTCTTCTTTTTTACAGTTTTGAAGTGCAAGACAAAAAATGTTTTCTTTGGTTGTATTTTAGATTCATTTAAGGCCATAAAACATCTCCACATGATTATGCTCCTCTTAATAAAGTTATATTTATCTGGTGTGAAAAGTGGTCAGTCACAGCCAAAGTCTGAAATTGTGCCTTTTGAGGCTGTGTGTGATTCCACCTGCATATTTACAAAGCTTTTCATTGTCAATGGATTGAGATTTTTTTCCAAACAGCCACATGGTCAGATGGACACTGTTCTGAAGCCTGAATAGATGAGAGTCAGGTGCCATTTTGGCTCCTACTGTGCACATCGATTGAATGGATTTATAGAGACCCTGTCAGGTTCACAGAAATGGTACTATTGAGTGATGTAACTTCTGTCATCCAAACACAGTCAGGTACAGAAAAGTGACAAGGTGGGTTTCAAGCTTTGCTGTAAGTGGCAGATGTGACACATCTCAGAAAGCACTTATCAAGGGAAACAGAGCTTGTTACTGTTTAGCCTCTGTTTTGGTGAAATATGACAGTACTGAGATCACATCATTTAAACCTAGCCCTTGAACCATGTTTCTGACATCTCTGATTCTTTTATGACCATCACCTATTCCACTGAGCTGTTAACACAGTGAATGGTTTGTTAAGATAACAGAAATGTTTGTCTGGTGTCAGCGGATGTAAAAAATATTGCATGGCATATCGCTTGACATCGCTTGACTAGCTTGTACCTTGTGACAATGTGAAACTGCTCATAGCCTTTCCTGACTATATGAAGCCTGCCACGCCCATGGAGCCTGAAGAACTGTACTCATGTGAGTATCCTCATGTGATCATGCCAATCAGGGACACAACACACATTTCATTATTAATCATACAGTGTGTTTTTATTATTATTATTTTATTATTATTATTATTATTATTATTATTATTATTATTATTATTATTATTGTGCTCTTTTGGGCGTAGCATGCTTAACCATGTAGCAAATAAATACAATAAAACAAAGGTGCAAAAATGAGTACAACCAAATGAGTTAAACTCAATAAATTGAACTTGTTGTATTTTATTATGTGCAAACAAATACATATTTTATACATGCTGGAATTTATATATGGTGCATAATAAGGTCAACAATGTTATTTCTGCTCATATCATCCACTACCAATATTCTGGTATTATTGACACAATGCTGTCATTGAGATTAACAGGGTTTCAAGTGGCGATTTGGTGCAACCATTAAATATTAACATGCCATGAATCCGTGCCAGTCCAGACCACCAAACAACAGATCCGACCTCTGCTACACCCTCCAGCTCAAGTATGGAAACAAATGACAATGAAAATAGCAACCTGGCAGCATCTGTCATGTTATGCAATTATGGCATTTATGTGTATGTATTTCTAATAATAATGCAGCGTTTTTGCTTATGGCTGCCTTTTTATGCCAAAAAAATAAGGCAAAATAAGGCCCCAGGTCTTCATCACTGTTGAACACTCAGGTAACCTGGTTGAGTTTTTCCAGATGTGAAGTCAGCTTCTGGTTAAACTATGTTTCTAATGAAGCCCATAGGAATGTGACATACAGCTCCTCCAGTGTGGCTGACTTCAGTCACAATGAATGGATCAGTGGATACGGGTGGATATATCAACATCCCCCACTGAGTGAAATGCAGCCTGCCCATTGTGTTTGCAGCAGTGTGTGTTTGTGTGGACTGCCCACTGCCATATGGACCATTTTGTTACTACGCTTGCAATCTGTTGCTGGCATATATCGCACTGTCCAAGAAGTTGCTTATTTCTGATTTGTTTTCATATGCACATGTATATTTTCCATTTAATCTGATTGTTTTCATTGGTATTCTGCATTGTTGTGGTCACAAATTAGCTTATGGCCACCGCTGTCCAGCAACATCCGCTGTGTCCTAGGACCCAATTTATTAACTATGAGTGCATACATCTCAAGTCTCATCCTATATACATACGTATACGTCACAATATATACATACACAGATTCTGATAAATTAAAAATAAGAACAATAAATATGTTCTCTGAATTTTGAATGTCCTTTGGCATGGTATTATGGTAAGCAATTATAGTGAAATATATATATATTTTTTAATATATGTTGTCTATTTTTCCAACTAAGTTTTGGTCACAATATGTATGAACATAAACTACACAAATGTAATATAATTGACCATGCTGAGATACATTAAAGTCTTCATAATTGGCATAATACATGATAATCTACTCATGATGTCTTTACTCTTCCTCTTGTGCAATTTGGACACTCTGTTTGGTTTTCGTTGAAAGTTTTTTTTTTCCTTGATAGCTCCATCTTTCCCTCTAGCGATACATGCTCAAAGTCTCTTGAGATGTTTCCCTTTGATATTATGAGACTAAGCTTCCTTGTGAGGAAAGTTACAGTAAGACGTGTTATTTTTTTTTTCCGCAAACTTCAAAGCCTGTTCACATGTGAATGAAGGTAGAGCACTTGATTTATTGTGAGTATCATTAGCTTGTTCCTTACCTTATGTATATAAGCTATATGCAGAACTGAACTTTCTGCACCAGTAAGAACAGTTTACCCTTAATTTGTGTGAACTGCTGCATAAAATCTTAAATGTTCCCAGTATTAATTTATCTCAGAGATTAAATACACTGCATTAATTTAGCACTGTTTTTCTGGGTAAAAAAAAAACAATTTTCAGAGACAATTCTTAGTCCCTTATCTTGTTGACCACTCCCTTCAATAGCTCTTACCGATTAAACATAAAATTAAAAAGTATTATGAGCATTGTTTCAAGTTTTTGTCAATGATATATGTTTAAAGATCATCAATGTTCCGACTGAGATCTATCTGCTTTCAACTTGCTACAATCATAAGAGTTATTATGTACTGTTGCCTGCAGTTGACACTGGTCTGATGGTCTAATGAACAGTCTAATGAACAGTGGCATGTTTAATGGAATGGTAGCAGAAAGGTTGTTTCTGCTATATAGTAAGACTATATGGTTTAAATATTCAACTCTATATCAAACATACAATCTAGATCAGCAATCAACAGGTTTCGGCACTTTTTCTTGTGCTCTTCATGTACTGATTGATAATATTTGTCTTTTGTCATCACTTTCTGTTTATATTAGTAGAATCCGTAGGTTGACTATAGCCCCTCACAGATTGTCATATAGTTAAGGTAAGTTATTTTTTTACACAGTGGCTAATAGTGGCCATCTCCCACAGGCAATGTGGCTGGAACATGACTTGCAAACCTTCAAATGAACTGAGCTAAGCTTCTAAAATGGTGGGATACAACCGAGAAGTGTCACATTGGGATATTGCACAAAAAAGTATTTAAAAAAACAGAATGTAATCTGTATTTTCAAATGTGGCAGGGTGGCCCAAGGTCCACTTGAATGGACTCAAGGCTGATGCTTATTAAACATAATAGAATCATATTTGAAAAGTGTCTTTATGTAGGACTGTTGGACTAGGTCCAGTGTCCCCTATCCATATCCTGATCTTATCTGTTATTTACTTAAAGAAAATATGTTCCTAGGTTATCACCCCTGCGTTTAAGGATGGGCCCTGATGGGTCTGTATAAAAACACTTTCTAAATAAGTTTTTTTTCATTGCACTTGAGGCTTTGGGGTGTAGTGGAGGACACAATTCAGTCTCTTTTATTTCAGGGACAGAGTGGGCCTTGTCCCCCTTATTCCAGGATGTTTTGATGTCCTCGAGGCCCTCAACCATAAGGGTACATAATGGAAGAGAATTAGAGAAGAGTCCGCAGAGTATGGCTGCTCATTCACCTGTCCCATTTACCTATTACCTCTGTAGGTTTGAGATTGTTGGTAGCAAGGCAATATTAGAATTAAGGACATGTCTGATTAACCTCTGCAATATAACATATATTTAGAATATGAAAGTTTGGCAAAATAGATTTGC
The DNA here is from genome assembly GCA_022829145.1 of Albula goreensis. Classification (NCBI taxonomy): domain Eukaryota; kingdom Metazoa; phylum Chordata; class Actinopteri; order Albuliformes; family Albulidae; genus Albula; species Albula goreensis. Next base: position 20,123,128 of record CM040757.1, read on the forward strand.
TCTGTATGTAAGGATAACAGGAACCTCATTCTCAATTTTGAGATTGATTAATTCTAGCACAATTTAAATCTCTTTAAAGCAACAGTTTGCTCTCTGATAATAAAATATACAGTATACAGTCAAAGGGAATGATTTTGTATGATGAACCTGGATGAATTGCATATATCCTTAAAGAGACTGAATTTAATTACATTTAACCATTTCCATTTATCTTTCTTAAGAACCCTTGTCCATTTTTGACCTTCCAACCTTTTCTATTTTCTAAATAAAGATGTTCTTATTCTGAGTTGTAGCATTACAATTTCACCCTTTAATGTTTGGAAGATCATGAACCATGAAGTAAAATTGTGGTGAAATGATATGCCATAAACTTGACATTGTTCATTCTCAAATCTCCCACCAAACATTTAATTTCCCTCTACATTTCCTCATTTCCTCTCACACACTTAATCATAAAAATATTGTGTTGGCAACACTATTACGATGTATGGTCATGCAAATAAAGGATTGAAATGAACTGAATTGAACTGAATTAACCAGACAATAAACACTGAAACGTAGATGTAAAAACCTTAGCTTAAAATCTCTGACACGCAACACTGAGTAAAGGCAATGTCCATTCTAAGTCATATGTCCAAACAGTGGCCTCTAGTGTACAGTTATGCATCTACAAGTAAAAAGATCGTGGAAATCCCAAAAACTGTGACAACAATTCCAATAATGGTGGCTCCAGAACCCACAAAATCCCAGCATAATCTCTCTTTCTCTCTCTCTCTCTCTCTCTCTCTCTCTCTCTCTCAGTCTGACCACCTCACTGAGCATGTTAAGGATGGAGACAGTAGGACATGTGAAATCCACTGAAATGACTGCAACCTTGACTATTCTAGGTAAGACCAAATCAAGATTCAATCGTGTGTAATACGAAGGGAGACTGACTGGTGAGCTATGAATTTTATGGGGAACTCCAGATTGCATTCGGGGGCAATTATACCATTTGTCAGCGCATTTTATGATTGCTGGTTGATTGTGTTTTATGTTGCGATTTAAATGGCAACAAATTAACGTCACATATCAAAAAACTGCACAATGTATGGCACAGAATGCATAGATACTCAATATTTAATGCTTAATGTTAGGCTCATGTGTATGTTAAAACACAGCTCAAATCCTATATGAGAAATAGCTTTTTTCCCCAGTTTAAGTGTTCAGGGTTTGTTCTCATTTGTTTCCTGACATGCCCAAACTGATGATGTTAAAATGGTCGCAAGTATCACAAAAGCATCTAGTTTCCTTGAATGGTTTGTACGCGCTTTTTCCCCTGAAGCATATCAGGATTTACAGCATCACAGACCTGAGACTCCTTTCCTGATGTCACTCCAGATAATTCATCATTCAGCTTTCAAATCATCATCCATAAGTTAAAAGCGCATCAGAAAATTCAATCAATTAATGATGTAGAATATGAACACATATGTAATCATGATAAAATATGTCATTTTCGTTCCTCATAATATTGGAGGTCTGTATAAGAGAAAGCAGGCAAAAAAAAAAAAACAGCTTTGCTTTCTCAACAAAATTTCCTGCACTGCCTCGGCAGAATGTCTCAAATAAATGTCATTGTTTGTTTAAATATTGCTTTTCTGTGAGTTTGAGGCCTTCAGTAATGCTAAGAAATGTTGAGGTATTGTGAAACCCTTTGTAATGTCATCTTTTCATATTTTTGCCAACTGTCGCATCTTTTATTTTTTGTTCTTAAGCAGTTTCTGAAGCCTTCATTGTTGTTCTTTTCCATTCTGCCTGACTATTATTTATATAAATCATTTCGCTCCCATGTCATTTCTCAGCTTATTTTAGAGGTATGAAATTTATTATTTAAAAGTCAATACTTATATAAGCAGTGACTTGTAATCCATTTCAGTAAAAATCTGAATTAATTTAAATAAACAAATAAATAAATAGATAGATATTATTCAACTTACAAATCCTGCCCCTCTATAAAGGTGTGAGGCAAAAGTGATAGAACTATACATAACATGCTATTTCCACTGTATGCAATGGACAGAGTCATAAGACTTTTGGAAGCCAAAGCTTGAAAAAATGTCAATGGCTATTGTACAGGAAAAGAACAATGCAGTTGTAAAGACACTAATTAATATGTGAAGTGTATTACATAATGAAATCTTTCCAGTTATTGGAGACATAAAAGAGGTGGAAACCCATTCTGCAAGATTCGGTGTCATTGGTGAAAGGGAAGGCCATGTAAGGTATGTGACTTCATCATGATGTTCATGAAACCATTGCTAATCCATTTAGCAATGTGTACAAGGACATTATCATCTAGGAATATGAAAAAATCTAAGAGAAGTAATATCAGTTGTAGCAGAAATAATGCTAATGATAAGATTTTACCTAGATCATAAAAAAAAAAAAATCTGTAACCCAATTCTGTGATTATAAGGAGAAAATATTAAACAGGAACCAAAATAAATTTCTTTTGATAGTTTCTGTCATAAGCACATTTGCTGCCAGTTGTATAAATTAGGATTGTGTTTGCACTGAAGGGATGTCAACTTTACTACCCTCATTTACTACTGTCATTTAAAGCCATTCATTACCTCCATCCTGTCAAATACATGATACATAAAAACCAATGAATCGTTCCACTTCCTTAATAGGTTTACAGAGATCTGATACTCTTCCAGCCATGCAAAGCTGAATATGACTTTGATTTTCACAAACAGCAGGGCTCTTTGAGTAACAGCCAGGTGAGGCATCCTGTGGCGGACCTCACCCTTTCCCAGCCCAAGCGTTGGCGCCACGGCAGTAAGTGAACAGTCAGAGAGCATGTCTCTTGAAATGTTACAATGTGAATAAAAGCCTCCATTCACTGGCTGTGCGGTGCCATATGCGCTTCTCCTTTGATCAGCTTGCGTTGGTGTAACACCTCATTTGTGCATGAGAGACACGTATTAAGCTGTAAGCGCCAGTCTCATGCCATGGAGCAGAAGAGCGGTCCCCACCCAGACTCCCCTTCCTGTGCCCTGCAGAGACAAAGACAGGGCGATGGGCTCCATAGTGACTCAGGTGCTTCACATAGTGTTGCCCAGAACAAGGGCAGAGCTGTTTTGGGGATTTCATCCCAACCTTTGTGCTTACCTACTTAATCACCAAATACTTTATTCAATGTAAAGTTTGACAGTAGCACGAGCTGCAGCTGTAGCCTGTGCATGAATCCTTGCGGAACACAAACACGTCTGTGTCTTTCAGTGGCAGAGAAACTGCGGGCCTTGATGTGCAGAAACATGTCTGTCTATTTCAGAGTCAGAGAGATGTACAGAGTTTTGTCTGTCTGTCAGTGGCTGTGAGTCTGTAGGTCTGGATGTACAGAATTTTGTCTGTCTGTCAGAGGCAATGAGCCGGCTGCAGTGTATGTACAGAGTTTTTCTTGTCTCTTGGTGCAGGAGGAAGGGAAATGTGTGAGCATGGGAGTTAGGAGAGGCAGAGGAGAGATGGATGGCAAAGGGGGAGGACATCCACAGACATAAATACATCACCTGCATAATCACTCACCAGAGTCTGCTAAATAATAACTGTAATGGGTGTGTGTGTGTGTGTGTGTGTGTGTGTGTGTGTGTGTGTGTGTGTGTGTGTGTGTGTGTGTGTGTGTGTGGGTGTGTGTGTGTGTGTATACTTGCTTGTGTGGTATGTCTGTGTTTGTATAAGTGTGTGTGCAGGTTGATTGTGTCTGTAAAAAGATTATGTGTTGTACATGTATGTGTCTGTGAATGTGTAGTTGTTTGCTTGTTTTGCAATAATGTGTGTGTGTGTGTGTGTGTGTGTGTGTGTGTGTGTGTGTGTGTGTGTGTGTGTGTGTGTGTGTGTGTGTGTGTGTGTGTGTGTGTGTGTGTGTGTGCTCACGGACCGGTTTGGGACCGGGTTTGGGATGAATGAGACTGGGATCCAGGCTGGGGACTGCAGAGGGAGATAACACAGTATGCTGTAGATATATGGCTCTGAGCACAGGCCAAAGACAGGCCGACTGAAAGGAAAATGTATTTGGTAATTATCTAGAGAGGCCAGCTGAAATAATACCAGATACGTCACTGAGAATGACTAAAACATGCAAAAACACACAAGATTTAAACTGCATAGCTCCAGGAGGAAAAAAGGAAAAAAATGGAATATGCACCATTTATTATTCTTTTCATCAGAATGCAGGCTTCATGCATTTTGCTATTTTGCTATCACTCCTCCCTTGAATTTCCCGCATTTCAACATAACTGTAGCCACCAGTGGCCTCGCAGTCAAATCATTCGGGTTTACTGAAATGTCACATGGAGGAGGAAGAAGCAGGAGGGGTACTGAAACATGACAATGGACATAGAGGAGTAACTGCTGTTTTCTGCTTCACAATTTCTCTCTGGAGCTCCAGAGCTTGGTATTTGCAGTATTTCCAATCTCCACCTTCAAGATCTGTGGAGTGTAGACTCACAGAGTCTCACCTGTGGGTCAGTCTGACATATACAGTGTGCGTGTAACTCAGTGCCACCAGTATCCTGCACATTCACTTTGATCATTAGTCTCTGAATGGTGACTCTAGATTTCTGCATTCAACTTACAACATTTTGTTTCAAAGTTACAGACAAATACTTATTGAACATAGATGTACAAGTCTTTGTTAAGACAACATCACCAGTGTCCCACCAGGATTGCTTGCAACCTTGGAGTGAAAGAACTATTCCCTTAATAAATGTGTAACATTAGTAGTAACATCCCCTTATGAACCATCTAAAGTATTACACAGGTGGTAAGTGCATTAGCAATGGAAGACAGTTATACACTATGGGGTTGATATTCTAAAATTGTGTGTCTACAAAAACATGTAAAACTGTTACCCACAGAAAAAATGGCATCCATGCTGTTCTGCTAATAAGGGGAAAAAGGACTGTATTTGTTAAAACTGAAAGACTTTTTATATATCTTTTCTATATTTCTTTCTTTCCGCTAGTTTGAATAAATATGTAAAATTCTGTGTCCCTACATACGATTGCAAAATTGTGGGAACAGTTTATGCTTTTAGATTACTTCAGATGGCACATGTAAATTTATTTTCTATGCCTACGAATTAATTAGGGGAAAGGTAATTGTGAATGAAAATCATAAATCCAAACAATCAAAGACAAAGCGAAAAAAAAAAAAACAAACAGTAGACAATGGGTATGTTCCAGTCCAGTAAATATTTCAGGATTGAAAGAAGCAAAAATAATAGATACATATCTCTTATTTAGTGATGTCATTTTACACATCCAGGAATAAATGCAAGATGTTCTCCTCTGGGTCCTTTCGGCATGCTTCAGCTATTCATCTCCAAGTCCACTGTCCCTGGTTCTTAATCCTTTGATGCACATGGAATCACCAGTGTGTCCCATTCTATCCTTACCATTGACAAGTGTGAAAAAGGCAGGAGTGTGATGTTCATGACTGAACATTCCGAATGATTGAGTAACATGAAGCAAATACAGAATTACAGAATACAGGAGTAACTAGTATTTGATTCAAAAAAGCAATACGATGTCTGCAATTAACAAACAGTGATTTTATATAACAATAACAGCACAAATGCTGCTAGTAACTATATTATAATTCTTGTCATTTTAGTCCTATTTCTTATTTTTTCAGTCCTGACAAATGTCCTCTTCTGGCTGACATCCACTGTCACAGTTGGCAGCAAACAAAACGAAGATTTCTTCCAAGCCCACAAAATCTTTCCAATGTAATATGGAATCTTATTTGCTGTATATTTTTCCACTCATGAAAATATATGGTTGATATAAATTAATTTGAGGGTGATGCATGTTTTTTATTCGATCGATTCATTCGATTCACATTCATAACCTGAGGAACAGGAGAATTACCATCTGCTCCAGAAGCAGCCATTACCTTCTACAGCTCTCAAATATTGGGGCTTACATGTTACTCCTACAATGAAGGCAGTCAACTATCTTTTACTGAAGAGCAGTGTAATTAATTTTAGCTACTGCAGTGCGAAAGTAAAATAAATATCTCCACAAATTATCAAGAGATCAAATAACAACATGGGAGAAGAGTGCTCTGCATCAATAATAATACAAAATGCATTTGCAGTTTGATAATTGTTCAAACATAGTGTTATTATTTTATACTTGCATTTTATTTTTTAATACAGAGGGAAATTAGAAATTGCAAGAGTCAGGGTGGCTTGTTTTTTAAATAAATGTATTAATCTGCAGAAATCCCTTGCTGTTTCCCATTAGGTGACCTTTAATGAGGAATCAAATGATTAAATTTTAATCTTTATTTCCTATCTGGAAAAAAAAACACTCACAATATTCCACCTACTCAAGGGAACATGTACAGATTTAATCAAATGAGGGGGATAAAACCATTACAGGCTGATTATGCAGTCAAAAATAAATAAATGAATAAACAAAACAATGAAAATAATGATAATTATTCAGTTTTACTGGCTGATATTGGTAAGGATATACACAATAATATAGGAAACCACACCTCAGTACAATGTAGTGTAGTGGGTAGATAAAAAAGAGGTAGCTGAGTCAATTTTACCTTTTAAGGCACTCTCTTTACTGGCATACTCAAAACCATCCCTTTATACAGGAATAGTTTTAGTTAGATAAAGCAGCTTGCTTAGAGGTGCAAGGGCAATACCCAAGATTGAAACTGAATCTGCAACATCTACAAGTTAGTCATCACAATCTCATATTCCAACCATTATATTATACCACCATATGAGTATTTCAAATTGATTTTAAATTAAACTCCAGTATATACCATATGTAGCTGTATAAGTGTGAAGGGTGTACGGGACTCACATAAGCTACTCAAATTTCCCTGATAAACCAGGTCCAAGAGAAGATTAATGCAAATTAATGTTAATCACTCCAAACTTTCCTGGATCTTCTCTTTCAAAGCTAGAGGGGTGTGTTAAGAGGGAGCAATGCTTTGGTTGTGTTGAATAGTGATCATCAACAGGAATTTACTGACATTATTGACTTTGCTCTTCTCCTGCGAATTGGTACAGTACAGAATCAGAGCAGTTTGCTCAACTATTTATGGTTGTTATATGGGAAAATAAATAAATATCTGGAATACTTTGACGTCTGAAATTCTGCATTATAATGAATTTCTTGTATGATGGTAATTATTTACTCATGGAGTCTTTCAAAGGTATAAGCTGACAAGTTATTAAGACAAATATCTTTATTCAGACAGATATTTGCTCAAGCAATTGATTTTAAGTGTCTTTATCCAGGTTATCCTTTGAGATCTGAAAATACAACCTCCTGGAGATAAACCCAAACCACACCAGCATGTTAAATTTCACAGCTGGAGCAGGGCCTCGATGTCATCCATTAGAGTTTGTAGATTTTGAAGGAAAACCCCTCCGTCCTCTCTTGTATTCTCAAATCCAGTTAGATAAGAAATAGCTCTCAGCAGGAATATCTCTGTTGTGTGAAAGTGGATGGATTCAGGTCAGTGATTGTACATGCACACATTTTAACAGCACATTGTGTCCTGCTCACTGTTTTCTCCTGCTGCTCGTACAATTGACAAAAATTCATGGCCCAAAGCACAGAGACTTAGTTCTGGATTCTGTTAGAATGTGTCCTTAAGTTTGGCTCAAAATTAGAGTTGAGATTTAACTGGGCAAGTTCAGCAATCGCCAGCATTAATGAAAAAAAGATAGTGTTTGTAATGAAAAAGTAATCCATTGTAGCATTTAATTGTGAGTCAAAGTTAAAGACAAAGGATGCTGATTGAATACAGGTCTCTGAGTGCCTTTATGAATATTCATGAATCAGTGCGCTAAAAGGCAAGACATTCATGGATTCAGGTATTTTCGTATTTCTTATTTACAAACATGCACAAGCAATACTCCCTTTAAGGGGTGCAATGGTGATGAGAACCACATGTTTGGTCTAAAAGCTTTTGCATGTATGTCTGACATTTGTCCAAGTACTAGCCATGGTAATGTACTACAAATGATATACAATAATCAAAACATCACTTTTCAATGTCTATCCATTTATATGGTTGTAAGGCTGGCTGCATTTCACAGATTAATCTTATTATTATTATTTATTATTTTTTTTTTTAATGGTGTTTGCAGTTATGGTGATCGCACTCACTTGGAATACCCATCATTATTTGATCAAACTGAAGAATTATTTCATCCTCTTGCTTTAAGTGTGACAGGGTTGCTTGCTTTGTTTTATAGTGATTTTATTGACTTTCTCTACAGTTTAATCAGGTCTCAAAGTTTCCCTCACAATGGCATGCCAGTCTCTGAAATTGCAGAATGCTAAGTACTAAACTGTAATCAATAAAGCTAACATTGAGGGATGCATTTTTTCTCTACATTAATATATCCGTAGGCCACAATTACAAGCCATTTTAATTAATCCCCTGCAAGAGCTGTCTTTTCTTCCAGTTTGGAAAAAAATGGGTTAGAAGCATTAGGCTCTGTTCTTGGCTTTTGGAGGATGAAAGACAACAAAGGAGGCTAATCAGATATTGTTAAGTCTAGATGGCGAATCTGTCTGCCAAGGATATTAATTCACTTTTCAAAATCCATGAACGATGGCAGAAATATAACAAAGAAATGGATATTGATCTTTTTTTTTCCTTCCACTACAGAGCCCGTCATATAAATATAGCAATCTATATGAGGGTGTGGTGATGCTTCAAAGTGTATAGAACTGACAAAAAAAGTCATGGAAGGAAGGAAATGTAAAAACAAAAAGGAATTTATAATTAACAAAACACTCTTACTTTCATAGTACATGCAAATATTCTGAAATGAAAGTATTTGGCTCACATAATATTATTTATAAATAATATATTTGACATCCGTGGGTGGCTATCAGAGGAAGTTTTGAGTGGTGTGTCCAGCCATCTTCTTGCAAAGATGGCTCCTTGGTCTTGAATCAAATTCTGACCACAGCAGATTAACAGCTTATTGTGACTAGCATTAACTGGCTGTACTGTTAAACAGGGCTGAGTATTTGAAGGGGCAAAGTGGGTCTACCTCCGTATACCTGATCACCTGCAGTATACCTGTGCTAGCTGTGTCCAGTGCTCCAGCACATTGCCTGTACCTCACAGGTGTTGAATTGAAGAGCATTGTGAACCAGAACTCCTGGCTTACTACATGTGTCCGTCTACTATTCTGGATTCCCTTCTGTTGATTGATAGGGAATGCCACAGCAATGGGATGGGAGATATACTGACCCATAATGATGAAAGCTCTTAAGTTTGCACACAGGACCTAGGGTCCATGGGTCCTTTAAAAAATTGTACTTTTAAAAAAATACAACGTTAGGAGACCTGTTCATGATTATTACCAGCCTAGGAATAGACTTTTATTTTGGTCATGAATGATACACCAGGTCTCAAATGAGACCATCAAGTTTGCCTGTATAATGACAGGAGACTCTTTAGGAGATATGGATTAGATCCAGCAGGTATTGGGTTTCATTTGACATTCAATTAGGGAAATTTTGACATTGTCTTTTCGAAGGAAAGCTCAATTCCAACTCAAACATTGATGATCTTGTGCTATATAGAAAATATAAAATGAAATACAGCTTATGTGGGATAATCTGAACTTTTTATGCATTCACTAATTTGTATACAGATATAAGTATACATATGTATACAAATATGAGGACCATTCACCGAAATTGTATGGTGCTAAGATAATTTTAAAGCTACTTTTATAACTCTGTGTATAAAATATGATCTTTTTCTTTACCAATGACTCCAGGCATCATTGCCTTAGCATGCCTCTGTTCTGTATTCTGAATGAGAGGATGTACAGTTTCATAGTGGAAACTCCTCTGTGTAGTAATGTGTTTATAATACGCTCAGTGTCTACCTTTACCCCTGTCCTTAAAAAATCCCCTTTAAAAACATTTCCTCTCCTCCTCTGTCTTAGCCAGGAGCAGGTTTTGCTCCTGGGCTCAATTAGATTTGTTTTGTAGCACTGATATCCATCAAGTTGCCAGCAGATATCAACTGAATTATTTCTCACATTCATACAGAAACTTTTCAGAAAAAGCTATTTAATCACTTCCATTCAATTGGCACTTCAATCGAGAAACCAAATGAATGACCAAATATGGAACTGCAATTACTGCACGTTACATGGTGTATCAGAACTGTGCTATCAAAGAAGTAGTGTTGCCACAATGAACACAAACATTGCTATTGCAACAACCAATTGTTTCCATTGATATAGAATGATAGATCATATATATATATATGTGTGTGTGTGTGTGTGTGTGTGTGTGTGTGTGTGTGTGTATCATATACATATATATGAGTGTGTATGTGTGTGTACATTGTACATGATAATTAAACATTAGTAAATATTAATAAGTAAGTTGGGGTTGGTAGAAAACGTTGTGAGCTGTACAGCTAGCTACCATGTTGTATGTATGTTTGTCACTTGAAACAGAGCACATTGTTCATTTCACAGTTGACTATTAAAGTTGATAACTTTTTCCTCTCATGTTTGTTATGTCTAGATGATTTCTGGACACAAGATCCAAATCATTAAAGAAAATCACCATTTTAAATCCTCAGCTTTTTTCTTCCTCTTCTTCTTTTTCAGTCCCTTTCAAAAAAAAAACAGATGAAGAGACTTTGTACTAAATCAAAATATCACATGTCAAACACTTTGAAATGTTCTCCTTTTTCAGATGAAGTGACTTTAGATCACTGAGCCTCTTGAAGGTGATTATAGCATCTGGGGCTCCGGAGGGGCTTAGGTTTATCGTTACCCCCTCCGCAGCAGGAGTTTAAATCGTGGGTCAAGTTTTCACAGGACACTTTGATGTAAAAGTCGCTCGTTTGGATAACCTGCACCTTCTCGGGCCCATGTCCATGTCAACGTTCGCTGCTGCCCAAATGGCTTATATTAGGGAATTGTCACCTGGGCTCTGTATCAATGGTGGGAGCTGTACCAGAATGATGAGGTAAACACCTTTCTAGAAATCAGATAACTCCCCATCATATTATAAACATATCCCTTGGATATGTTTATAATATGTTTAGGCTTTTTGCTGTACATCCATGCTGTTGAGGCTTCTACACTGCAAAATAAGAGTAGCAGATATAATAAACCTTCTGCACTATTTTTTTAATATATTGTCACTGTTGTGCTTTCCAATTAAAAAAGAAAAAAGAAAAGACTTAAACAATTATGTATTAAAAATAGCAATCAGGTATGAAACAAATGTAAAAATGAAAAACAGTGATATGTAGGTGCAGTCCTGGAGGGCTGGAACATACTCATTTTTGTCTTCATCTGAACGTTTAAAACAAGTTTAGAACCAAGAAGCCAATGAGCTGAGAAATATTCAGGGGTAAGGCCTGATTCAATTAATTTAAAAAATTAAAATATACTCCAAAAAAGGAAGTGATTGCCAATGAAGAGGGCATATTAAAATGTCAAGGATAGTTTTGATGAGGTGGAACTGCACATACACTCAAGTTACCCCGCCAACTGGCAGCGCTGACATCATTCACCCATTTCAATTTAGAAGATGAAATTAAAGGGAGCTGTGGCATGTTTAGCAACAGACTTCTGATTCCCACAGGGTGGAGAGCCTGGCGACCTTGCTGATTGGATGATTTATGTGAATGACGCTTGGATGATTTACGTGATTGGGTGCAGGTTTTCTGCAGTGCGTAGAGCAGAGTGTATGTCACATGAGCACAACGTTCATCTTTGTTTCAAATTTTTTTTTTTTTTATGCTGTTAGCTTGCAAACTAAGCATAAAGAATATGGAAACCACTGTGCTGAAGTCAAGAAAACACTCTAAGAGTAGTGTTATGAATCAGCAAGTGCAACCATACGGTGGAAATGGACATCTGTTGTTCTATGTAGTCCCTAAATGTAAAATATTTCCACAATGTTATTTTCTCTGGTAAAACATTTTCATGGATTAATTTTGTGTGTTCTTTTAGAATATTTTTAAGGCATAAGCGGTAAGCCGAGTCTACTTTTGCTATGCTGGGATGTCATATGCATTATAATGCATATAGCCCATGTAATGAACATATGCCATGTCCAGGACAGCATATAAACCATAACAGCATACAGTTAGCTTGTTGTAACGTGTGTGTGTGTGTGTATGTGTATGTGTGTATGTGTTTAAGCAGGATAACATGTACTATAACATGGCACAAATTGTGTGCCTGCATCTTGCTGTTTACAAGATAATATTATGTACCATAAGAAAGTGTGCGCTAATATTTATATAAATAGATTGTGAGTGCTGAGTCCCAGTTACTGTCATACAGTAAGGTGTTATATTTTCTCATTTCTTATATGTAATATTTTGCATGCAGCTCACATACAGTATGGAGAATTGTAGCTGATCAACTTTAATACTTTGAAAACCAGCCTACAGTAGTATGCATGTTAAGGAGTGCAGCCTGAAACACATACTGTAACAGCCCATGCTTGATATAAAACGGCTCTCAATACTGAAGTGACAATAACTTATATGTCTTAAAAGATCTGAAAATGAGCAAAGGATATAGAGACCACACACACACACACACACACACACACACACACACACACGCACATACGCACATGTTATTATAGTCTTTTTTGGCAAAAACCAATCCAAAGATATTGGAAAATTGATTTATACAGTGAGTCATTTGTAATTCCATTTTAATTGGTAGTACTTCTGCCAATCAATGAAACTCAATTGAACAATGTGTTAGGAATACCTGCAGTTTCCCTTGTCAGGGAGTGGGTTGTCCAATCCTCCACCTCTGCTCTGTGCATTGCTATTGTGCCTTATTTGTTATCTTCCTAAGGGAGAAAGGCAGAGAATGGTCCATGTTAAATGGAGATTCTGCTGACCACATCTCTTATTTGTCAAGTTTATGTTAGCCTTCAATGTCTGTGGTGTCTTTTCTTGTAATTTCTGATATATGTTTTTGCAGAACATGTGCACATCATTTTTCAAATGGGGAGAACTCCATAGGTATACCACTTTTCAGTTTCATTATTTTTCATACTATATTAAAACAAACAAAAACATATCTTCATAACTTTCTTCCTTTTCACTAAGAATGAATGTAGAGTAACTCCTCAGTGCAACCTTATCAGGCACCTGTGGCCTAATAGTTTCCCTGCCAGTTTAAAATGAAAGGCAAAGATAGAAGAGAGAAATGGAAATGGAAAAAGGTTTTGTCCACTGCAACCCGACAATTGCAGCCAGAAATTAATGTATTGTATTGAGCAGATGAGCTTGCTCACAGAAAAGGAGTAGCGTCAGGCTTAGACTCAATCTACAGTGGTGCATTGTGACATTAAGCTAAATTTAATATGTGATATTTTGATAACAATAAGTAGTACACTTCTAATTTTTAGGGAACATTGTCATCCTGTCTATCATGCTCGATAAAATACTAATTCAAACAAAGAGAAAATGCTCTCAAAGGCAGGGATGTTATTTGTATTTTTCCAGAATGTTGTCCTGTACACATTTAAGGATGAAACTTGTGTGTATATGTGATTAGAATCACTGGTAACAAGTGTTGTGGCCAGTCTATAGTATTACAACATGAAGGGAATCTGGGCCATATGAAGCTTATGTATACCACATCCTTGGTGCCATGTTTGTGCCTTATCCAGTTTGTGTTTACCATGTTCAGTCCTCTGCTGTGCATGGCAGGTGATGAGCCATTTATTCTCCAAACAGACACATATCGCCCAAAGGCATATTCCATGCAAACAAGCAATTGAGGCAGGTTCTCAAAAAATAAAATAAAAAAAAATTATAACCGTAGGGAATTCCCCTCAGATATCTCAGCAGAGGCAGAACATTTCTGTGGTGCCCACAACTCTTAAATGGGTTCAGACAGCTTTACACAAGTTTGTTGTCAGGTCAGAATATTTACGTTCAGAGGGTTTTAGTCAAATTCCCACTAAGGGTATTTATTTATACTATTTTTATGTATTGAGGATACAGCTCAGAACACAGGCAGAGGGTTTTGTTCGCCCCTCAGTAAGAATCAGACTGGAGACATGAAAATAATTCTAAATGATGTTCCAGACATTCCTGCTATCTGTCTGTCATTGATAAAGTTGGAGACTTAGACATTTACATGTTCGAGGCACACGCACAATCGCTCCAGCTGGGATAACTGTCTGATTGGGATTTGTGACTGGAAACACATGAAAAACAAATCACACTGCTTTGGCAAGCTTCTGCATGAGCACGTTCTCCTTTTCCACCTTCTGTAGACAATGCACTCAAATGTGCACTTAATCTCTCTATAGTGTATATGCAAATGCTCTTGTATAAAGCTGTTGTTTTGAGTATTGCTGCCTGCTACTCTGCGGATGGAGATTGTACTGTACACTAACAGAGAGGGGGGTGTGGGAGCAATGGAGAGATGTGCAAAAGAAATGAGGAGTTGAGGGGAGAGGGGTGGTGTGAAGGAGGGGGAATTCATAAAGGATTCAACCATTTGAGTCAATGAGGCTGTTTCAAAACCTATCAAAGCTACTCTCTCTCCACAACCCTCTCTCCCTCCCTTTTCCAACCCCTCAACACTTCAAGTCCCTCTCCTCAGATCTCTTGTACATGTGTATTTCTGCTAAATCAATACATACATGTACAGAGCTATCCTGTTGTGGGGGAAAAAAGTGATTGGCAGAGCTCCAGTCTGAAAGACTTAATGTCAGAGCGTTCACCCCTGGTTTTTTTAAGGGACTGTGTCTAAAGTCAAACCACCACATCGTGACCATACAATGCTGCAGACTGCTTCAGACTTGTGAGACAGATTGCTCCGGTCCCTATGCAATGCAGGCTCATCAACTGAATGAGAATTGTTGACAAAATGTATTGACACCAAAGGCGTAAGTGTTGAGTTCCATATGTCTGTACTCATGCAGCAGGGCACATCTCTGGTTAAATACGAGCAATGTTGTGGGTGTGTGTATATAATCTCAGCTGTGAAATGGACTCAGAGCCTATACCAGTCTAAGAAAGAAAGAGAGGGAGGGTAAATAGTGTGAGAAGGACAGAGACAAAGACAACAATTTTTGCAAGTATTGCATGGATAATGAAAGATACAAGACAACTTACTTTTTGTTCAATAGGATATATAGATATGTAGATACATGTAAATATGTAGATATATTTTGTGCAGTGACATGTGGATAGAAAACACCAAAACAGTAAAAACAAATCTGTTCTTCTCAGGTGAATGGAAGAATCAGGTTGTAGTTTGAGAGCCTAATTGTGCTCTTGATGGGCACAGCTTTGATTATTCAAATACAATTATGTGCATCACATCTCATCTGTATAAGTGCAAAATAGAAGGAAAGTGTCACGTGTATAATTACAGAACCCAAACTTCTTCTACATATATGTGTAAGAAATATGAATTTATACTATTATCTATTATTGCTCAAATAATGATGGAGTGACAGGGGAAAACACTGAGGGACCAAGCTGAAGCTCAAAATGTTGGGTTTTTATTGATTTTCACAATTCCAGAATATGTCAGGGGCCCAGTCATGAATTCACCAGTATCCTGTTTTGCTTGTTCCCACGAGCCAACAAACACTGTAAAACTTTGCACTTTAACAATGCCTTTCTTTGCCGAGGATGAATGGAAGAGATCATGCATACACTGCCTCCCTTCAGGCAGTTACTTCCCCCACCCTGTTCCAGACATGCTGCTCCCTTCCTGATGAGGATGCGCTGCGGGTAAGCAATTAAACACACAGCATGCAGATTTATACCTGGACAGATCAGCTTTTCACTGAAAGAAAGGAAACACACGACCTCACACTCGCACCCCACAGCACAGCATTAAATAAGGCATGCCATGCTTTCTTCCACACTGTGGCCTCCCCGCAGGCCCTCCCCATGTCTGCCGAAGGGGAACCCTTCTCCTGCCGCCAGAGGTACAGTCACCAGGGGAGCGAACACGTGTGCCAACACACACGCTCACAGACACACACGCACGCTGAATGTCATTGCCTCACTCTACCGTGCCACACTGCATCACTAAATAAGAACAAAAACAGAACGCATGTTGACTCCTGCAGTCACACCCCTGGATACACCTCCTGTCCCGTCCCTCCAGGTCTTCCTTCTCGCTTGGTGGTAACAGACTCCCAAGCCGATGAAAACAGTGTGAATTCAGCCCAGCCGCTGCTTTCATTAGCAGTCCCACAAAGCCGCAGCACTGGGCACATTCCTGCCATCCCAGGATCTACCTTCCCTTCACAGGCCCTCAGGATACAGCCTGGTCTTCACTCTGTCGTTTTCCTGCCACAACTCAGCTTCTTGTCTGGTCTTCTTCCAGTCTGAGCGCGGTCATCATTGTCTTCTGCTGGCTAAAGTCCTGTAGACCTCGTCTGGATTTCCCTCACACTCAACACAACCCAAACTTGCAAGATAAAGAAAAAGTGAACCAAAACACCCCCCAAAATAATGCAGGTAGCAGCAAAACAAAAGACACAGCCCACGCATTGAAACTCCCTTAGCCCAGGAGATCGTTCAAACTGACAGAGCCCCACCCTTTCATTTCCTCCATCGTGCCCAATCCCTAATTCCCTGGAGGCATGACACATTGGCACACTTTGAGACCCTGCCCGTCCTAATTGCTGCCAATCTACTCTCCTCTCTGTCTGCAGCCCTTCCCTCCTGACATTTCAGTGAGTTTTTGCCTCCTTTATACAGTATCCATAAAATACTGCAAATAAATATCTGACTCAGAATAATGAAGACAGTTGCAACGCTATCATTTCAAAACATTAGAATTATCAACATTAGAATATATAAATTAGGAGAGAGATGAACAGGCAGGCTGCCAGATAAACAAATGGATGCATAGTCAATATAGTTTAAATGAATGAGTGATTGTGTGAAAGAATTGATGAATAAAAACTCATTCCACCACATAGTGCTGGTATCCCAGAGCATAGTCGAGTCATTTAATCCACTGTGTTTTAGCTGAGATTCTATTTATTGATACAGTTACTGCCCAAAACAGATGTCATTTCCGCAGGAGCACACAGACAGGAGGGACAAACGGATAGCAGCCAGGCTGCTTGCTGTCTGGCCTACAGCTTGGATAATGGGAGAACACAAGAATTGTTTTGTTTCCCCTAACACCATCGCAAGGGGTGGATTTAATTTGCATCCAAACCACCCAAAGCAGACGACTGAATAAGCTCGATCAGAAAATGTAATAAGTCAAGAATTATATAAACCTGTGCCTGAAAATCTTAGACAAACACGTTGGATCCCTGCAAATGATTCTTATTTGTTTATATATTTATTTATATTTCTGTAGTCATCCAATTTCTGCCTGGCGCACTTCAGATTGGACTCCATGTCTATTTTAATACCAGCCATAGAGCTGCTGGAGATAATGGCTTGTCTGGATGCAGAGCCTGTGCATTTTAAAGGAAAATTGGGGCATTCTCGTCATGTCACATAAAGATGCAGGACTCAGCCTGATGAACACTTTACTAGAATTGGGAGTTGATACCTGAAAGCAGAATGCAGGCAAAGTCGCAAATGAATGTGATTCATTTAATAAGTGAAAGCTGGCGGAGCTGCTGGATACAGCGTGTCATTCAGCTCTTCAAGTTAACCAACCGCCACACTGTTTTACGCAGAGAATCATTCTGTGAATTATCAGAGCTGATGACAGAGGCGTACACATCAGTCAACACACACACCACATGGACGCATGCACACAGACGCACACACACACACACACACACGCACACACACGCACGCACACACACATATACATTTGTACATGTGCAATCAATTACACACACAAACATACATAGCAACATATGAAAACACGAACATGTGCACAGACTTCCATGCACAAAAACACACATACGCACAAACACACACACATACACACACACACACACACACTCATGCATATTTACCTGACTAAAGGCCCATATGTCTTGTTAATGGAACATGTGAAGTACACACTGCAATGTATAACTGAGAATGTGGATTACCTGCTATATAACTGAATAATGTCCCCAAAAACACAATCATTCCTCTGGAACTATTAAAACATGTTTTATAAGAAACCCTGAAAGACAATTTTGCATTTTGAAATCACCCAGGACTTTATCCTCATGGAAAAAACAACAGTTATTTCAACTCTGTTGCATACAAGTTCTTAAACCTGCTCATATCCCAGAAAATGGCACACCTTCAGTGTAGTGGGTCAGATTTACCCCAGCAGGTCTTAACACAACACAGCAGTCATAAAATATGATTATAATACACTATAGTTTGCCGCATGTTGAACGTATGGTTCATTCATAACCACAAAACTTGTTTTTCACTTTGATTTTGTGTTCCCAAGACCACATTTACTCAGGGTAATCTAACTGTGGAGTACAGAGCCAAACAAACAAAAATGTATCATTATTTAAAATGTTATGGAACGTTCTGTATGTTATATGACTATACATGGAGTAGTACAGAGTAGTACTGGGCCAGCACTGGAAGGAAGTGCTTGTTTATTTTCAATGTGATTTTGGTGACACTAAATTCAAAGCATGTAGTCTTGTTTATGAAATGACCTGGACTCTTAGATTTTTTTGGAAAGCACAGAATGTTATTTTTTACCTGATGCAGGATTTTATATGCTGATAGTTCTGTGTGCTGAGGCAAGGAGAGGGGAACTTTTTTCTCACTTTGTGCCATTGCATAATCGTGTTTTGCTGCAGTGTCAAGAACCTAACCAAGCATAAATGACACTGCTGTAGCAGAGGAAAGGTGCAGCAGGCTCTGCTGTTGTGTCTTACACTGGTCAGGTGGAGGGCTGTGCCACCAAACACCTCCCAATACTGCTGATCAGCAGGAAAGAAGAGGGGGAAGGAAGGAAGACAGAAAGAATGTTTTACACCAGGCGCATGTTACCTGTGTCCACAGTGGAACACAGAGTCAGTTCACTTAACATTTGTATGTTCACCTCACAAACCTGCAGGCATGCAGCTGGTCAGGGTGGGAATCAGAGAGAAAAAAGCCTTGAGAATTCAATCAACTTACCAATTATTTACTCCAACAAAATTAAGGTGATTGTTGCCCCACCAAAGTGGACCTCTGTGATGCAGCTTTGTACCCATGGCCTGGGTTTACTGGCTATATCCAAACTTGTGCCTTTGCCTGGCAAGTTTATTTAAAAGTGCATGATGCAGGCTGTATGTTTTAATATCACTAAGTATTATAGATCTTCAAAAAATAACCATTGAACATCATATAACATCAAGTGACAAGTCACACAATACCTTCTCAGACAACAACAACACCAAAAAAATAATAATAATAATAATAATAATAATACACATTTTATAATAAAAAAAAGTTTTCATTATTATTACTGTCCTTTCATTGCCATGTTTGCTTTGCAATATCTTGTTTTTTTGACTGCTGGCAGTGATTATGGGTTGGCGGTTGATATGAGGTATCTGCAGTCAGGCACAGTGCTGGCATTGGGAGGATGTGTAATCTAGTGGGGGGAATAATTTGTTGAATCCAGTGAAGGGAGAGTTGCATATAAGAGGTCCTATCTGGGCCAGAGCAGCTCAGGACTTCCTTAGGCCATCCCATAATTGTTCCCTGTAGCAGGGAGACGCACATGCTCCCTGACACATCTCCCGCCAGTCAGACTTGTAATTCACATGTCACAGAGCTCCAGCACACTGGCACGCAGGGGCTTATTTGCAAAAATAAGCATGAGAGGGAAGATGTCAGAAATGAAAAAAGAAGTCCTGTCATGCAGTCTCCTGTCCTGCTGTAAAACTGGTAGCCCATCTCAAAATCTGCTTTGGTTTCATTCATTCTCACCGTCACCCACATATTTTTATGAACTGACAGAAAACTAACGAGCTAACTGTATTTATTTTCCGTTCTAGTCGAGCTGACCCCAGTTTTTTGGAACTAATGAGTTTTAAATTTTAAAATTGAAAAAGTTGGAGAAGTGGGAAAATGCAGGTTTTTGAGCTCAAACCTAAATCTGAAAACACAATTTAACAATTTGCCATACATAGACAGAAGTACTGTGACTAACACTGCCAAAACCTGAAGGTTACTAAGAAAAAAATATTACATAAAAATATTAATTGGTACTTTATTAGACACTTGAATAGATGTGTGGTATCATTTAATTATGTTTGCATAGTGATTTTCAATTAGTGAAACATCCT
The DNA here is from genome assembly GCA_022829145.1 of Albula goreensis. NCBI lineage: Eukaryota > Metazoa > Chordata > Actinopteri > Albuliformes > Albulidae > Albula > Albula goreensis. The sequence goes on from CM040757.1 coordinate 20,143,431, forward strand.
ATGTCATCAAAATAATGAGAATTAGATAAAATAAATTACAGGTATGGAGATTTCCAAGGACAACTAATATGTGATGAGGTGTCATGACACCACTACTGGATGGAGCTACCATATAGTACTGCAGCAGTGCCTGAGTGGGTTGATCCAATCATTGTGTTTCACTGTGCACAGCTGATCTTTGGAGTGAGCTGCTTTAACGGATGTGCCATATTGTGATCACACAGTTAGCTTCTCTGTAGGTACACCTGGAGTTTGGCAGCGGAAATGTTTGCTGCTTCCATACAGAATGATGTAAGCCAAAAGGAATAATACAAGAACTCCGTGTTACATTTACAGGTAATCCCTGCTGGGAGGGTACCTGCCCTCATAGTTTGAGTCACTGACAATCATGCTGATGACAGCCAGTTACGTTCCCACTGACGCACCTCTGCTTCCTCCTTGTAAAGCTGCAGGGAACAATCAGAGGACTCTAGGGAACTCTGGAGAGCAGCTTCCGGAGTTGTTCTAATATCCTGTTCCTCGCAGTCTCACAGCTACATCACCTGAACTGCAGCACGGGTTTTGGAATTTGCAGAAAAAGACAGAACCCTGGTCTCTCCGTTGCTCAGTCTCTTTCAGGGTTGTTTATTTGTTTTGGAAATGAGTTATTGGCATGTTCTCAAATCTATGTGTTCTCATTCCCACACGTCTCTAACTCACAGCTCAGCTGCATTCTGCAATCAATCTCCACGCTTTTTTAATGTTTTGTTTTTTTTCCACAGCATCAGCCTGCAAATCAATCCATGGAGGGCGATCGGGGCCCACATCCTGCGGCTGTGGTGGCAAAGGACTGTTCTGCACCTTTTTTAAAAAAAAGAGAGCGGAAGAGGAAAAAAGTTTCTTGGTCAAACTTCTGACGCAGTCTTGGATGGGTGCCCCATCCTACGCAGGGGCAGGGTGAAGGCGCAGGCTCAGTTCATTAATAACCTCATGGCATCATTGTATTCATTCTGCTTCGCACATGCCTTGATCTGGGCTCTGCGCTGTGGCTTACCTTCTTTTTGTTTTGACACGCTATCCATTAATACAGCTGGGCATTCACTGATGCAATGCAGGTTAAATATCCTACTTAAAAACACAGTGTACTACTGTCAGAATGAGTTGAACATGCACTAATTCTACTAGCCTAACTCATTGTCTGGTATGCTAAATGTAATTTCGTTACATTTTCCATCTGGGGATATTATGTGATTAAATAAGAGAAGCAAAATTGTTCCAAACTGTGGAGGTCCTGCCCTTGGCCAAACTGTTTCATGAATAGTGACACCAAGACCTGGATCCAGTTAATTTCTGTCCTTAACTTTGATACGGAGCCACACAGAAGTGCCCCTTTTCATCTGCACAGACACAGTTTAATAAAGTGTACTCATTTTTATTGACAGTTCAGTTTCAGAAAAGAAAAAAAACATGACATGCTTATCTTAATCAGGGTATTAAGGTTATTCCCCAGATACACAGGGTTCAAGTAGTTTGATGAACACAAGGATGAGGTCAAACACCTTCCTTTTGCCTTCCCAATTACCTCATCTATACCATTATATTTACTTTATGTACACAACTGTCAAAATACGACTGCCTTTTAAAATATACACAATTGCCAAAATACGACTGCAAGTTTCAGTACATTTAAGAATATCTTTTTACAAACTCAAAACCTTTTTGGCACTGTTTTGTTTCCATTGTTCAACACTAAGAGCCTGTGCCTCAGAGAGTCCTCAAGCTTAACCCTAGAGTAAAAGAAAATTTCAGTGGAGATCTCAGTCTAGGACTAGAATCCATGTCTGAGAAGCAGGCTCTAGGTGTCTCTCTGAGTTTAATGTATTGTCTGTGTTATGATTTATTCACATTTACAGCAAGGTCAGTATTGTAATTTCAGAGAAAAAAAAATGTATGCCCTTCATTTTTTTATTGTGAGTTCCTTGTGCGTAAAGAGCCTAAACAAAAACAAACCAAAATAAAAGTTTAGTTTTTTTTTTCATTCTCATGTCCTAAGATTTATGCAGCATTTTTAAAAGTTGCCTTTGTTTTCCCTCTTACAGTTTGGAATTTCTGATAACTCCAAATTAACTCATGGTGTCCAATCATACATCTGTTTCTAGTGTGCTGATAAAAGTTTTCTGCATGACTGATTTTACGCAGGCGAAGCATTGCATTATAATTGGATAATATGCATATACTTCTCAAAAGTTTCACTGCATTGCTCTTCTTATCTCATAGTCCAAAAACTGGGTGAACACATGTTTTTGGCATGGTATTGTTAAGGCAGCGATTGACTCAGTCGTGTTTGAGCTGAGTTTTAGCTGGTCAGTATCCTCGATCTCATAATTTTTTAGTGGCTCCTCCTGGCTGGCCAGGTGTCTGCAAGATGTGTGAGCTGACCATAATTTGAGGCCATAATTGACTTTGTGTTTGTCTGATGGTAATAATATGCTTGGTGTCATGACTTAAACACAGAAAAAAGGGCAAACAGTCATATGAATCAGAGAAAATGTGGGTGAGACATCTGAGAAGCTTCCTCCTGCTCTGGAGACAGTCACTCCCCCTGAGTGATGTACAGTAGCTTGATCCAAGTTTAATAACAAGGCAAAGACTGAGAGCAAAAAATATTGCATGAGGTAGTAAGGTTTCATGAAACCAGAAATGGACATGGGTAGCATATTGATATCAGTTACTTTCTTATTTTAGCTCATCATTGTATTTTGGTATAGAGAGAAACGTTTTGATTGGTTCAAACAACTCTGTGATTGACAGCTTATTGTAGCTCCACCATTTAAGGGTTGATTAATGAAACCTTCCCAAGTCCCCGTGCACTATATTAAACATACAATAAAGTAACCAACCAACAGCTTTCTCTAACAAACCCCTGGCTTGGCAAGATTCTTTGTGCACCCAAAAATGTCACAATTAAATTCAACAACAGCAACAACATGTTTAATAAATTCAACAATAGTTCTCAAAACCACTATAAGAGGGAAAAACCTTTTTATTTGTTTATTTTTATGTATTTATTTGTATGGCAAAGTCACAGACACATTTTGATTTATACAGGCTAACATCAGTTTGGATATGAAAAGTGACACAGTAAATACTATCCATGGCAATCTCTGACAGATAATACAAGTGTGTATGGATGAGTTATTTAGCACTTGAAGGCTTCACACCGTTTGTTTTGTTTAGTGTGGTTTTCTATAATGAACAGCACAGATGGAGAGACTGGCAACAGAAATAATCTACAGTGCATTTCAAAATGGAGGCCAATGCTCTGGAAAAGTCAGAGAGCATCTGCTTGCTACAGGATGTTTGTACTGAGATGCCCCCAAGGTTGATGGACAGGCATTGACTATGATGGAATTTGAAAATTATAACATACTAAATACAGATTATGAATTTCTCAGTAGTTTCTATTACAGTGACACGTTACAGTGAATTTCTCTTACAGTGACAGGTTATTTCTATGGGCTGAGATGTCTAAGAGAGCCATATGCATATGTTTTTAACAATGGAGATCCAGCACCTGCTTTGTGGTAATAAAAATGAAGAAAGATAATGGAGTTTATATGGACCATAGTCAACAATGAACCATGATTATATAAAATCATATTTGTTTACTGTTCATGACAGTTGGCATTTTGTAGGATGGACTTGTTTGGTTTTGACTGACAATTTCAGTGTTTAGCTTGACAAACAATCAAACAAGTAAATAAATAAATAAGACCTGCATCCATAGCCTAGCTTGACTCAAAGCAAGACAAAAAGCAACAACAAAAAAAGTAGTGGCTGGATTATTCGTGGTCATGATTCCAGTCAGGTTTAGACTGCATAGTCAAGCCGGAACAATACGGATCATTCAGAAGTGAAAGCTTAAAAGCAGAGCAGCCTAATACCCTCCATTTGGTCCGGAACTGCTGAATAGAACTGAGATTCATTTGCTTGAGCCCGGTCCGCTGCGTTCCATTTCCAATTTTATGATTTCAAAACTGTCAGCAGTTTCTTTTATACATGGAGTCTGAATGGAGACATTATGCCGCCTGTAACCCGATTTCCTTTCAAAGGACTGTCAATGTTTTAGTGCCTTGTTAGCTGTGAGGATATTTCTCATAGGATAACCACTATCAGTCCTACAGTCTGATTGGCTGAGCACATCTGTGAAGTTTATAATAGCATACACTTGTCCATGTGCGTGTAATAAAGTCACAGTTAATGGCATAAAAAAGAGAGGGTACTTTGTAACCAAGGCAACCAGAAAAAGATATTTAAGGCAGCACAGCGACAAAGGATCCTGGACAAAAAATAAATAAAAAAATAAACAAGGGAAAGAAAACAAGAGAAAATGGAGGTATGAAAAATGCTGTTCTTTAATGACAGCCAGTGGGTGAACCACATTTAGGTATGTAATGTGTTCTGTAAGGGTTTAATGGCTTTTCTGTTTCTGAGATGTGGTGCTCCATGGAATTATTTTTCTCACCTTTGTCTTGAGATTGCCATTTTCTTTATTTCCATTATTGTTACTGCTGCACACTCTATGGTGTTAAACAATACATAACTTAAGTAAAATAAATGTATTAATTTTTTTATGCAAACAAAATAATGTTGATACAGAATGATGGAAACAGCAAATAAAAAAGATTTTACTTAAATCACAGACAGTCACAGTCTTATCATTCTATCTTAACCTTTTATTCTTTAATATATTCCCATTTCACAAAATTATACAGTAGGGATGTACCCAAATATGAATATGTTATTCAGAAAGGCACAGATAATGCGATGGAAACGGATATTTCTTCTACCTGAATTTGCTCATTATTATTTGGGAAAAAAAGCCATGATTGACATGATTCTGTGTGGCAGCTATTATGTTTCTTCAAAACGATTCATGCAATAGTGGATAAAATTGCTCACTCAACATTGCAACATAGGACTTTGATTTCACAAACAAGTCGTTTCATTACTACACACTATTGAAAAGTGATTTTGCTTTGCAGTCGTCCCCATCTTGTCAGCACAAAGCAGGCAGCAGGCTGAGAGCTGACCATTCCCAGCTTTCACTCAGGGAAGCTCTCGCATCGAGGAGGAGGAGGTGTCATGTGCAGGAGCTAGTGAGACAAAAGCCTGGTGTGGCAGCTGGATTTCTTTCAAACCACTGTAACCTGTACATCAAAATGAAGCTTACAACATGTCAGTGACTTAAGTATTAATTTTCTCCATTTAAAAAACCCAGTTCAGTAGGGAAAAATTAAAACAGGCAAAAATGTTAATATGTTACTGTTATATAATTACTGTTGCAAAGAAGTAATTCACGCTTCCAAACCAAACTGCAGTGACATCAATAAAACATCATTGGAAGTTAAGATTATTCAACTGATGGATATTTTTCTATATATCTTTACTGTTAATATTTTCTATTTCCAATGCAAAACAGAATCTTTCAATTTATAATTTTTTTTTTTCAGTTAATGATTTTTCATTGTCCCCCAGTAAAAAAAGAGGGGGTGGTGGTGGGGTTCAGGGCAGTTCATAAAACTTAGTTCAGTTAAATATTAGGTTAGAAAATTCAATATTTGCCCAATTTAACATGACTTCTGGTATAAACCATGCCCACTTCCAGTCTTCTGTATGAATACAGTTACAGAGACCGATAATTTTGCTGGTTGAACAGATACAGATACAGATTGTCAGATGATGTCTCTGTACACCTCTATTATACAGGTTATTATCTTACACCATTTCAAGTCAAGATTTTTTTTTCTTTTCAAACATCATTCATCAGCTACTGGATATACAGATGAACATATGCCCAACGGTGTTAGCTGGCAGCAGCTACTAATATGAGTGGCTGTTAAAAATCAGGAATTACAATTATATAGTTGCAACTGCATGGTTTTTTTTTAATTATTATTGCTTTTTACTGTCTTGTCATATTTCAAAACATGTATAAATAAAGCTGCATATTCCCAAGGTTGTATTTTTATCACCTGGTTATGGTGAACATGATTAAGTGAGGTTAGAACAATTAATAAACTTGAACATGATGTCAAAATTTCAAATTATTAATTTCCAACATCCATGCCTCGCTGAGCCTTACCCGCAATGACATTCAGACCAGCTTTGTACTATTTCAAGAGCTGCTGATTCATTTCACATATTTTAGATTTCATCCAACATTAAATAAGCCATTCCATACCCCACTTGTTGCCCGATAAAACAAACGTGTTTTATCTTTAAAGTGCTTAGACAAGAGAAAGGCCTCTAGAGGAATCTTTCTACAGGCGGAAAAAAACAGTGAAGAACGGCAGGTATTCCTCTGAAGGACATAGGAAGGACATGGGGGGAGAGTGGATTTTATAACACTTGAACAAATGCTTTGTGGGAACATGCCTCTGAGACTTCAATTCTCGTCAACATTCACAGTACTTTTTCCACCAATGTATTTCTTCATTGCATGAATCACAGACGTATTCTGCTTTAAGCAGACCACATTGATACATCATGATATGACAAGATTACCTCCACCATATATATGTATAAAAAATGAATTAAATTACATGATAATAATAATAATAATAATAATCATAATAATCATAATATTACAATGCATTGTGTTTATCTGTAGTGCTTTCAATATGTTGAATTCAAAATTATTCGCAGTGAAATGGGAAACTCACCCAGCACCCATATGGGTGATTTATGGCAGCCATTTTGTACAATAATGTTCACTACCCATGAGCAGAGGTGGATAAGGAGGTAATTATCAAGCCCATGTATCTGGGTGCTGATTAGGTTGCAGTAAGCTAGGGTGGGCATGGAAACCTACTGTTACAATGAACATGAGATCTGGGGATGAATGGATCTGAGGGTATTACAGGAAAACAACTACAATGACAATTCCATTAGACAAGATATCTGACCACATGACCTTGGCACTGACAAAGTGCAAGCAGGGATTTTCCCTTCAGGTACGAACAGTATTTTTTCTATAAGCCTTTCCTCTTTTTCTAACTAAGAATTGTGGTGTCCATAAAAGAACAGAACTGTAGGTGGATAAGTGAAAGTAAACGGCAGCTATATAAAATGCCATGCTTGGCACTTCTGTTCTGACTCCTGCTGAGTTATGGAGGAGAAGGAAACACCAACCCTCTTTGCACTCTGGATTTTATTTTTCAGCGCTAACATTTAACATTAATATTAAAATTGTTCATTATTTTATGTTGTAGGATTTCCTGTACAATTTCTGTGTAATGGATCCTGAATGATGTGATTTGCTACATACAGTGGAGGTCTGTAACTGTATTGCTTAATTGTATGCAGTGAATAATATTTCATATCTTACCATGCTGCTAAATCTCTATGGCAGTTTTCCAGGGTAATTCATAAATTAATACCAATGACATGGTGATTCAATAGCCAATAGCAGTGCTATGCTAATTGTAGTCCATTGAGGTAGGTACAAGGGCATGTGACAAATAAGTATTTTCAAAACATTAGAAACCATTATTTTAGAAACATTATTTTTCAGTGTATTTGGGTAGGAAGAGGTGGTGGTGTTTCTGGTACTATGTGGGAAATCTAATGGTTAATGTACAGAAAACAATACATGTGAATGTCTGACAATGTCAAAACAGTTTTTTTTTTTTTTTTTTTGTGTAAAACAGACAATAAGCAGAAGGGGCAGGATAAGAAGGGTGTAGCAGGGTCTCTTCATATACAACAACAACAGCTGCAAATCACTATTCTAGTGTGTCAATGGGGACCAGTCTGGTATGTAGGGATGTCCATGTACTCAGCCAGAATGTCAGATGCTCACTGCTCAACCCGTTACCTACATCTACCTTCACAGGTTGGACATGAGGTCTCTTCCCCTTAGGTCTCAGCTTAAAGACTGCCATTGTAAACTGTATGAACTGTTCTGGAGAAGCAGCGGCAGTGGCACATCAAGGCATGTTAAAAGGGCAGTTCATGCTTATCTGCGCACACGTAGATTGAGGAGGTTGCAGTGGTACGCATGGCTTGGGACAGCAATTAGGCGTTTCCAAATGGGAGAAAAGGGAGAAAAAGAGAACAATAAAAAACACAAATTAATCTGTTGTTCCAAAAACTGTTATTTTATGAGCATAAATATAAGACTTGCACTTTGCATTGAGTATGTACAAGAGTTAAGTGCTTTCTGAACAAAAACGTATTGAAGGAGCAGAAATAGGGCTAGGAGTATAGAGGAACAGCTATTTCTCAGCCCCTCACAATACTGTACAATGTTGAAAGGAAAATTGAATGAACACAAAGCCCCAGGAGACTAATAACATTATGGATCTTGGATACAGACTCTTCTGATGAAACGGAACAGAGAACGTTGACTGAGAAAATGATGCGGTGTGCTCCTGTGGGATGCTGCCCAGTCCCAGATGATTGCTGCTGCAATATGAAGTGTCCATAAATACAGACACTGAAAGCTCACCAAAGGCGGCACATTGAGCCCTGCAATGATTGGCTGCTTCAGACGTAATGTAATTATACCTGTAAATGGCTTGGTAACAAGACTGGGTCACGGTTGATTAAACTATTAATTTCATCATAACCTCAGCGTGGAGGATTAAGGTCCTTCTTTGCTTCAGTTGGTGAAACACTGCACACAAATGAACATTTAATGCTGTCTTTTATTGGCACAAAAACTAACAAAAGACATGTGAAAAAAATCAAGGAACAATAATGGGAAATAATGACTGGTGGATTGCAACTTGTTTTTGTTATTTACATTATATTTAGAAATGAAAAAGAAGGTGAGGGTCACATGAAAGCCGAGCTTCAACATTCACTCATTGTTCTCAGTAAAAGAGGAGCTGCAAATTAGACGGAACCTCAAGGCCTTTGGCAACTGATTAATACGATGCGTACAGCCAGGAGAGGAGCATCGATCTGGCCTGTGTGGGCTTATGAAGCGTGATCCATTTGAGAGCGTTGTGATGTTTAGAGATTTGTTTGTTTAAACGACGTCCTCAGCTAGTTCCGAGGCTAAAATCAGAAAGCAGTCAGGTGGCATGGTCATTATAACCCGTCTTCAGGCATTGGATTTCTCAACTTTAAAACAACAAGATTCACACTGGGTAAAATCATGGAAATGCTGTGGGTTTTGTCTGCTTTATTTTTTATGTAAAGAGTCTCTTCCTAATCCACCAAAATTTTTTTTGACTTGAAAAAAAAAAAACACTTGTATTGAAATGTGACTCATAGCCTCATTCAATATGTTGTGTTTGAGAAGGTTTTAAAATAAAAATGTAAAACATACACCTTTGTTAATTATATAATCTGTCTGTCCTGGTGCAGATGAAATATGGTCAGCTTTGTTGTCTTTAACTGATCTGAGTTCAGTCTGAACCAAGTATGAATTTTTTCAGAAATACCAGGTCTTTCTTTTATTGCTAGCAGATAACCCAACATTTATCCTTTTTTTCTCTCTTTGTTCTTTGAGGAAAAACATAGACGTAGAAAACACTGTGAAGTAGGTGCAGCTTTACTGTGACTTTCATAGGGCTAAATATGGCTGATAGTGGTACAAATGAAAGAACATATAGCCCACTGGGTATTTTGAGGTGGTACATTGATGTTTACTTCATGGACTGGTGCCTGCACAAATGCACTATTCATGTCACAGATACGCAAACACTATTTGTTTTGTATATTATAATACAATATTATATATGGCTTATTAGCCATATATATTTTTTTGTGTGCGTGTGTGTGTTTTGTGTGTGTGTGTGTGTGTGTGTGTGTGTGTGTGTGTGTGTGTGTGTGTGTGTGTGTGTGTGTGTGTGTGTGTGTGTGTGTGTGTGTGTGTGTGTGTGTGTGTATGTGTTTGTAGTAATGAACAGTTACAGTATGTTAGTATTCAAGATTATTAATATTGTTATTTTAAGGAGCATTTTTATTTTGTATTGATACATTTTTTTGGTTTGAAGATGGATCATTATAAGTTAGCCGTGGGAGTGAAGCTGGTGAAGAGTCACTGCCTGCCTGCTGGTGAGCTGCTCTGACACACCGCTAAATGGCCCTTTCCCTTTTAATGAGTGTCCATCAGAAAGACGCTCCAGTCACAGTAGGAGAAGGTGTCTGCCACGGTCCCTCTCCGCTGTGCAGCCTAGCAGACAGGAATCTGAGCATCATACAGGAAGCTGAATGTTTCACATCATAGCTTAGAAAGTATTGCTGAGAAGCCGCAGATCCACCTGTTAGCAAGGGGTCACAACTATATTGTGTGTGTCTTTTTCAAGCTTTTTTCCAATTGTGATAATGGTATTGATTGATTCTAATGGCTGTTATTGTAAATTGCTGATACAAATAAATTGACAAATAAAACTATGCATTAGGTTAAGTATAAGTGAAACTCGAAGAATGAAGAAAAATAGTAACCACGACTTGATTTAGCAAAATAGTGTGCATGATTATTCCATAATGCGACATGCAATCGATAAGTAGCTGTCACATGAGATGTCCTAACATCAAAATCCACAATGAAGAGTACTGGTATTTTCCATTCATGATTTGTTTTGTGAATATCAGATTCAAAAATGATAAGTGGGCTACATATCACTTACATATCACCAAAGTACTGGAAGCGTAAGACAGAAGCTTAAGGGCTCAGTTTAATAAAGCATTTACTTTACTGTGCAAAACCAGTGCTAAAGCTTTAGAGAGCATGTGATTGGTTGAGGTATTCTTCCATGGAATTTGAAGAAATAATCACAAAATAGTGCATAGACTTTGTTGTATTACTGCTGAATACATCATAGTTTCAGATTGTACATCCATCTGTAAGATACGCACCAGAAAATGATTTGTCCTGGCACCTCCCACTGCAAGTAGGACACCTTGACCATGTTAACAAGACTTCTCTGATTTGTCTTGCTGTGTGTTTTTCAAGCATGTATTACATTTCTTCCAGAAAATTAAATTTTAAGTGTCTTGTTATCCTTGGTAATAGAGCTGAGACTTTATTTCTCAAGAGCACAAAAAAATTTCTCACTTACATCTAATAAATAACACAAATGGAAAGCCTCTCCCATGCAGACACACACTATAGATGTGGAATGGGCCCTGAGTGATCAATTAAAACAGACTGAACTTTCCAAACATCAAGTACTTTGCAATACTCAAAGATTGTGTAAGAAATAGCCCAAAGGAAGCTTTTCTTTCAGCTACATACAAAAAGACAGCATTTTCCCAGACTGACTGAGAGAGGGAGAGAGAGAGAGAGAGAGAGAGAGAGAGAGAGAGAGAGAGAGAGAGAGAGAGAGAGAGAGAGGGGACAAAGATGCAGGAGACATAGCTCAGTCTTCACTATTCTGTATATGCATAGCGGGTGATATTGAGGCAGAAACAGAATAATAGGCAGAAGAGGGATAGAGATTCATCCTCACTATTCACTACTCACTGTGGTGGGTGATGCAGGCTGCATCCACTGGACCACCATTTAATGGATGTCAGATATTAGCAGCAGGGCGCTCATTCTGTGGTGTTTTCATGACGTCTCACCCCCTTCAGAAGTTGCAATTAGGGCCCAGGCAAGCTGACTAAACAAATGTTGCTGGCCAAAAAACAGGTGGATACATGTGCTAAAGGCAGACGTGACATTGAGTTTGTTTGGATAGACAGATAGATAGATTTTCATGTTAATTGACTTTTGATTTTTATGATCCTAACTCTAAAATCATATGACAAGAATTTGCATTAGAAACTTGTTCAGGATTCTAAGAAATTGTGTTTATTCATTTATTTGTTTATTGCAAATATCAAATGTTCACATAAGCTATGATCTGGCCAATTTCTAAAGCTGTTCACATCCAACCGGTCTCTTAACAATGCAGTTTGGCAGCAGAAAGTCATTTGCAACTATTTCACAGAGAAAACAAGTGACTTCTGATTTGCGCTTCATTTTCTATTCAAACCAAGCATCTGGAGGAGTCATTTTTATAAGATGCAAAACAAATTAACAATGAGAGATCAGGAAGACTGTACACGCTCTTTCAAAGCATCACTAATCTCTCACTCCTGACTCACACACACACGCATGCACACACACTCACATGCACATAAACACACAACACACACACACACACACACACACACACACACACACACTCACATGCACATGCACATCCACATACACACACAAATACATCCACGCACACACACATACACGCACACACTAACACCCACATACACACACAAACACATCCACGCACACACACATACACGCACACACTAACACCCACATACACACACACATATACACATACACGCACATGCACACACACAAACACACACGCGCACACACACTAATAAGCACACACACATGCACATACACACACACACACACACACACACACACAGATTAATTTTATGGCATTTTCCAATGGTTCCAAATGATATCGTTGACTGAATGGCACTAAGCAGTTTATAATTTTTTTTTTTTTTTTTTTGATATGTAATCATTAGACACAAACAAAATCACAAAAACAAAAAGAAAAAAACATTTTAAAAAATGTGAAGTCTTTTCACAAGCATACTTGAAAGTTTCTGAATTCACCATGGAGCAAGTGTATAACACTTGCGCTTTTTTATTTGTTGTGGAAGAGTACACAATTATCTGTTCAGTCCCCATTTACATTAGTCAAACCCAACCATTGTGGCTATGGCTGCTGTAGTCGTTGTTATTTGTTTTTGCTGTTGTTATTATAAATGCTATACTGAGTTGCATAGTCACTTGAATATAATATTCCAAACTTGTCTGCTATGGGATTTCCAGTGAGCTGTAGAAGATAAGTGTATAGCTCTCTACACTAAACACCATTTGAACTATGTTTGATCTTAAAGAGACAACTTCCATCAGGTACAGTCAAAGGGCGGCGCTGACGTATGGTCGTGTAGAATAAAACAAACCTTGCATAATGAACAAATAGCTCTCTTTCCTTCTCTTACTAATATACCTCAAAGGAAAGGAAAATAATTTTCAAATCCCTGGAGGGGCTTACCTGATGTAATGTGATGATGGTATCCTTAAAGATGACTGGTTTTAATCCCATTGATCATGCGAGAGATTATTAGGATGTGATAGGCACAAAAGGAAGGAAAGCTCTCAGAGTGAGTTTAAGAAGAGATAGACCTTTTCCCCATGGGACGCCATCAAATGCACTCAACAAATATTTGCAGCTTTAATAAAGAACAAAAGGAATGGAGCATAAAGCGAGTTCACTCATGCATAATTACTTTACTCCTGTCACCTTGTCAAGTCAGTCACGTAAAACATTTAATTCTCACTTACAATCCCTTTAAAAAAAGACACCTTTTCATTTCCCTGCTGTGAGGGAAAAGATGATTTTTAGGAGACCAGTTTTTTGATTGTCTGTCCCCCAAGCATACACACACACACACACACACACACAAACTAATTACATGCAAACTGATTAAGAAGCTCTGGAGTAAAGCATCGGTTTGAGTGTGAATCATAGCACATTAGTTTTCAACGAAGAGGAGTGTAGTGGTTGCTCATTGGAGTGTACTTGTTGCTTTAATTGAGCCTATAGAAGAACACATGGACTGTTAAAGCATGACTGTGGATGTCATTGCCTTAACCTGTGGTCTACAGCATTGTCTTCTAATCACATGTGGTCTCCTGTTTATTATCAGTTTCTGGATAAAGTGGTGCTGCTGACCCACACGGGGCAAGCTTCCCCGCTGACATGCCAATATGAAGCCATCCTTTCATTTAACCAGTTTAACTGGCTAGATAAATCCTTCCTTTATTTTTTTTTCCAAAAAAGCTGAGAAGCAAAATGGCTGCTACTGCTTTCCTGTCACTGTGAAGTCCTGTGAGGTATATGAAAGAAACTGTACAAATGATATAAATGAAGTAATTAAATAGTTAATATAGTCATTCATAATTGTACAGTATTTAGGATAAAGGTAAAACTGTCAGGGGAATAGATATCTATTATATTGTGCTCTTTGACTGGCTGAGCTGTTTAATGCTTGCCCTTCTATGCCTGCTGTAGGGGCTGGGGATAAAGATTCAGACTGGTATAGACCCCCTAATAACTAAATGGCATATCTTTTTAACCAAACTTTTTCTGGCTTGAGTGGAGCTTTATAGTGAATCACAACACATCATTTGTATGATATAAAATAGATTTTTTTGCTCTGTGTTTTCAGCCATACAAGTGCTTAAAGTATATTTGGGTATTTGGCATTCAGATGAAGTTTCCTGGTCAGTTCATTGACACAGTGAGTCTCCATACTTGACACACTTTACAAATTGGGGGACTGCTGTGAGATACAGTCCCAGGTGAGTCATACCAAATACCAAGTAAACAGTATCTGCTGGTCATCAGCAAAACCATGAGGGGTCAGCGTCAAAGCACAATGATTCTGCTGTTCTTATAAGGAAACCATGTGACCCTCTTAGCCTCTGAGCATTAAGGGTCAAGATAGCCTTTTGTGTTCATTTGCACAAGCCAATGATTTATGATACAGGTGTGGAATTCAGAGACTGTCTGCTCTCTATCGATAAATTAGTCAGCAGCAGGATCTGGTCAGGAGTAGGGGGGTAGTGAGTTATTTTGTTTCTATATGTGACACTGTTCCGTTTAAATGTAAAGAGGAAAGCTCAGTTTCCATGACATGGAAGGCAAGTTACCTTGGCAACAGGGGAAAAAAGAACAGCATAACTCACAAGGTCTGTATTTTTTTCTTTTTTTGAAGATTTTTTTCATATCTACTTAGAAAGTATAGTCATATGTCACAATGTTGTTTATTTTTATATACGGTATATGCTCATCCATTTTACATGAAGTTAATTTTAAAATGACATAACTGAAATCCTCAGTGAAATATTTAGAGAAAATGAGAAAAGGCGCTTGATTTAATTGCAGCATCAATTCTATTTGGGTTGTTTGTGTATGTGATAGGAGTTCTATAAATGCACCTTAATAGTTTGCTTCTTCTGCAGAGAATTGGAAATTTGATTATTAAACGTACAGTGAATCAACTAAAAGAGTCTCAGTGATTGGTTAAAAAATAACCATACATTCACAGTTAAATTTTAAAAACTATTTAAGGTCTATTCTTGACATCCCCTAAAGATTTCAGTTTTATAACAATGCGGTTTTCTAAATTGTACGAAATGGCTGTTTTAAAACCCAGGAGATCATAGGATGTCATAATATTCTAGAGCGCATTACATATGACCTTCTTGGCATTTACTCAGTTGTTTTCTATAGGCTGCTGTGAAGTGGGATATTTCCATCACAGTCTCTGTAAGGTGTGTATGAAAGGCTTATACCCAACAGTGGAATCTTTGATCATCAATCTGCTCAGATGTGTTGCCGCTGTGGAGTGGCAGTCAACCTCATGCTGTTCCGCTCTCACTACGGTTAAGCCACGATAGGACATTGTCCAAGAGCATAGTAACATTTCATGGAGACAGAGATCGTCATCTTTCAAACTGCAATGAGGTTGTTGTGTTCCAAATTAGATTTCTGCATTCCATCTTATAATGTAAGCCTTGGATTGTTGTGTTTAAAACACTGACACTGATAACGTTGTGCTCCAGATGAGGCTCAAAGCAAACTGGCTTGTATCAAATCATTAAAAGGGATAGGCGAGACACACAGACTAGTAATGATATTTTGCACTTGAACGGAGGGTTTATCTGTAGCAAATAAGCAAAAAACTGTGTTTCAGTACTTAAAGGGGGTGGAGTTCTGCTATAATAGGATCCGCACCAGAAAATGACACTAAATTGCATTAAAGGTGAACTCAATTACTCTGCCCACAAAACGGGGCATATTAAGAGGGTTGTTATAGAAACAGGATAAATGTAGAAGCCTATGGCAATTTCTTCTTCTTTTTTTTAAATATAAGTTATAAAATTAGGAAAGGAACGTTAAGTGAGTTCATCTTGTGTATCATTTATTTAGAAGGGCAGGTCCTGGTCCAGCACATGGTATGGATTTGTTCATGCTGGGAGCAATGACATGCTGGAAACACCTTGTTACGAGAGAAGTAATGTTATTCATATCTCAGCCTGAACCTCCCTCTACAGCAGGGATTTCACACTCCGGTCTTAGAGGGCTCCAGTGTCTGATGGTGTTCATGTGCTTTAACTCTAACTTGATTCACTCACTGACTAGCAAGAGTCACACATCAGAGTCCGGTCTCCAAAGCTTCAAATAGCTTTTGACTAAAAAGCAACCAAAAAAAAATCCCTGCATAGATCTTGGCCCACTGCAGTAAATAAGAGATTCAGTAACACTTTTTTGTCAAAGTCAGGGTTTCATAGTCAAGTATCCAATCTATATGAATCTTAATCTGGCTCATCCTCCATGCAGTTAACTGGTGGTCTGACTCCTTGATTCTCCAGGATGTCAGCAGCAATGTTAACTTAAATATTATATTAAACGTTCTGATTATGATTATGATGATGATTATTATTAGTAGTATTAGTATTATTGACACTTTTGCAAAATAAGTTGTATATATAGTGTCTATGTCACACATTTCGAAGGTAATTAAGTTCAATGTACACAACAAATCATCAGACTTCCTGGTTAAAACTACAGAGCTGGGTTTCCATTTAGGCTGATTGTTGTCTGAACAGTGATGCTGCTGTTTTTAGAGCCAGTGATGTCATTGACATAAGAGGCGGAGCTCCCGTTATTGAATCTAATAACCAGGGTATTATTGAGTGGCTGTATGTTTTCCTGTCTGCTGCTTATTCGCTGCACTGATGAGTGAGAGAGAAGCGAAACACACGGTATCCTCTGTTTTCCCACCTGCTTGCTTGCTCATAAACAGAGCACTGGACTCCCAGCGAGCTGATTGATAAGTGCTGCATCCGTACCAGACCCATTGATCTCTAAAACACAACAGATTTAAATCCCCTGCACTTCTGCACTAAGGAAGCAGCAAACAAAGGCAACATTGAACTGAGAATAAAGAAATCATCTATCCTTACCTAACAGCTCTTCACATGTTTTAATTGGTTCCTCTGTCCCTGAAAATGCCCTCCCCATCATACTTATTTCTGGAATTTACTCACAGAAATGTTCCAGAACTACCTGGAAAAGCTATGCCCCCCTATTAGCTGAGTAACTTTACAAACAGGATAGCCATGTCACATCTGTAATATATGTAAGGGTGTCCATGATTGCATGTGGAAAATCTGCAGAAGCTGTTTGACTGTAAATCAAACACATGATTGTGGGGGACCAATTTAACATTGCAAAATTCAGAACCAAGAGCATGCTTCACCACAATAAATTTAATCAGGGGGACAATAGATATCAATTTTGAGAAAGAAGAGTAGACAAAGAGTGTTACATACTCTCTTTGTATATAAATTGTGCAGTTTCACAAAGAGTTGTATATAGTTTGTTCCAAACATACTGATTATGTATAAATTAACACCAATAAATGTGTATTCATGAGCATACATGGCTGTTCTGCTGCTTTGACTGCATCTTTTTTCCCATGCTCATTCACAAAACCCATAAAATATCATTTCATGCACAACACTTTCACTGAAAAGACATGGCTCTGTGTGTATTTTTACATTCTTTTATTTGCTGCTAATGAGTGATTCATTACACACAAGTTCAAGAGTATTCACTCATGTCTCTCATATTTAATAAGGGAATAGCAGAGAGGCCTAATGTTTCAACCAAAGCATTAATGGACATTAAAATTACAAATTCTCAAAGGAGATCTCAGTGGAAATAATTATTTTATGTTTATTTAAAAGCAACTTTGCTTCAAACATGAATTGCTCATTTATGACCTCAACACCAATGGGACTTGTTAAACATTCTCGATTTGAAAATCCCATGTCAATCTATAAATGAAAGCACTTTATTTTAACCGTCCCAAGATAATTTGCACTCTTTCTGATAATTACTGATGTATTTATTAATTTGTATTTATGAGACTATACATTTTTGGGTTTCAAATTTTCAGTTCCATCATCTTATAAATCAAATGTATAGTTCTTTTATTTAACTTTTTCTACTGTTTCAGTTTTCTTTTGTTTGTGATTAAATTGAATAGTTACACTAATAAAGGTTAAAATCATTTTTTATTTTGATTTTGCCACAGGAAAAGTGATGAAAACATGCCAAGATAGATTTCATTAGAGGTTCTGTACTCATTACCATAATGGACTCATGTTTTTAACAATTTACATTATAAGAAATGACTGAAGTTGAAAAGTCACAGCTCTTCATGCCAAAATGCATGTCGACTAATTTTGTAAAGTTAAATATGTCAATACTCAGAGCTACACTGAAATATATTTTGCCTGATAAATGCCTCAAATGTTAATTTACTACCACCATAATACCCACCCAGCCTTCCCAACCCCAAAGGCAAGTCAATGATTTTAAGGTCAGATAATTTTCATCAGCATTATTACAAAAAGACTATAATCATGTTTTTGAGATGGGGCCTGATCTAATCTACCCCTCCAGCCTTTTAACTGAAAGAAAATCTGTATTTAAATAGTTGGATCATTTCTGATTCTATCCATACAATACGATAACAGTTTAATTGGGTGCAGAGGAATGAGACAGGCACTGATAGTCAAAGACATCACCAATTAGTCTGTAATGAAACAGATTAATAGCTTGGCAGAAAGTGGACTCGCTCCAGTCGAAACAGCATTCTTGTTAATGCAACCCCCTAGAGCAGCACCTTTCCTCTCCCTGTACCCAAAAAGGCTGCTGTCCTGGGGCCTGTGGCTGGCTCATGGAGTAATGGGGGCCTGGTTGGAGTGCAGCAGTGGATCCTCCAGCTGGGGCTTGGAGTCCCACCGTGCCTTTATCAGCTATGGCTGGAAGTTTACATTTGTTAGGCAACACTTGGTACAGCCTTTCAATCTCATCCTCATGAAAAAAAACAAGCAGGAAGACACAGCCTTTCAGTGGGGCTGATGTGCAAGAGTTCAATTCAGGTGGGAAAAATTCAAAACAAAGACAACAATTCTTACCAGGATATGTTTTAAAAATGAAACCTGATTGGACAGCACATTAAGCAATGTGATCATTAAGGTGGCTGATTATGAAATCATACAGATCAGATCTCCAGCTATGTCTATGGGTTACTTTCAGAGGAGCAGAGATGAGCTCAGAGAGAGGGGATCTATGCACGCAAATACTTTCAGCAGAAGGTTGCATTTATTCACCAGTTTGGATCTATACAGTTACTATTATTTTCTTTAATAACCAGGATCTACATCTTAGAGCAGAAGTACTGATAAAGGGTCAGTTTTATGTTTTATCTCATAATGGTTCGTGGTATTATGGACAAAGAGGAATGCACCATAAATACAGACCAAGATATTCAGATTGTTATGCTCAAAATAGACAATCCTGCCAGGTCTGCAGCAGTAAAGGCTGACATGACTCATCCTGACATTGAAGCAGCTATATATCACATTTTGAAGTTGGAAAATGGTCTTTGGATTTTTGTTTGTTCAGCATACATCAGAGTTCTGATGCTGATGTTCATCTGTACTTTGTCATCAGGTTTGAGTTATATTAAAAATATGAATGAATGAATGAATGAATGAATGAATGAATGAATGAATGAATGAATGAATGAATGAATGAATGAATGAATGAATGAATGAATACAAAGATAAATACAAAAGGTACAAAGTACAGAGCACCCCAAAAGAAGCAGTGAATGCAGCTGACTCTCTAGAACATTTAATTGTAGAGAAGAGGTGGACAGTTCATATGAGTTCATTGAGCCAATCACAGCATATTGCAGTGGAGAGATTACACTGTGGCATGAACAGGGCCCCTGTAATGTTCAAGGTAAATATCCACAAAAGGTCAAGGAAAGCTCTATATACACCTAAAATTATTATTTTTTTAAATGTATCCACAAAAAGGTCAGGACCAATATAGAAACATTTCATGTCAATAAAGTGAAGAAGAGACTGTGGAGAAGAGCTCACAGATACATAGCACCATCTGTGCTTAACAATGACCTACAGAGGAATAAATGCATATCTTTCTTAACAGAAAGCTGTAAATTTTGGTCACAGCTTAATTTATCACTCTGCTAACATTAGGGAAGACTGAATTATCACATGGATGTCATTGTGCAAACATGTAATGTACAAATTTCTGTACAAAAAATCTACAGGAATTCCACCAGTAAGGTTTATGGCATTCCAGGAAACATGCAAATTTAAATACTGTTAGTGTTACAGAATAGTACCTCTACATGTACCTCTGCAACTAGCTGAACAACAGATTCCAGTTTTAAAATGATGGCGCTTTTCAAGCAGTTAGCATTTGAAGTGGATTTTTTCAGCAGGTACTAGAGAAGATGATGTCCTCACATTAATTCATCTTTTGTTATTAAATAGGAAATTATATTTGTAAGAGCAATGCCAACCTTTTTTTTTTGTGGGGGATTGGAAACACATCTAACTAACCTTCTGTACGAGTATAGTTAAAAATAGTCACAGCATTTTGAACAAGGTGTCAAAAACAGTATTTTACTTTAAAAGTACAAATTATCGAAAGAGCTTATACACTATGTTTATGAGAGTTATTGCAACCCCAACAGGGACTGCTTTTAACATTGGACAAAATGAAAGGAAAAACATGCAAGTGAGTAGCTAGTTTTCCAATTACGATTTCCACTTGTCATTAGCAATACCTTGAGTATGAGATCTTGGCTACCTCCACTGAGCGGTTGTTTAGTGTGCCATATATAAATGAGGCTTCTCCAGCTCTGCAAATTGTGACTGAGGAGGATTATTTATGTTTTTATGTATGTATGTATGTATGTATGTATGTATGTATGTATGTACGTACGTACGTACGTACGTACGTACGTATATGTATGTATGTATGTATGTATGTATGTATGTATGTATGTATGTATGTATGTACGTATGTATGTACGTATGTACGTACGTATGTATGTATGTATGTATGTGTTTGTTTGTTTGTTTGTTTGTTTGTTTGTATGAAAGCTTATTTACATTCATTCAGTTCTCGGGATGTCAAATCCCAAAAGCATACTTTCTACAACCCCATTCACCTGCTAAATTCTGTTGCAGATGTTATACCACTGTAGAATCCACTGCATGTCAAAACAGACCCCACCATTAACATACATAGTGTTCAGTGCACTGGGTTTTGTTTTTGCATTTCAAATCAAATTATTGACTACAGCACATCAATATCAGTGCACAAACTTTTCAGCTGAAAAGACAAAATCATAAATAGGTGGGAGTCTAGAGAACCATGGAACAACGTCCATTCATCTCTGTGTCAGAGACGGTTAATTGAATGGTGTAATCCAGTGATGGATGCATTAATGAAAATGAGCCAGCTTTATTATGATCTTTGCAAATGCTTACAAAACTCTGTGGTTAGAGGGCAGACGGAAAGCAAGATAGAAATGCTTCCTCTTCACATTCACTTTCACAGTGACAGCCCAGTAAAGGGAAATCAAATTCACAAGGGGCACAGTTTTATTAAAAGTTTGACCAACTATTTAATGAAAACCTTTGGTTTCCAATCTACAGTTAGATATTGGTTGGGAAATATTGATTTACTCCTAGCAAAGCCACCTTCATGTGTTTCTTGCTTACACAGAGAGCTCTTCCTCATCAGCAAAACAAGCCTTGTTTTATTTGATTTACATTTTGTTGATCACAGTTTATTTGATGTTGTTAGAAATTATTTTTCTGTGTTGCTGCTACCTGGTAAAAATGCTTTCATTTACAGTAAAATAAATGGAAACACAAGCATAAATGTTCCCTTAATACCTTAAGAAGTTAAAAGTTATTATGCTTAATACCTTTATAATTATTATTATTATTATTATTATTATTATTATTATTATTATTATTATTATTATTATTATTATTATTATTATTATCATTATTAGATTTATAAACATGTTATAATGGTGCCCCCTACATTCATAATGATATAATGGTTTCATTAATTTTGAGAAAAGCCTGAGAAAATAATAACAAAGGATAGATTTCAAGCCAAGGAACCCAGGGTGTTGGCAAACGAGATACAATCATGAAAACATTGCAGCAACGTAGTTCTCCATTGAAGAAACAAAAAAAAAACACATTTACAAATTCCAGGGCCCTGAACAGACAACACACATTGGCTGAACTAAATAAAAGGTGAGAAGTAAGATAGGTGATATCAACAACAAATGAGTCCGATACAAGTTGATGAAGAATGGGTCATAATTTCATCTCTGCTATTATTGTGCACGTTCTCTGGGTCCTTGAGGTCATCCAGAAACCAAAGATTTCTCAACCGGAGAGCCTGTTTTTATTCATATATGATCCTCAGCCATTTGAAAAAGTGTAATCCTCTCTCTTCTCTCTATTTGTATTTGAGCCGTTTGTCCTCACCAGTCACACTTTTGCATCAATAAATGCGGCCATTTTCCTTCACCACAAAGTTTACAAATGGTTTTCAAACCTTTTGAAATACTGCCACTAACTAGGCATCCACAACAATTGCCTGGTTTGAGAAAATTGAATTTTGATTCATTTGAATATTGCCAAACCTTAATGTCTTTGCCATAGCACGTCACCACCTACATTATGTGTGCGCATAGCTATTAAACCAAGTGTAATAAGGTCAAACACCTTTAGACAATCCTTTACAGAATGCAATTCTCTCCTGATGCATGACTGCAAAGGCCTTTGCACGCTGATAATAAATTATAAACATAATAACAGGTTTTCCAGGACAAAATTAAAGCTAAAGCTTTCATGTTCAAGCAAAAAAATCTTTGTTAAATACATCTTGATGATTGCCACTAGAAACCAATCTGTGTTGTAGGGAGTATGAATGGTAGCTTGTAGCAATGCATAATCTCAACCTTACACCATGTTGATAGTTGTAAATTGTGGTAGAAAGATGCTAACTTGTAATATTTATGTTATGATAAACTGCACAAGTCAGCAATTCTGGGGGTGATTGCACTCCTACCAACAATGTAAGGTTTGCTCAGGATTTGATAGGGATTTTGGCTCTTTCCTCAAGCTTCACTTTACCAATACGTTTATGTTTGAGAAACACCATGTTGACATTACTCAGATAATATGTAATTATGTAGTTAACATAAACGTATAGTGTGGAGTGTATTCCTTGCTTCAATGATGGTATTTGTATGTATGTACATTATTTAAGAGATATGATGCTGACTAAAACTACACATATGTGTTTCTGTGTGTGTGTGTGTGTGTATGTGTATTTCTTTGTTGTGTGTGTGTGTGTGTGTGTGTGTGTGTGTGTGTGTGTGTGTGTAGTCCTCATCATATCCATTATGTTCAATGTTACAGTTAGATACAGCCCTCTCTCATGTTGGATACTTAATTTCAGGAGCAAACCATCCATCCCATTTGCAAATATTAACCTCCAAACTGCATGTAGAATCAATTTAGTTTCATTGAGATGAATACATTTGACAGTCGTGTTACTCAAGAAGAAATCATGTCTGTAAGTGAAATGTAATATCAAACTAAAGCTGAACAGCAAATCTGATATGTTTTTCATGAACATATCACTTATCTCATATGCCAACTGAGACCCCGAAACATGTTATCTTTCCATATCTCTAAAGACAAACAAAACAGTGTTGTTTCTGTTTCCTGAGGGGGGACTGTGGGTCATATCACTGAATGAAAAAACTTATTTCCTTTAATTTGAATAATAGTTTGAAAACTCAACCAAAGGGAAAGGCTGCTGTGCTTCTAGGGTGGTAAAATGCAGGCTGTACTCCAGTTGAAATATACTTCACCCTGGCAAATAATACTTGTATTATTTGTGAGGGCGCATTTGACATAATATTGATGAAGGAATAAATGGAATCACATAAAGATGTATTTCATCCAGCCAGACCCTGACATTCCACTTTTACACATGAAAACCCTCCATCACAGTTGTTCAGCTGGTAATGTGTGCAGCGACGAAAACGGTAATAAATTGTGGAATGAATTTGCACGGCCATCTATAGCAGCCCATGTGGAGATATTAAGAGCTTTCGTTGAGATTTCTGTCACTTATTTATTTATTTTCATTTTTTATAGGACATTCTGCTCTCTCCAGGCACACACGTTTTAATATTTTTATGGTCATATTACTGCGATTGAGCTATGGTAGTTCAAAGTCCAGATGAGTGTTTTGAAACAAATTAATGTTTGTCTTGTAGAACACAATGTACCTGCTTGAAAAATCTGAACTGTATTGCATTATAATGTTCCATACCATAGAACACACACAATTTCAGTGGCATACTTATGTATACTCTTCCTTAAGCCAGGAATGCAAGTACTGATTGATGTCATTGTCTGTGCACTCATACCCTTACCTGAAATGAAGTAACACAAACTGATAAATAGATGTGATTTTGAGATGTTCTCACAAAGCAAAAGGTTACATAAATGTCTTGCCTCTGGCCAGAAACACATTGATATTTCTTGTGAAATGATGAACCACCATTCTGTCCAAATCACAATCCCACAGCACGATCTCCCTGGCAGAGAAAGTAAACCGCTGCATTTTTTGTCATTGCCATGACTTTAATAAACTCTGACAGAATCTTCTCATGTCTACAAATTCTGCAGGAGCCACGGTCTGATTCCTCAGTCTGGGAGTGACGGCTTTTCGCGGCTCTGAGACTACAGATGAGACGTGGTAATCTGCCGATACTTAAGAAGGTATCGCTACTAAAACATGATCTGAAGAGATTTCTAAAATGCATAATTGAACAGTTTGCGCCCAGCTTGATAGCTTGAAATCCGTACTATTAATCAGGGCCTGCTGAGCCATGCTGGATTGAGAAAGAGGCTCATGCCACGCTGTATTATAATGAAGAGAGGTGGATATTTCAGTGCTTATCACTGGTCCAAAAGTGATACTTCCTTCATCATGGTGAAGGGTTATTGATTTCCACCTGCTTACCCTCCCTCCCTCCCTCCGTCTGCCACCTCAAAGAGATGAACTGTAATATTTTTAGAATGTCAGCATTAATTAAGTGCCACACTGTGGTTGTGCAAAAGTGGAAGGCGGTGTTATGTTAGATGCTCATTTATGACTATCTGAATCTGACCTTCTTGTTCTTTCTCTGCAAAGTGAAGGTAGGGCAATCGGAAATGCATATCAGTCTCTCTGTACTGCTGTGTTTGCTGTTTATTCCACCAGTGTCCTGCTTCGTCGGACTCAGGAAGAGAACACTGTGACATGTGACTCCTCCGATTTACATGACGAGCAACCTTTGCCTCTCTCCAAACTGAAAATGTCCCACCAATCACATGCCAATGATGCTGGAGGATTAACCCGTCAACTATGTCCTTGGTTCATGCATCGACAGGCGCCTAGCCGACCAGGAGTCGCAGCCAGAGAACAATGAGAATAACAAAGTTTACTTGCTTACCCCCATCATTCCCCGGCAAGTCTGAGCCAGTTGTTTTCTTGCCAATGCAGACCTCCGGCCATATCCATTAATAGCACAGCTGGGACTCCAACCCCAAGTTGCGGGGCTCACATCATTCCCAAGTCAATGTCTTACTACTTCACCCACCAGGAGGCCCCTGCCACTGATTTTAATGGGATCTTAAGGACAACCTGGAGAACACTTACATTATATCTGTGTATGGCAAATCTGACGGCAAAATAACCTTCAGTGGTGTACAAAACCATTTATGGACACTGATATTGTGATTGCATTGAGTATTAGAATGCTCCTGTGCAAAAATTTCCAATGTGCAAAAATCATGGTGTTTGCCATAGTTGGTTTGAAAATTTTTTACTTTAAACTGGATCAAAACAGCTGATATCATAAAATGTTCTTCTCTTTCTCTCTGAACAGACACTTACCTTTCTTCTTACATCAAGACATGAACGAGGAGCCTGTATTTCGGTAATAGATGTATGTTCATGGACACAGTGTTTTCTCTGCTGGACCGTTATAATTCGCCAGCTTGGAACTAATTATACTCTGCCTTCTGCCATGTGGGATCATGTGCATGTGCCAATGAAGTAAAATTTGGATCCTGTTTATGTTGTATCGAGTACATTGACAACCTACGGAACAATCTAATTATTGTGGGTGATTTTCCAGGACACTTTTTTTCTTTCCTCCAGCAAATACACAGCTTTTGAGTGATTGAAGCCAATGTGTTTGCTTGCTGGCTTAAGCCCGTCCCAAGCTTGGGAGGACAGAGCACCTGGGCCTGAGAATTTCCGTCCCATAGCCAAGTGTTAATGGGGGTCGAGACAGAAACAAACACCCTTAACAGTTTTACAAACAAGTGAGAAATCTCAATGCGGTAAAAGGAAAACAAACAGCTGATGCACGCCAAGGAAAGACAAAAGAAATAGTCTTACCATATAGGCACTGTAAGGAAAAATACATCTTTTATTTATCGTTAGTGTGCTGCACAAAATAATAATCAGGTTATTGTAATAGCAACATTGCAATTTTTCTTTTGAACTGATGAATTGGTTAAACACAGGGAGGACTTGGGCAGTCGGTTAACCTCCCTCTCGCTCTGCTTTTCTCCCTCTCTCACATCTTGCAGGCAATGGATGAAGGAGAACGGCACTCTATGCTGGTGACATGGTAAACGTTACCCTAATTTTTCCCCGGTTGCCATGGAAGCAACTTTATGTGCTTGTGGTAAACCAATGAGAAGTCCATATGAAAATAATTGAAAATTGAGTGTGTGTTGCTGAAATGAACAAGCAGTGTTATTACAGGTGCAAAATTCTTATTTTATCTTTTTCTTTGTTCCATGGTCCTCTGTGATGAATTCTTTAATAACAAAACAATGAGCACTCTGAAATAAGCATTTACTTGAAAAGATATTTGATTTCCTCAGGGTGGGTTAGTTCATTACACTGTGTCACATATGAACTGTGTTAAAGACAAAGCACCTTCCCTCAATAAAATAGTCTTTATTGGATATTCCTGTGTTCAGCACCAGCAGATGTAGGAAAAGGTAAAGTATACTCCATGCATAAAAAGAGAACACGCTGCAAAAGCAACACTGCATACACAAGTTTAACAAATGAGTTCACAGAACTACTTCACTTAAGATAGAGGAAACAGACCGTGGCAAATCTTTACCTTTTGTTTATGTAACTCAATAAGGAAAATAAAAGTATTGACAAACAATAAAATATATTTCTTTGGATAATGAAAATACCACCTCTGCAGCCGTAAATGATAAGACTATAAATCTATATATCTTATACGTATATATGAAGTGTTTGTAAATACAAGTGAGTTGGAATCTTATCAAGGAAAGAAAAAGAAATTCTTTAAAACTTTTTTGAAAATGCTTTAATACTTGTCACGGTGTAACAAGTGTTAAAAGATAGGACAGGATAGGACTGATACTTGCAAAAAATATTAATCCTGTCCTGTGTTGATGGTGATGAAATTCATATTCAGATTCCAAATTCAGATTCCATCATGCAAAAAAAAAATGTTTTTATAGGTGCATTTGTGACAGATAATTTTTAAAACTAAATCCTGTTTGTATGTTAAATTGCTGATAGATATTATGACTGGTGGGGGTTGATAAGTAACAGGTTATAGGTTATATTTTCTTCTATTTAGCTTTAAAGAACAGGCTATATTTATTGTGGAGGTTGGGGATAGAAAAGAGAATACACTCTGGGCCTCCTTTTCAGCTTTCTATTGTTCTTTATTTGTCTTTGACAAAATAAAGGTTGAAGTGGAACGAGTCATTTCCTTTTCAAATCACCTCCTTGTTTACCAGTCACCGATGCAGTTCAAGTCAGAGATTCATGCATAACCCAATAAATAAAAGCTCTTACATAATGCATTATACATGACCATATTCTCTGTCCTATATGAGTGGGAACAAGAGCACTTATTCAAATGACGATCCAAAGCTTTACAACACTCCTCATCTCAATGGCAAGAGCATATGTACGTAAAGAACATATTTATGTAACGCGTGAGTTGTGTGAATTTTCTGTGTAGGTGTGTGTATTCATGTCTGTGTGGTGTGTGTGTTTGTGTGCATATGTGGTCTGTGTGTGTATGTGTTTATGTGTGTGTGTCTGTCTCTTGGGGAACATGGTCTTCCCACCCGCTAGTAAACAGACATAGATATAAGGAGTTATTGGAGTAAAATCCTTCCCTCAGAATGACTCTTCAGATGGCCAGTGTAGCTTCATTGAGTGGGTCATTTATCACTATGGGGTGGCTATCACAAACACTCTCTCCCTCTGCACCGATTGTAAAATGGCCACCACGGTGTGGAAGGTCTCTCTCTCCCCCTCTCTTTCTCTATCTCTCTCTCTCACTACCATGCTATCAGCTACACAACGGCCAGACTATCAGTCTGCCACTGAAAACTCCTGGGCATGATCATGGGAGTCTCAGACCAGTCTGGCCTATCTCTGGCCCAGGGTGGGGGTGGGGATGCATGTGGGGGCTGGTGGGCGGGTGGGGGATAGCTGGATTCTGCCTGCTGGGCTTTAATACAAGGGAGTCAAGCTTCATAATGCCCCTGATACATCTGCTCCGTGTGACTGATTGTATAGAGAATTTTGGGAATGGAGGGTAGAAATTTGGCCTCTTCTATCAGCTAATAATGGGAGTTTCTCCTGAATGATAGGGGCAATACAGAACCTTGATTAAACTCTGTCATGAACTACCCAGATTGATAGAGTACTTCAACTAATTGATAATTGTCATTTTTAACTGTACTGGTAGATCTTCTGCAGCATTTTCATTTTTTATATAAAATATTTAAAAAAAAAAAATCAGTTGTTTCAAACTTATTGTTGGAGCTACATCTGCCACACAAAATCAATATCAAATTGATATCAAATACCAGAGAAAATGTCTAAGGGGCCTCGAGAGAGGCTTGTTTGTCAGATGGTTGGAGACCTGTGAACAGGTGTAACACACCATATTTATTTCTGCCATCAACTAATAGCAAACACACAGAACTCCATATTGATTTGCCCTCTCTTAGCTTCTTTTTTCTTCTTTTCTTTTTTGCTCTTGTACTTATTTTTAATTCCTGCTGCTGTTTCTGAGGCTGCTTCTGTGGTCATTGTTTAACTGTTTAACTGTTTAGCTCTTTTCATGATACTTGATTATGCTGGTGTTTTTTGTTGTAACCATTGTTTTATGGCACTGTTGTCTCAGTTTCTGTTTCTATTGCTGCTGTTGTTACAGTCAATGCAAGTCCAGGTATTTAATAATTATTCAGGGACATATGACACTTAAAAGATGGGAAGTCCAGCATTGACAATGCTTTTTCATTTTCCAAAGCAACCAACATCCAGGATAAAAGTAAAGGTGATAAAAACACATCTATACTGGTTCCTGTGACCTTATGGGATTTGATATATTCACTGTTCTCTTGGATATTTTGGATGGCATCTGAATGTAGAATAATCAAGTGAGGAGGATGCTGTGTGTAAATAATGCCTCCAGAAGGCTCATGGACTATTAGGTTTATCCACTTTCAATACTGTGGAATGCTGTAATTGCCAAGGCAATCGCATTTTTGACAGTTCCATTTTCGGCGATCAATAATCACTAATGTCTTTCCAAAGTGGCAATCAGTTCTACATGTTATCAGTTATATGGTAGTGAAATGTCTCCAACCTTCGTTTAGTTCTTTTCTGTCTTCCACCATTATCATGAGTGCATGAGACCTGCAACTTTTTGTGTGTGTGTTTTATTTTTTTTATTTTTAGAACTGAATAAAAATACACATCCCTTAAAATATGGACTCGTCCATTTGTAACATTTGTTGTTTTTTTTTTTTAATTTTGCTCAGAATTACTGACATCATCACACCCCAGAAACTATGCTGTTTAGATGCTGCCATTAATATTTATTTTCTTTTTTGCTAAATTGTATTTTCTCCATTGCTCTGTAAAATATAAAACGGGGAATGACAAAGTATATGTAAATACTTTACTTCTGATTTGGAAATGATGGGAATGACTGAAACCTCAGGATTATGCCAGCTACCCCTAGCTTGGGAGAGCAAAGTAGTATTGGGCAACCGATAGTGACTGTTGAAATGTGTTTGATGGGAGCAGATGCCACAGTATCTGAGAGGGATCATATGATTTGCTGTACAAAACAAGGATTATAATGAATGGTCAACAATTATTGATTGACAGTTTATGGGATGGTCACCCATCCTGCGCTCATGAACCCTCATTCTAGCCATCACGTTCATCTATCTACATCATTTACCCACCATTTACCCATACTTTTCTAGTTTCTGAGAATATGATTTTTAATTTTATAGAGGTATTGAAGGTTGAGTAAAGATACCACTTTGGTATTTGCCCATTTCTTTTTACTTTCATGATACGTTTTTACTAAGGGATAAATTTGCACAATGTTAATTTTCTAGAAAAGACTGTGAAGGCAATATCAATAACAGTACATCTTAATCACATTAATTGAGATTCTAATCATATAATCATGCAAAACAGCTTTAATCTATATTTAATCTTGCATTAGAGAACTCATGGAAGTAATTTTGTTTTATTTACTTTTTTAATCTTTTTTTTCTATTCTCCACACATCTTAAGGCTTGCCAGGTGCTGATGAAATGAACCAGTGAGCATCTAGCCTTCATTCATCTGACAGTTTGAGTTTTGAAAATTAAACACTAATGCATTACTTGAATGTCAAATATGTCAGGTAATCAGTTTGATCTAGCTGGAACCACGATCCATCATCAACCACAGGTTTGCCAAGGAGAGCAGGCAATACATTATGCAGAGAAAATGAACATGAAGCATACAGAAAGCAGAGTGTAGGAGTGGTGGGGAGTGGGGGGAGAAGGAGGAGAGGGGGACTGGATGTGGTGGTGATACTGGTATGCTCATCTCACACTCCTGGAAATTCTGTTCTTCCCCTCTCTCACCTCTCCATCTCCGCTTTTGAATATCACTCTGTCTTAATCCACTATCCCATTAAGCTCTATATTTTTGTTCTCCACTGTCCTCCAGGGCCCCATGGAACCTTTCTTGATGAGCTTGACACTGTGATCAGCTCCTTCCCTGAAGACGGCACCCCACTGATCATTTTGGGAGACTTCAACAGTCACCTGGAAGTCTCCCAGTCTACCGCCTTCCTACCCTTACTCCACTCTTTCAACCTCTCCCTGCTGCACTCTCCTCCAACCCACAAGTGCGGCAATGTTCGCGACCTTGTCATCCTGAGGAACAGCTTATCCTCTGACCTCACGGTGACCCCTCTACATCAGTCTGACCACCACTTCATTTCTTTCTCCCTCCCTCTTACTCCTCATCCTGCCTCCCTTCCACCCTCCAATGGTGTTACGGTCCGCCATAACATCCGCACTGTTTCACATTCTTCTCTTGCTTCCAGAGTCACTGCTTCTCTTCAACCCCTTGACTCCTTCTCCAGTCTTCCCACTGACTCTGCATCTTCCACCCTGCGTTCCTGTCTCTCTTCAGCGCTTGATACTCTCTGTCCTTTTGTTTCCAAAGCAGCACGCTCATCTCCTCCCAGTCTGCGGATGTCTGAGGTCCTCCGTGCCAACAGGGCCAGACTACGGGCAGCTGAGAGGAAGTGGAAGAAATCCAGGGCCCCATCTGACCTGTCTACCTACCAGTCTCTCCTGGCAGTGTTTTCTTCCTCGGTTACCTCTGCCAAAGCCAGTTTCTATCAAGCTAAAATTCAGAATTTTACTTCTAACCCTCATCAACTGTTCTCCATTTTCTCTTCTCTTCTCAGCATTCCTCCTCCCACACCACAGTCCTCCTTCTCTGTGGACAACTTCACAGTTTTCTTCGATGAGAAGATCGCTGACATCTGCTGCTCCTTCACTACCACCTCCACCCTTCCTCGCTCGCCTCTCCTCATTTCTCTACTTTCATTCCCCTCTCTGCTGCTGATGTCTCCCAGCTCCTGCTCTCCCACCGTGCTACAACCTGTGCTCTTGACCCGATTCCCTCTCCTCCAGGCAATCAGACCAGACATCCTTCCGTTCATCACCTCTCTTGTGAACTCCTCCTTGTCTGGATGCTTCCCCTCTTCCTTCAAGCGGGCCCATGTCTACTCACTGCTGAAGAAACCCACTCTGGACCCCTCCATCATCCAGAACTATCACCCTGTCTCTCTTCTGCCTTTTCTTTCCAAAACCCTTAAACAAGCTGCTTCCAAACAACTGTCTTCTTTTGTTTTACACAGAACAGTCTGCTGGACCCCCACCAGTCTGGTTTCAGACCTGGCCACTCAACAGTCTCTTCATGCCACACGAGCGGCCTCTCTCTCCTCCGTCCTGATTCTCCTATACCTTTCTGCTGCCTTCGACACGGTTGACCACCCCATCCTCCTGTCCTCCCTAGCAGCAATGGGGATCTGTAGCACAGCTCAAGACTGGATTGAGTCCTACCTCTCTGGTTGCCCCTTCCAGGTTGCCCGGGCCGGTGCGGTATCAGCGCCTCTTCCTCTTGCCACGGGTGTTCCTCAAGGCTCTGTCCTTGGTCCCCTTCTCTTCTCCTTCTATACTCATTCTCTTAGCCCTTTAATCTCTGCTCATGGTCTATCTTACCACTGCTATACTGATGACACTCAACTGTACCTCTCCTTCTCCCCATCAGACACACAGGTTTCTGCTCACATCTCAGCTTGCCTAAGGGATATGCAGAGCTGGATGGACAGGCACCATCTCAAGCTCAACCCAGGAAAAACTGAGCTGCTCTTCTTTCCTGCTCCTTCCTCTCCCATCTTGGACCTCTCCATTTCTCTTGGGGACACCCTGATTTCGTCTTCGTCCTGTGCAAAGAACCTCAGAGTGTTGATCGAAAACAGACTGTTACACTCCAAGAACACCTTGGCAGTGAGCCAGGCGTGGAGGTTCTTCCTGTACAACATCCAAAGAATCTGCACCTTTCTCACCACCTGCTCTGCTCAGCTTCTGGCCCAAGCGTTGGTTCTGTGCCTTCCTTTCTTGCTGGCAGCTTGTCTGACCTCCATAGACATTCTCATGCTCACTGCCCTCCACCGGCTGCCTGTAATTGTTCAAATCAAATTTAAAACCATGGTGCTAGCATACCATGCAGCCCCCTCTCCACTCATGCACTTCCAGGTCACGTCTGCTGTCTATCTTGGCCCCCTGGTGGTGGAATGACCTTCCTGCAGAGGTCAGAACAACAGGGACACTGGCCACCTTCAAGCGCAGACTGAAGATTCACCTCTGTAAGCCTCTCTGGATAAGAGCGTCTAACAAATGCCCTTAATGTAATGTAATGGAACGACGAACAGTAAAGCTCAGTTGATTTTGTTTTTGGCTGGAGCCAAACTGATCACAAGAAGAGAGAAGAAGGATTCCCTTTAGCAGAGGAAAAAGCTGTTTTTGATTTGTGCTCTTGCCTTCATTATTCCATATACATATCCCATACATGTGCATATATGGAATAATGAAGGAGAGACATTTTATGTGTTTCTTTTGTTCATCATGCATTAAGTGCCATTTTTGTTTATGGTGTTTGCATTACTAATAGCAGATACTGGGTCTTCTGGTCATTTTTAATAAGCTAGTTTTTTGCCTCAGGAGCAAACATGTTCATTTTGTCCTATTGTCATTATAATGTATGAGTACATTATAACACAAGCTTTTATGAAATAGTAAATGTGTGCATATTTCAAACCTATTCATAGATGTGACTTTCCTTGACATGTTTCACAGTATATCTAAATGGTCACTCTATGTGGAGGCTAAATACCATGTGTTTGTCATCTTGTAGTTGTATGGTCCCATTACAGTCAACAAAGGCTTGTTTACGAAGCTGATGTAAATGTTTTACACATCACTTCAGCTTGCTTGTTCCCAAAGCAGCACAGGCGCTACATGTATGTGCTTTCATGTGATTCCACGGTAGATGTTGTGCTAAGCATAAATGAACAATTAATCACTTTTGAAAAGGCGCAGAGCTTGTAGGGCCTTTGATGGATATGGGCCTGCTTAATTGAAACACCAGTCGTGATGTCTGTAGGCTGGCATGTCTCCTGGGTGCAAAGGCAGACTGTAACTGACTCAGAGCATGAATATTCTATATAGTTAGATGACTTACACTGTCCTGCAGTCAAGTTCAGCTCAGCTGAAGCCCTGAGTGCTATTGAAAATTGAGGGATCTGCACAGAGGTGAGAAAGAAAAAAGCGTTCCTGGAAGGGATGGACTAAAATTCCCTTACAGAATTCTGGCAGGTCGGTCTGACACGCGTTTGTAATCCAGCACGTATCCTGTCTGCAGTGCAGAAATTAGAATCTGTCCTAATCTTTAATTTACATTTATAAGACATGATATATTTTTGTGCCAGGATACTTCTCTTGAACTTTTTTAATTGTTTTTTTTTTTCTGGGGTGGTACCATATTAGACATTGTAACGGTACCAAATATTTTGGTTTGCATATCCGTGTTACCACATTCTAAATGGAGTGTTACCTGTGCACTCAATTGATTCTGTCACTTGGTTCATTGACTTTGCTATGGTTTTGTCAATAATCAATCGGTTACCTGAGCAGAAATGACTCCTGAGTCCACCTGAGGCTGTGCCCTAAGGTAGACCTGCTGTAGACACATGGGCATGTGATCATTAGCCTGCTGCTGTAGCTGCTCTTGCTCTTGCCTAGTAACCTTTTTGAAGGCTGTCCTTATCGGGATATTCTTTATGAAAACTATGAAGAAGAGGAAACTGAATAAATGTTGGCCATTGATCAATATGTAGCCTATGTGATTCAGAACCAGAATTGAAAATCTCATAAAGTGAAAAAAAAAAACAGAAAGATACGTTAATGTATTCCTTTCAAAGATAATGGGAAACAAACACTGATTCCAGCATGTCCTTTGTAATTCCATTTTAATTAAATAGTTCCACCCCCTTGACTGACAAACACATCAGTGATACTGATTGGATTATTTTGGGTTTCTCTCAGCCTTGTCAAGATAGCAAATACGCATTCCCACACACATTTTAAACATGTTTCTGTGTTTTTGAAAAAAATATTATATTGTGTTTGATGTTTTGGTAGCATTGAGGATAAATGTACAGTCGTCACTGCAATTAAGCTAGCAAGTGTGCCCAGTTTGCTGTCTCCTCAAGGGAGAGGCAGCAGGGAATTAATTAGCTTAATTAAATGGAGACTTTACATTTTTTTTTCTCAAGTGAATTGTTTTCGAGGGTTACTTTAAAGGTTATGATATATCAGTTTATGGTCTGTTCATAATAAAACACAAGCCAAACTAAGACCACATGCAGGCATGGTGACACAAGGAAACAGATGCAACATAACCATGACTAATCTTAGCTCAGCACATGCCTAATAGATACATGTATTGATTGCTACACTGCATTTGCATTTATCAGAAGGGCTGGGCTGATATTTTTTACTCACTATGCTAATTTCTTTGGCATTGTGTGGCCACTGAAGCCCTCTGTTTCTGACCATCCTGGTTCTATGCCAGGAGGAAACCAGCAGCTGGTAGAATTTTTAACAAGCTCAGGAGCTAGGACCAAGTATGCAACTCGCACTGGTGTTTTTTTTTAAATATTGAATACTACCAGACATCACTTGTAGGTTTGAAATGTCAAAGTGTTTATGCTAATGCAATATGTTGGTCTGTGTGGCTGCTCAGTGACAGATGAACCTGTTAATTTCCTCAGTTCCTTCTCTAACATTTTTTTCCCTCTGTCTCCCAGTCGGCCTTTTTACTGAGAAGGCCAATTTTACATAACGACTTGCGGTTGGAAGAAAATGGCAAAAGTTCACTCTTATAAAAGATGCAATTGGGTAGCTCATCTCAATCTGCGTTAGCTGTTGTTTTCTTCTCTTCTCTAACCATCACAACCAAAGCAACATTTTACCTGTCAGAACATTTTGTGCCACTGCGGTTACAAGATTGGCTCACCTAAGTTCTCAATGCAGATCATAGCTGGTGGATTGTAGGATGACTGTGTTCCTGCTCATATTTGCCATGTGACAATATGATATTCAAAAGTGTTTTGAGTTGAATTCCCCTCTGCAGATCACTTGCCCTGACAAAACTTAATTTTGGTGAGCAAAATAATGATGGCATATAACATGTATGTATTTCTTTTACCTCAGCTAATGTTTTTAATGTTAAGCTCTTTTGGCAAGAAGTCAATCAACATTCTATTCTATTTGTATGTTAAAAAAATCATGACAATTCAGTGAACACAGTTGCAGACTAATAATCATTGAGTAAAGATGCACACATGAGTAGTCAGCGCAATTGATAATGGACTCACCAAAAAGGACTGACTGAACTTTTCACTGACTGAACTGTCTGAGTTGTTTTCAAGTTGTCACAATCAGCAAGCAAGTGCACAAGCTTCAGAAGATGAAGTTGTTGTATTTCGGAAAGCCTCAGGCTGTTGAAAGAATGCATGTCTCAGATGTGCATTTCTTAAAATTGCAGTCATTTTTATTATCAAAGTATGGCCCTGAAGCTAAAGTATACTCCAGAATGGGCCCTATGGATCAGTTTTGAATAAAGAGTAAAACAAAAAAGAGAGATAGATCCCCTTAGGTATACACTGAATACAGGAATAAGCCACAAACAATAAAGCTCCAATATTCTCTTAATTGTCATGGATCCTCTAAGACTGGGACATTTAATCACACATATTCATATTGCAAAAGTTTTGCACATGTGTGACAATGAATATTTATGGCATCAATGTCATGTAGATATAAAGCAAAAGTGCAATAAACAGCTCAGCTCTTTAAACTTGAACAAGAAAACTTGTGGAGAGTAAAATAGAGCAAAACATGACAATCTATGTATTAAACACAAACATATAGAGAAAGCTCAAGCAGGTTTACATATAATGTACAAGCATGACGCTTATGCAGGGTGTTAAAATGAATTCTGCTCCTGCAACTAACTGGATTACTGAATTCAGTAGAAATTCCTTGAGGTGTAAGTAACCACCAGAAAGACATTCTCTCAGCTCCCTTAATGCAGGGGCACAATGGATTTTATCCTATCCAGAATGTGGTGCAGGATTGTTCTGGATA
The DNA here is from genome assembly GCA_022829145.1 of Albula goreensis. NCBI lineage: Eukaryota > Metazoa > Chordata > Actinopteri > Albuliformes > Albulidae > Albula > Albula goreensis. The sequence goes on from CM040757.1 coordinate 20,180,605, forward strand.
CACATAGGAAAACACAAAAGCACAAACAAAATCATAAAAATCAGAGATCAATACATTAATAGATATTTGTTATCCTATTTTAAGTGGAATGTTCTTGACTTGCCAAGTCAATGACTTGAATCCATTGAGCATGCATTTCAGTTGCTGAAGATCAGACTGAAGTCAACAAGCCACCAAAACAAGCAATAACTAAAGATGGCAACAGTATAGGCCTGGCAGAGCATCACCAGGGACCATGCCAAGAGTCTAGTTATGTCTATGGGTTGTCATTGATTTCAAAGGATTTGTAAACAAATATGAAACGTGGTGACTTTCATTTTGAGTCTACTGCATTAGTGTGTCAGTAGAACAGAGCACATTTTAGATTTTCAAATATCTAGTTTCCAAATGAATTGATGCAGAGAAATTACACAGAAAACAATGATCAGCCATGAAAACTGAGTGCATCAGATAAGATATATCAAACTGACATCCCTTCATGCAAAACTCATGAACTGCTATCAGCTCTGAACTTACAGAAACCACTGGAACCCAAGTACACCCCCCCTAGAGGCCAAAGATGTCTCTTGTCAGAAGTGGTCTTCATTGAAGAGTTGCTGCCAAACACCCAAAATGGAAACAAAGCCAAGACAATTTACCCTTACCGTGTGCCTCAGACTTTTGAACAGCACACTATATTTGAACATACTCCCCTGCAATGCTGTTCATAAGATGAAATATACCACACCAGAACCTTAAGCCTTAAAAACAGAATGTGCTAGATGACATGTGTTCCAACAAAGAAATGTGCTGGGTTTGATGAGAAAAAGCATATGCAGATGAGAGAGAGACAGTTTTTTTTTTCCAGACCTGCGAACCATGACAACAATAAGGAAACATTTGAATTTGATATTAGTTACTTAACTAACCACTTGCCAACAGCACTACTTTGACCTTATGCTTCTCAATAAATCCAACAGTAAGAACTCCACCTTGCCCAAAAAACAATTCTGCATGTCCATCTACAAAGGAAAATTATGTTTTTTGTAATTGAAGCTTGTGATAAATTGAGCTGGAATCACCACAATCAATGAAAAATCCTTACCCACTTTGACTCTTCAGGATGTTAAAATAGCCTTGTTTACATTCAGTGACACTCCATTGCTGGTCACTAGGCCCTGCTCAAGTTACAGCCCAAAGATTACGTGAGTCAGGTGTACTTTTGACAGGTAAAAGGATGATCAGGTACAGTAAATGGCTGAGTCTGGCTCATTTTTAAGAAAGGCAGCCTATTTTTAGGGTCTAAACTCAGGCTCAGCGTTAAATCTAAAGGTAAATAGTCACAACTTATATTGTGCTATATAATGTAGATGATTTTGAGGAAACAAAGCATTAGGAGACAGATCAGGTTCAGCACGAATAATGACTGAATTTATGGTCATATCTACCAGGAGGAGAAAAGCCATTTGAATTAGGATAAATTAGCGCTATTATTTCCACCAACCTCATCCCACACCCACCCCCCCAAACCCTACAGCAGCCCTTTTACAGAGAGTGGATAGGATGGCTGCAGCACCCCACATGTCATTCACAGAGATTTACTGGAGTGCATTTTCTGCAGGCCGCCCCTACCCAATCACATTGGATCAGATCAGCTAATGAAAATTAAACATTTGTTCTCCAGCCCCTTGCAGGCACACTGAGGTTGCTGTTTTTCAGAGGCTAAAGACTAGAGGTTGGTGATTGATGTCTAGGGGGAGTGGGTGGGGGTTGCTAAGTTTAGCCCTTAATGGTTTAAAATATGCTTGCGCTGCTTTTTCATGGTTAGGGCAAATGATCTCTCATGCCAATTTATCACACAGATTCAGCACCTGCAGGGAAGAAAAAATGGCTGTTGCCTTTTAATGTACTTGATAGATTTTCTTTTTTCCTCATCTCTTCTTTTTAAGTCATCCTGCTAGTCCATCAGTTTACAGAATACATTGCAAAAAGTGGGAGACATCAGATGAGGCATAGCTGCCAGAAAGAACAGTCAACTTCCCCATCAAAGACCCTATTATAGGAGTGTAAGGATAGACAGGGAGAGGACAAAATATAATGAAAACACAATATATTTATAAAGTGAAGTATGGGGCACCCTTTCCTTCAGAAAGGCTTCAGCCTGTTACACAAGTTTTTTTTTACAGACACTTCTCTATTATCGGATTATTGTTTAAGTAAAAGATGAAGATGGTGGAAATTTACTGCATACTCTGTATTCAAAAGAAGTTATGTGATCCTAAGAAGGATATGGAAGCGTTTGATTTCAACCTTAAGGGTTTATGAAACCGGTCTTGAATCAGTTTAATACTTGAACTGCTTAATGAATCCACTACCATATTTAATAGCTGGGACTTATCAATATGGGTTTAAGACTTCTTTTGGCTTTCTCCAAACATACCTTTACCCATATATAGGGAAACGTTTCAAAGACGAGTCATCAGACTGTATCATTTTCTTACAGTGTTCAGAACTTCACGTATTGTAAACATTACACCAGGCTATATGTGGTGACACAATGGACTTGTGAAATATAAATGACAGCTTTTCCTTAAATATAAAATTTGTGATGCTCAAGATGTGCAGTTTATGTTAAAATGCTTCTACAACTCTGGCCTAAACTATTTGACCTATTTTCAAAATTTTGAGAATATGGTTGGTTACATAGTTCCATATCTATTTCTGGATTTCATGGCACCTTTTATTTTTGCTTATTTAATTAGCATAATCATGTCTGTGATCTGACACTGGTTAAATTCCTTTATAAGCTCATAAATGATAGCCAAGGACTGTTTTCTGCATCGGAAGTGCCTCACCATGACCTCATTTACAAGCAAATTGGTATTAATGTAACAGTTATTTGGGTCATTGAGCCAGCTAGTTATCTGAGACTAAACCAGAAATAGCAGTGGCCCACCAGGATCATAAGAGCCCTCTAAGTTAGACCATCTCATGTTGCTTTAAAATGTAAAATATTAAAGTTAATTCTATATGTCTGTAGCAGAAGAAACATATTTGGTAATAACGTTTGGCTTTTGAAGTTGATTTTTTGCATTAATATCAAATAATTGGTTGGCATCCTATTTACCTTCCATGTAGTTATTTGAAAATATCTCATTTTTCATTGGGTGTTTCTGATATTTTATGTAACTCCTGTTTATCCATTTGTTGATGTTATAAATCTCAAATTTATTGATTCAGTAAAGGAATTTCATTGCAAAATGAAGTCAGATTCAAAGACTGATGAGATTTTAATGCAAAAAAAAAAAAAAAAAAATTCAGTGTTCATCTTTACCTTTGACTCAACAACAAAATGTCCATGCTGTTATTTTTGTGCAATTAATTTGCAAATGTGGGTATTTTCATTTCATTTTAACTAGCTCTGATTATGCCAAATTCTGTTTTCTGTTTCTGAAGACAGAAAAATATAGGTAAAATAGTTTCTGTCCTGAGTTTTGTGCTGTCTTGAAGAATCCTTGCCTGAACTCCTAAGGTGTGATATTACATCAGCCGGCATTCCTCAAAAACCATGATCCCATGTCATACAGCAAAGCATTATTTTGTGGGACATATATCTGCAATTCACTTTCAGTCATACAAAAAATAAATTGATCATCCTCTGGAGTAAGATGAAGGAAGCTGTTTGTATAACAACATTTGTTCTGTAACTACTTGTTTTTGCATATGTTCTCCAGTGCTAGAAATCAATCGATCAACCAGTCAAGGAATCATTTAATTGATTGATCCATGCCTATGATTAATATTATGAATTCCTTTTAAAAAATCTTAAAACTTTTTGAAGACATACTGGATATAGAACAAATACAACAAATCAGCTGTTTGCAAAAAAACAGAGTTCTGTCCTGGTTTCAGCAGCTCTCCATAACTACAATGTTGCAAAAGCTTAGGCATAATGTGATGGAATAGGAGCTATGCAGATGCATGTCTGCTATGTAAAAATAAAGAAATAAAAAATAAACCTGAAAAAAATTCTCAAAGGTTTGGATAAGGTGGATTGCATTTACAAAGAAATAATGCAATACCTCAAAATTTAAAACACATTAGAGATCTTATTTCACGGTGTTCTTTCCTGCACTTGAGTTATATTCCAAAGAATGACCTTCTTTTTTTTTCTCTTTTCCTTTTTTTTTGTTCTTGGAACATGTTCTTATTCAAAGTAGGCAATCTTATTTTGACAGCAATTTGTATGTAAAGTGAAGAAGAAGTCCAGCATGACTGGCATCCATGTACCCTTGTGCTGGCAAATGCTGATACAGCTTCTTCATAGAACAGTCTGAAACCACCACTTTGTGGATTAGCTTTTCCTCCCAGTAACGTCTTAGATGTAGAATATATATTTTAATGCATTTTTCATGCAGGGTCTCGATTTCATTCTACCATTTCTCTTTTCTACTTCCTCTTCTTCTTTTTTGGTAATTTCTGGTTTTTAAGTATGCAATTTCACAAAGAAAAATGAAATTGCTTCTTATTTGCTCACAGGGAATGATTTTCAGTGGGGATATTTATGACTGCATTAAGCCAAAGGCTACAGCGGGTTCACATGGTATTTAAGATGCATTACTTTGGGAGGACGGCAGATTATTTTTCAGGGCTGGGGAAACAGATCACTGCCGGACATCAATTAACAGAGCAGGCAGGCTCTGTCTGCCACCGAGCCAATCAGCAATAGCAAAGAGGCAGAGAGAGAGAGCGTGTGTGTGTGTGTGTGTGTGTGTGTGTGTGTGTGTGTGTGTGTGTGTGTGTGTGTGTGGGTGTGAAAGAGAGGGAGAGAGAGAGGCAGAGAGACAGGGAGAAAAGAGATTATTTTTGGTTTATCCATATTCTCCCTGGATCTGGGGCTGACATGGGGTCCTTTAGCTTGCATTCTACGTGTGGTCTTGATATCTTAATGGAATCAGTTTCAAACTTAATTGGTTTAAATTACCATTTGTTGCCTAGGCTTCAGCCCCTGCATTTTAAACTGTCCCTGCCAGGCCTTTGGAGGGCCATAGCTCCCCTTGCCCTCCTGCAGCTCAGATCGGCGACAGCTCCTTCTCCTCTCCATGACCCTGAGCAACGTGGTCTTCTATATTATTCCTCTGTCAAACATCAGCTGTCTGTCACATTTAACAGAGGACAAGTAGACAATCACCAAAGCTTTTGCCTTTTTAAAGGTCAGTACTTGAGGGGATCGACTGAAACAGACATTCCATTCTTTGATGAGGATTTTTTTATTCTTCAATATTTTTTAAAATCCTGCACTCTGCATGTATGTATTTATGTATGTATGTATGCATGCATGCATGCATGTATGTGTGTGTGTGTGTGTGTGTGTGTGTGTGTGTGTGTGTGTGTGTGCGTGTGTGTGTGTGTGTGTGTGTGTGTCTGTGTGTGTATTGCAACACAGTTACATCACAATAGCAATAGAATTGTTTGCAATAAAATGCAATTTTGCATTTTTCACCTCCGAAGCCACCTAGTCACCCTACTCAGATGAGTGGCCGCATCCATGATCATTATTCCTGTGTGTGTGTGTGTGTGTGTGTGTGTGTGTGTGTGTGTGTGTGTGTGTGTGTGTGTGTGTGTGTGTGTGTGTGTGTGTGTGTGTGTGTGTGAATGGGCATTAGGGTGTATGTCTGTGTTCTTTATTTATCCTGTCTCACCTGTTCGCATGGCATGTTGCATTCGGGTTTGCATTATTAACTTCTACATTCCTAAAGAGCACACTGCCTGTATTGTATGAGACACATTCTATCTCACTTAGAAACACTCTGCTAATTACCCTAATGAGACAGCTCTTGAATTTCTCAGTCACTTTACAGAAACATAATAAGTATTAATGTCAGAAGCAAAAATAGGCTTTCTAGCCACTTCAGTCCAGCCCCAGTTCTATATTAGCGAGCATTGACCAGATTACTGACCAAACATGCAGGGCACACACTCAGCAGGCTCCAACCACCTCAGATGACACTTTACTGAGAAGTAAAATGAATACATTTTAATTAGGATAATGCAGCTTAGGGGATGGCTAACCATGTGTTTCTTGTGCTAAAGCTCTTTACTATGCTTGCTGTGTGTTCTTTTTTCCCTCTTCAGCTATTGCTCTGCATCATATATGGCAATTTGTGTTATTGTATTACGTTGCTTCAGTGTCACTCGTCTGTGCTGCATTCTGTGTCGAATACAGAGCTCAGCGAGCACATTTGTATCTTAAATATTTTGAGTCGTTTCTCAATAGTGATTTGAATTTGCTTTTCATGTCCTTTATTTTCCAGTTTATTGTGGGTATTCCTAACCCATACTTACCTAGGGACTGGTTCTAATTTGGTCTTAATTTCTGCCTTTAGAAATTAAGACATTGCCTTTCAAGATCAAATGAAAAAAAATAGCACACAAACAAGTCAGAAAAATCTTGTCTGTCATTGTGTTTAATGGGTTTGCTTTACTGTATCTTATCTACTGATTATCACGATTGCCTTGGTTTTCCTTTAACAATTGCTCCATGCCAATTAAAAGTCCATAAATTTTTAAATGAAACAAATAAGAAACAGACTAACTCCATCTTTGATATATGATATGAAGGAAAATCAAGCTGAAGCATGTGAGTATTCTTTAGTCTCTGTCTTATCAATAATTTATCCCAGACATGTGCAGCAAATGGCTGATGAATGACTTCCTTTTCAAAGTGCCGAAATCAGTCTGTAAGATGAAACAATAGTCAATACTTTTCTTTTCTGTGTAAAATTGAATAAAATTTATGCATTCCATGAGTTCATTGGCATGTCATGAAGTGACGTTTCCAATTCATCAATTTCAATCACCATCGTCATCATTACCGTAATAGTCATCCCCATCATCATCTTCATTTTTGTTCATATCTCAGCCATTCCCTACCGTCGCTGCCTCTCTGCCATGTTATACCTTGATGCACAGCTTTATTATTCTATTTAAGCTTAATTTTTGGGCTTTGGTTGCATTATGTGTTACCACATACAGAAGTTTCAGGCTTTATCCTCCCTTGACTTAGTTTAACTAATTATCTGTATAATGTCTGAAGGTACAACAATAAATACTGCCAAGCATGTATATGTGCTAGAAAATATAATATCACAGAAGACACCAGGAAGTATATCAAATGCTATTCTAAATGATTGTTTAATGTTATGTAGTTTTGCATTGATGGAGCAAGCTTTCTTTTTACTATAAAGTGCAAGAACGATGACGGAAACATTTCTGTGCATGAAACATTTATACAAAATGCCCAGGAGTTTCAGATATTTAATTATTATATAATAGCTAGAAAAAAAGAGTTTGGTACAGTTTTGGCTGCAGTGACAGAATATAATGACACCCACATTAATTTCTCAACCGATAATACAAGCCATCACACTTCCATTTTATTTTAATTGATTCTGTATACAGGATAAAAAGCCCATGAGATTCTGGATCGTGTTTTGGAGACAGTTTTATGGTGGGTAATACAAAAAAGCATGCAATACAAAACTCAGAATAACAAAACCCGCTCAAAAATTACATATTCTCTCTTTCAATAGCAAGAACAGACTGTCTCCAAAAAATGTAATGAGGGATTTTGAATGCGATAAAATTTATATTGGCTTTTAGATGAGCTGGCAGGCTATTCTAATCACGAAGCGCCTTAAAACCAAAAGGGTTTGTTTTTTTTTTTATTTCAAGTTCATTATATACCGTTGGGATTTTGAAACAAACATTTGTTTTTTTATTAATTCTTTTTATTTTCCAGAAGTTTTTCTAAGAGAATAATTACTGCCATAATGAATTAATCACACTTTTAAGTACTTGGGAGCATTCATGTAGATTCACTTGAAAAGCTGCTGAAGGCAATGCATTGGAAGTCTTTTTGAGAGGGTTAACCACTGTAGTTTTGCACACATTAAACAGAGCTGGCTTCCATAATGACAACCTAAGAAAAAATATGGGTGTTGAAAGCAAATGCCCTTTGGTTTTTTCAGTCACATTTTTTTAAACCAGTCTGTCATTACCACCAATTCTTACAGCATGGCTCAGAATCAGCTTGAACTTCTATCATTTTCAGTATCTTAAACTGTTTGCATTGTTGAGACATGAAACTCCCCAATAACAAATGCAGACCGAACAGAAGAAATCCATTTACTTGTAAGAAAAAGCATTGGATAGAACAATACTTGGTGTAGCTTTAGATTGTTTCCCTTTTGAATATAGCAGTGAGCTAGACAGCACTCTAAAAATTGTTGTGTATGCTGCATTTTTGTGAACACCAGGTCTTATGAGATTCTGTGCTTCTGTGAGTATCCTCTAACCCTCTTGAATTTCAGTGCCATCTATATGATTACTGAATCTGTGATTCTGGGAGTGTTATTTATTCTCTTCCCACCTGGATGCCAGGAAAACACCTGGATGCCAGAGAATCTTTAAATAGAGCACTTTGGACTTTGTAAGGGCTTGAGTTGAAATGCTAATATTGCACTATGTCTCCCCTGCGGTGTTGCAGTTGAAACAATGTCAATTTAACTTGTGTTGTAAAATCTTTTTTAACTTGTATGGCTGTGGAATCACAGACAGCATTCATCTCACTTGGTCTGTGGGATCAGATGGCCATGAATGGTATACTGTTTTACAATACAGTTTAATAGATCCTTACTCAGAGAGAATTAAAGTTATATTTTAACACACTATCAATTTAGTAGGTATAGCAATTTAGATGACATGTATTTCTCAAGGAAACACATGTCATTGTGTGCCTTTCATGGGAATCAAATCTGCAACCTCTGACTGTTTCTCCACACTATCACATATGTTTTCATATGTCCCACTATTCATCTTGTATGTATACAACTAGAAGGTAAGTTAAAAAATGTTGCTTAGCAATTGCACCTTGTTCAGGAAAGCAATATCAGAACCACAGATGAATAATACCTATATTTTAACTTGAACCAGTTCAGCGTGATCCTTGTGGATTTGTGTGCAGCAAATGGAGGGGCTGAACGAGCTGTTTGAGTCTCTACCATGTTGTCAGATGGCGTCCTGCTGAAAGGTTACTGGGGTTCCTGCTGTCCGATTCGCTGCTGGGTAGCATTTGTTTTCATTGGTGAGTTCTGGCAGAGTCATGAACGGAGTCCTCCAGTCATCAAAGCCAGGGACATTGTTCACCTCCTTACTCCAGTTTGGCTTTCCAAAATTTACACCTCCTCGATTTATGGAAATGCCACTGCTCTGTGTTGAGTCTCTTCACACAGGATCACCAAAGACCTGAGAGCCAGATTTATCTTTGAGAAATCATTTTTAATCTTGTGTGTGTGTGTGTGTGTGTGTGTGTGTGTGTGTGTGTGTGTGTGTGTGTGTGTGTGTGTGTGTGTGTGTGTGTGTGTGTGTGCTGCAGCACAGTTACATCACAATAGCACTGCACTAGAATTGTTTGAAATAAAATGCGATTTTGCATTTTTCACCTCTGAAGCCACCTAGTCACCCAACTCAGATGAATGTGTGCATCCATGATCATTATTCCTGTAATGTACAGCTGTCACCAGGAACATTTTAAATACTATTACTATCATTAGCACAATTGTAAGACAGGGGAATAGATTCAACTATACAGTTAAACACACTGTATTCTCTTTGAGTGCAGATGATATTCTGTATTGCAAAGCACATATGAAAGCATGTTAAATGCATAGAGGAGAGCTGTGCATGTGCACGTGAGCTGGTGCTTATTGTAGAGGCCATGACTATAGATGAATGGTGCACACCCATGCTCTCAAAGACAGACACAGATGATATGAGGCTAAGCACAAAGCCTCCACCCACACCCACCTTCCATGCTGTGACATCACAACCTGAATTACACACACACACACACACACACACACACACACACACACACACACACACACACACACACACACACACACACACACACACATATCATAATATAATAACATTCTTATTTCAGATATTTTTCATGTTATATTTTTGCCTTGCCGTACCTTATCCTTCAGGCAGTTGTAACTGTAGGACTGAATTAATGCAAATCATGACCAAATAAGACAGAGAGAGATTTATTGAAACTTTCCACAACTACTTCAGGTATGCACATCCAAAGGGATCGGTGTGACATGAAAGAGAAGCAAGACAGGTGCAAGATGAAAGGATGTTTTGTACCTGAAGTTTTTTTTTTATCATATATATATATATATATGTGTGTGTGTGTGTGTGTGTGTGTGTGTGTGTGTGTGTGTGTGTGTGTGTGTGTGTGTGTGTGTGTGTGTGTGTGTGTGTGTGTGCCACACAAATAGGAATTATGTGTGCTTACTGCCTAACAAGTAATATTAATTTATTCAACATAATAAATAAAAGAAGATACTGTTGCATTACAATGAACTAGGCTTCATTTGTCTAATAGATATCTAAATATCATAATATTTTTTTTTTTTTTTTTAAATCAGTTTATTCAGTCCTATTGAAATTGTATCATGAAATATTTTTACTATGCTGCCCTTGGTATTACTGATTTTTTGTGGCTTCCTGACAATATGATTAATTTATATTCATTCATCCTTTAATTTGCATGTCCTTATGATGGTTTATTAAAAACCATTAGATGTTTTCATAAAAACTCTTTATAAGGTGTGGTTCTGAACAGGCTAAAGGATTTTTTTTTTTTTTTTTTTTTTTTTAACAAAAAACTGGCGAATAGGAGGTGGAAAATAACACGATGTGAATAATGTGAAACTGTGGTCTTGTGGCTGGCAGTGTCCACATTAGCCACAGGCATTAATATGGTGGTGATATTTTTGCTGGAAGGGTGGGCTGGTTCATCTGCAATTGATTAATTAATTGGCAAAAGAGAGACAGCTCGAAAACAACTCTGTGGATTGAATAGAAGGTAACTATTCCCTGTTGCGAAAGCACTCCCATCCTGGTGCTGTCCACATTATGATGTATATTGGCTGTTGTGACAGCTTTTATTTAAGGTATATACATATGAATGTTTGGCAGAGGAACCATGTTTATTATCTGCATGGATAAATTACTTTTCCATCCATTATTCTCTCATTTGATGATGAGGCGTTTCCATGGTTATGTTCTAGGCAACACGCAATAGCTATTCTATGTCATATGGTGGGGGTCAGGCACTGAGGTCCTGCTATTTTAAAAGATCAATATCCCCTGAAACAGTTATGCATCCTTATCACATTTAGCAAGGGTTACCTCAATCCTTCACAACCTCACTGTGTTAACCAAAAGCGCACTCATTTAATACTACTTCACCAATTTATTTTACTGTTATTTATCTATGTCATGAATGTATTTCACTGCACTTCAATCCAAATGAAATGAAAGATTCTTACATTATTTCTCACGTTATTCCGCGGTGGATATTTGTTTATATCCACTTCGATTTTAATGTAAATTTCTGATTGAAAACAGTCTCTTTTTTAGAAATGAACTTCAATGATTGTCCTGATCCTTCACAATCTAATGTTGGACATTGCATAATAAAAAGTTTCAAACGCAAGCCTTGATATACGTTGATTGATTATGCAGTGTAGTGATTGATCTGTGAAAAATCAATGCAAATCAGTTTTAAAGGGAATGCTGAAGAAGAAAGCACCCACGATAAGAAGATAATTTGCAACACGGAAAGAGGAAGTCTACTTATTGTTTTTAAAAAGACCAATTTCAACAACATTGGAAAATTCATACTGCAAAATCAAACAGGATGGTAAAAAATATTTCTTTCTTCATTCTTCTTTCTTCTAAATTGAAATTAGAATGTAATGTAAGGTAACCAATGAGTTTTGGCTATGCCTTTATTAGGGAGCAAACACTAATGCTGAAAATTATTTTTCACTTATTGTACAATAACATTATCCAAGGATAGTGCCAGGGATATGAATTGATGTACAATATTTTACTATAATGTGGCAGGATTGTCTATCATACTTAATGATAAATGGTTGCTATCCGTTTGCCTGTCATTCTACAGCAGACCATTTTAACGACATAAGTGGATCAAATCTATCTCATTAAATTAATGGAATTGTAGTTACTGCTGATTTTCCAGTTTCCACAACTGGCAGCATTCCTTGTTCATGACACAATTTAGATTGTCCTTTCATATAGAATAACAAGGACACGGAGCCTGAATGTCGATATGGAGCAGTTTCACATAACAATCTCAACCAGTTGAATTACAACATGTTAAAAGCTGTTTTTTTTTTTCTTTTTTTTTTTCTTTTTTTTTTTTGTAATGACAATAAGCCAAATGATGTTTGTTTCCATGTTGTTTTTAGAGGAGAGGGAAAAAAATGTTTGCTTTAAGGCTATTTTTTGTGATTTTTTTTTCAATCCAAATCTCACAAAGGAGCCAGAGTGTGAAAGAAGCTCTTTTGGAGCTGTTAATGAAGTCTTCTAAAAACAGACTCTTCGAGTTGGCCCAGGAAGGTAGACATGGCTGGGGTACGGGCCAGTATTCATCACGAACAGACGCCATCCAGCGCAGGCAAGCTGCTCCCACCTAAATCAGGCAGTGATTTGTGAAACAGTGATAGCTTTTCAATACAGCGGCTCTGCTCTGATATGCAGATCTTTCAGTGACAGGAAGCTGAAGGAACATTTTCGACAGGTCTGACTTTGTAATCCTACTGAACATTTTCACAAAAACAGATTGTGGAAATATCTTTTTCTTTAGTTTATTTGTTTGGTTCTTTGTTCTTTTGTTATACCATACTGTTAACATTGTATACAATCTCCATATTACCAGTTCATATTTGAACACAGATATGAGTGTGAATGCCAGAAAATATTTATTTTGCCCTTTCTAGCCATTATCCCTGCTAGGAAGAGAAAATAATACACAAAACACTCACAACCTGGCCATCGCAAGGTTAGTCTTGAAGCTTCAAAATGTTCAAAATGGCTACATTTCTAAATCTCATAACGACTAAATAAACTTCAATGTCTAGCTACACTTCCACACAATTTGCAGAATTATGAAAAGGTTACTCTTTTCTCATTTCTGACATCTTACGTTGGAGCCAACACTGGCTGAGAGAGAGAGGATCGAGGGCCGCGAGGAGGTTTGTGAAATAGATGAATCCCCTGAAGAGCAATAAATTGGATGATCTTCTATAAGGGAATACCAATGATGCGCTAAGGTCAGGAAAGACCGGCGAAATTCTTTTTCTGTTCCACATTATTTTCACCTTGTTAGCCCAATACACAGGCAAGGGTTTCTCCACACCAGTCTCACTGGGTGATCAATATTGCAGACAGTCCAAAAAGAACTGAAGCGTGGCCCCAAACACAGACAGGAGGAGTTAGGGGTGCGAGGATTGAGGGGAGAGAGAGGCTGGGAGAGCGGTTTAAAGTAATTGGCCTGGCCTCTCTCTGGTGTGCACAGCCAGCTGGAGCAAGGACCATCAACGTAGGCCGTGTTCAATTATTCACGCATGCATACATGTTACTGTGTTCAATCTGTCCAGACCACCAGCCCATGTGAATGCACCCAATCGGCCAGACCCGTTCGATAAATAATAAAATATGTCAGCAGCACCCAGTCATTTCTCTCAGCGGCCTCCTCTCAATCTCAGAAGAAATGGAGAAGACAATTAAAAAACAGAAGGGGAAAAAATCCCAATATTCTAATGGAATTCTGTCTGGTATACAGTCAAGCAGAGAAAAAATGAAACTCCTGTCTGAATCCAAATTAAGTTAGTCCCATACAGGGGGACTAAGAAGAGTCCTTATCAAATTCAAACCTGGATAAAATATTCTGATATTCTAAAAACCCTCAGTGTGTCAAAGGAATTTGATAGGAAACATTGGTTCGTGTCAAACAACCAAATTTCATATTTTTATTAGCATCAAACCTCTGTCAGCATGGGCTGAGAATGAAGTGGATAAAGTAAAATATCAACTACCATAGAGAAAAATATTGCTTTCTTATTTATTTATTTTTTTGAATTGCCATATAAAAAAATATTTGGAGATTGATCTTCTGTGAGTATTCTAACAAAGCACACACTGCTTGTGATGTTGTTGCAATTGCTATATAGTGAGTTATTTTATGCAGTATATTGTCTTACCAATTATGCTGGTGTGTTGTACACTAAATCATTTCTTTTCAGATATCACTTCAATAATATAACATAGCAGGAGGGTGAGTGAGGCAGGCATGTAGTATCATAAGATGTATCCAGCAAAGGGAGAAAGCAAAAATGAGGCAACACATGGTATCAGTCACTTATTGATTTCAACCAATCATCGTGTTTTACTATGGAGATTAGATCAAACAACTCAGTGATTGGCAGCTCGAGGCAGCTCATTATGAGCTTCATGAAGCCTCAGGCTCTTGTAGTGTCTGCTGCAGTTGGATAGTGTAGAAGAATTCAGTTTTTTTGTGATTCACATTCAAAGCATATTCAGCTGAGGCATTGCAAAGTGAAAATGAAAAGGAAAACCGCTGAGGACAATTCTACAATTCATTTTGCCAGGTTTAACTAATTAGTAACCGCAGCAGTGAGAGCTGAGAAACTCATCTGAGCGTGTGCTGTGAACACAGTGAAAAAAAGAAATAATAATAAACAACAACTGGAATCAGCATCTAACAGAACCTAACTGCCCTAATGAATGGGCCTTATGCTACTGCAGTAGTGCAGTTATCAAAAAAAAAGTGTCTCTCTGGGTCTTTTTTTGGGGGGGAACAGCAGCAAGAATATTTTACCCAGTTTGGTCTAAAGTGGTTTTGGTAAATGAGACGACACGCCCCAGGGTTCAGGACGTTTGAGCGGAGCCAGATGGGCTCTGCATCTGCATCCTGTTCGTGGCTCTGGCTGCGGCGATGCAGGGGAGGCTGGGAGAGCGGATTTGACAGAACCACCTCTGCGGATTCCTTGCAGGGAGGGCCCTTCTCTCTCTGCACCACGCCACCGAAGAAGAGGCACAGAAAGACAGCTCTGCAACGTGGGAGAACAGCACCATCAAGACAAGCCCCACCACCGCTCTCTAAACTGCCCCTTCGACCCCTTCACATCGAGAAAGGTCCCAAAGTACCCCTGCAATGGACAGTTCTTCCCACGACCAACAGATGGTGCTGCTTCTCAGTGCTCTAAATTTTCCTTTGTGGGAATGTGAATGAGGACAGGAGGGGGAGTTTTTTTTTCTTTCAGAAGCTGGTGAATGGCAACCTCTCAATGGGGAAGAGGAAGCACAGGAGAGAGTACTTTGTCTCTGTAGGTGAGGGAAACAGCTCCCATGAGGGAGCACCATTTCAGTGTAATTTGGAGGTCTGGCAAACTTGCAAGGCAGGGGTAAAAATTACACCCAGCCGTTTTGGAAACCGCTGATCGGAGCGGGTGGGTCAGGCTGGTGGGCGGCCCTCACATGGCGTCTTGCCTTTGCTGGAGCAACTTGCTCAAGCCATAAAGCAGCCAACGGCTAACTGCACTCACTCCCTTGATGCACACTTAACGCCATAAATCTGTGGGCAGCAGACTCTGGGGACAAACCTGCCGCAGACCAGCTGCAAATCATTAGGGGGACTGTGCCACCCCTATGGAACTGCATCCCGAGCTTCAGCATTTCCCTTCACACCGAACTGGGTATAGCAGGGCATTGTGCCATTTGGGAGAGTACTAAGTGCATAGGTTCACATGCAGGATCCAGTGTCATCTGAACTGCAGGCAGCCCAGAGGGGAGTGGGGCTGAGATGTAGTCATTGTCCAGTGGCTGCAATAACCATTTATTTGAACATGTCTCATATTTCTGTCCGGATCCCTTTCATTGCCTGACATGGCCTCACACAGACATGCAGGTTAACTAGTTTTCTTAGACACGCTGATAACATCTTGACCCATAACCCTCGCGTATTGTCGCTGATTGGTTCAGAGGGGGTGTTCAACCCACAAATTCCTGAAGACATTGTTGAGACTTGATGTTTTATCTCTCCCTTTCTCCCTTACCTTCTCTTTCACACCACCTTCCCTAATCCAGACAGCTTCTACCATTCCACACTCTGTTTAAAGCCAAACAATGGAAGCATTTTAAAACAAAATACTATTGTGTGCCATGATTTATTTTATTTTTGTTTACTGTTCTTGGATCGTGTTAAACAGGTCTCACTGCAGCGCGATGAGAAGAGTTTGCTCCGACGAAGGAGACACGGAGAAGTGTCATATCGCAATATCACAAAGAAGAACGCAGGCTGAGAGCTAGGCCCAGATGAAAAGGCAGTACCAGGTGGCAGGCTTAAAGGGAAAACTACTGCCACGTTTTGTTTTACCGACTTGAGAAGCCGCCAAGCGGGCCTTTGATGTTTAAGAGGCGTTCAGTGAGGTGTGCTGAGATTGCATGTGTTAAGCTCGCAGGGAGGGGAGGCACACAGTAACCCCGGGTGGGGAGTGAAAACCACTCTGAGGATATTGCGGGAAGTGGGCCAAGAGAGGCCGTTTAGCATTAGCGATGATGATACTGAGCTCGCTGAGTGGACCCCTGCTATCAGGTACAGCTTGTAAACACATTTATTTGTGCCAACGGTCTCATCCTCTGTTTCATAAAAAAAAGCTACAACATTCATATGAGAAGTGCTTGATCTCAGACCTGTTATTTGATGGAAAGTGTTAATATAATGCCTTGATTTAATCTGTTTTTATCCTTTTGCATAACAGATCCTGCAACACACTTTTACATTTGATTACAAGCATGGGTGTGTGGGTTTTTTTTTTTTTTACATTGGAGAGCTCGACCCATGTGGGCCAAGAAACCAAGAAACAGCACAGCTGCAACGATGCAGAACTGACAAGAGATGTTCAGGCCACAACACACACACACACACACGCAGGTCCCCAGGATATGACATCAGGGGATGATGTTGAATCAGTAATTGGCTCCCCACAGCAATGTGTCTCCTTACACAAGCTGCAGTCACTTATTATATCTATATGGAGACAGACTGTGATCTCAGCTTTGAGAAGCTTTAAGGGCAGCAGTGTAGTGTGCTGGTTAATAAGTGCCTCTTGTTGCCCGAAGGCTGTAGTTTCAGTTGTGTTGTATCCATGAGTAAGGTTCTTAACCTGAGATGCTTCAGTAAAAATCTCGGTGGAATAATGGATACCATGAAAAATAAAAAGCTATGCAAATGAAGTTGCCCTGTATAAGGCTATTAACACCGTAAATTAATCGTGAAATATGTGTAAATTATAGTACAGATCATGACACTTATGTTTCAGTTTGGTTTATCAATCTCAGTATCATAGTCTTTTCACTGGGAAAAAAATAGTATGTCAGAACATTAAAAATGGAATCATAACTAGGTATTCTGAGCTGAGACAAAAGCCTAAATTCAACATGTTCCCTTAAATTTGGCTAACAAATAAATACATGTGGTACCTTTTTAAGGACAGTTTGGCAAGTTCATTTTGGCTAAACTTCCCAGGCTTACCTTATTTTTAGAGCAGTGAAGAGTAAGCTTCTGTTTAATATTGAGTCAATGCTAAGGACAAAGCTGGTTAAATAAGCACCAATGTTGCTGGTATCTGGAACGTTACATACAGCAAGTAAATAAGGTCTGTAAGGATTGAGTGCTGCCTCCGTCAGCATGAAGGGAAAGAGGTTTTTTAACCATAAAAAATCTATTTAACAAAGACTTTTAAAGCTGTGCAGGGTTATTGGGGAATTGATACACAGTGCTTAAACACTGTTTCTGCCTACTCCAGCAATTCTGAGAATTTATTATCTATTTCTTATAGATGTCCGTGATCTTACCAGCTCCCGGCAGAGTGAGGGGAGGCGTGCTTGTGTGTGTGTGTGTGTGTGTGTATGTGTGTGAATGAGTCAGTGAGTGCATGCGAGAGAGGAAGAGATAGAGAGTGAGAAAGAGCGAGGGAGATGGAGGAGGATCAGGGCTGTGGAGGAAGGTTTTTATTTTTTCTTCCATCTGAGTACAGGAGCGGAAAGCCCTGAGCTGTTTTGCGTGCAGACTCGAGCAGCAGACAGCAGAAAGGAGACAGAGGAGATTTCGCACTGAAGTGAGCCTGTGGGAACAGCAAAAAAAAGTGCTGTTCCTCCGGATCCAGGGCCTTTCAGAGAGCCACTCTGACTCAACCCGATAAAGCAGATCACTTCATCCCTACAAACAAATTAAAGGGATTTTCAAGTGCCCAAATCACATTTTAATATGCATGTGTGTTATGCCAAAAGCCACACTGGAGCACATGGAGAAAGTCACTCCCTTCAGTTAATAAATAAAAATGGCACTGGCTTGTGTGCCCTGTATCTTTTGGCATAGGGGCCTTGGGTCTTTTGTCACAGTGGACTGCATGACTCTCCATGCACCCTGTGTACTCTCATTCAGTTCACTGCAACACCAACATAAAGCCCTGAATGCACTAAATTGTATAAAATTATAATTCCCAAGTGAAAACACAAAACAATTTCACCAAAACCAGAAAAAGAAACCTAAGCTATATTTTAAGGAGCAAAACATCTAATGTGGTTAAAATGTACTGTATAGTGTGTTAATTATCACATTGCTTTAGGTAATATGGTCTTTAAAATATATACCCAAGAGTTAGATCCTGTAGAATTTCTGTTCCATATAAATTTTATTTTCTTCCAAGATACTCAACTCAGAACTGCATTCTGAAGTTAAGTGGAGCATGTGGTGATTGATTGCATAAAAAAAAAATATTTTTTTTCAGTTGTTTTTTTCAGTCTCCACTCAACCAGTACAGTATACTTTCTGTCAACAACCAATTCTCCTTTTCCAGTGCTTAATGTATTACAACATTTTCTGGCCAAACAGTATCAAGTGATTCCACACAATTTTTGGGAATGATATGTTTTGTATTGGAGCGCTTCTCTGAAGAACACACTCAACAATGGTAAGAATACTACAAACAGAACGCGTGATATGCAACGTTAGAGACAGCTATCGTTTGACTTAGGAATCCCAAAGGCACTCTACCAAGGGTTTACTAGAAGTAATTACCCATAATTCCCTATATAGCTAACTGCAAGTCCATCTAGTGAATTATTAGCTTATTGGTTTGTATTTTACTCTGTGGGGGTCTTGTGAATTTGTCTTTGTAAAGAAATGGGGTAGCATGTGGGTAGACAATTTAATTTTTTCTACATTAATTTCCCATTTTTATTTATTTTTGCACTGTAAAATTTGCTCTAAAACATCCCTAAGGGGTTACATCATCTGCAGGTCTTCATTGCCCCAAAGCACTTATTTGATAAATTAAAGCAGTTGATTAAAGAGTTAACTCATCTCACTGTGTCCCTTTGGGTCAGAACTGGTTGCCGATTAAAAAAAAAACAAAAGAGCAGATCCTGCAGCATTCCATATATAGGGTTGTGGATCCCTGTCCTAAAAGAGACCTGTGTATTGTATTGAAGAGAGGGTATATGGGGTGCCCCCTCATCTTTAGATCCATTCTGACTCTTGGTTTGAGACTTTTTTGATTACCTGTGCCAATGTAGTTTGCCAGCAATACCTGTGTCATGCTGCTCACAGGAGAGCTGTGGGCGGAGCAGGCATGTTGTGTAACCATGCTGTTTCTGTTGGTGTCAGTGCTAAAACCTGCAGAGGAAATAAACACAGGAAGGATAGAGCCACCGCTGATCAAAGCTAACAGCCAGAAATATATGTGGAAGTTATATGGGGTGTGCTGTTAACCATAAGCCTGGATCCAATATAATGTTCCCTTCACTTTGACTTTCAAACAAATGTGTTTCTTCATGGTATTCTTCATAAATGCAGTTTTGTGTGTTAAATTTGAGGATGGTGAACATTCTAAGCATCAAATGTTTATTAAAACATCTAAACCTATGACCCAATTAAAAGCATAAATAGTAACATCCATGTTGATTACATTGCATATGTTCTTAGAAAGGTAAGGTGAGTCCTGGCTTTGAACTGAAGAACTCAATGATCTTAACTTCCAAACGTTCTCCATGGTTTCTCCTGAAGTATAGAATGTTTTTCATACTTAGTAATAAATGTTTTCACCCCTGAACTCGTTCCTAAATCTTAACCTGGTCATATGTCACAGCACATTCACTTGTCATAGAATGTAAATAAAAAGTTGTGTCCAGGGAAGGGGGTCCTTAGTAATCTAACGTAAATTTTTGTAATGTTTTCTTCCTGCTAATCAGCCCCATTAGTTCAAATAGCCTCTTTTCCAC
Source organism: Albula goreensis (assembly GCA_022829145.1). Lineage (NCBI taxonomy): Eukaryota > Metazoa > Chordata > Actinopteri > Albuliformes > Albulidae > Albula > Albula goreensis. Next base: position 20,200,831 of record CM040757.1, read on the forward strand.
CCACGGTGTTCATGTAGTTTAAAGCACTCATAACTGTTATGAAGGAAGGCAAAAATACTTTAGGAAAACAAACAATTAGGTTTGGAGAGTTTAAACAGACCAAAAGCTTTAAAAAAATGTTTGACGTCTCATGAACACCTGGGTTCTTTACTTCCACTGGGAGAAAAGCTCATAAAATATACATTTGAAGGGAGATACTTTTGCTGATTATGACTGCGTCTCATATTTTAAGTGTGGTACCCAATTACCATTGAAAAACAAATCCCAGCTCCTGTCATTTAGTCACATCACCCACAGGGATGGGAAAACGTGAAGCTATGACATAACGATGCAATCAACGGTAATTAAAGAAAATTATCCCATACTGTGTGCAGTCATTAATAAGTGTGGGTGCACTTTAGTGACCCCTCTTCACCAGGACCTGCAGCAGAAAAATAAATGTTGAAAGAACTCATAATGAGTTTTAACTGACTAAAAATTGAGGGTATTCAATGAGGTCTAAAAGAATGTCCAATATTCAATGAATTGATAAATTCAACTAATTACAGGCTATATAGTTATTTCTCTTTTCAGGTTTGTTCAAGGATAATAGATATGGCCTTTTTCATAATAGGCAGCTTGAAACTAATTAACTCCTGCAACCCCCATTTTTCTATTGACAATCCTTTCTGATTCAAAATGAAGGTCTGTATTAGTTCTATGGTACTACAATGCTAGTTTTCACAAGTATCATATTCACTCGACAGGGTATCAGGAGGTAAGAGGAAATCCACCAAGAGATTGTACTTTGATGTGTCATATCCAGTTCATTAAAATGGGTTGCATGCTTTCATTATTCTTTTCAATTGATTTTTGGTAACCCTGAACTGGCTGGCACTCCCCCTTATAGAATCAGTTATTCTCTCTGAGCTTCCTTGGCTTTGAGTTAGTTTGACACGATCTTCAACTGCTTCTGAAATGATGTCAAGTTATGAATGACTCACCTTGATTTATTATTATTATTTTTACACATATAAATCAACTGTTTCTTTGGGGATACTTTGGTGATTTCTCCTTTTTAAAGATGCCTCCTCAGGTACTTCCAGCCACATTGTCTTGCAATTAGATGATAAGTCAGATGGACTGCATGTGAAGGACAGGACAGAACATGTGGTTCTGTGAGCAGCTTGAGTCTTCAGCTTGACTCTTCAGTCTTTGTGTTTGGACAAATAGAGCCTGGGCCTGTCAGAATTCAGAAGGACTACCCTCCCTCCCTTCCCTCCTGATGTGAAATGACTACTGACAGACCAGAAAAGGTTCTGCTGTATGACTTTCATTAGTTTATACTCTGTAGATCATGTGAAGGAGGAAATGAAGGATAAACCAGTCATGTTTGGGACCAATAGGATAAGATAATAATAGTGAAAATGAAACCTACAGACCAAGCCTTCTCCACTGGATGAATCTAATTGTATCAGTCAAAGAGTTGGTTGCTAGTTGATACAACAGCTTAACCAGAGAAGGGAACATGGCCAAACATGGTCAATTTCATACTTAGTGTGGCAGAGAGCAGACCATAGTTATGTTTGCTGTGGAGTAAGGGGTTAAATGAAAATGAAAGCTGTGGCAATGTTCTTAGTGAGAACAAATCATGCTGGGCTAAGTAAAGATAGCATGTGATTTTGTGTGTGTGTGTATGTGTGTGTGTGTGTGTGTGTGTGTGTGTGTGTGTGTGTGTGTGTGTGTGTGTGTGTGTGTGTGTGTGTGTGTGTGTGTGTGTGTGTGTTCCTCACAAACTAACAATCCAAGGTGATTGCGAAGAAGTCAGTGCAAAAAACATTCAGCCTGTCTTCAGAATCACTACGTTATTATTCACTGTCTAAAGCAATTTGTATTAAACAGGTTTATGTCTGAATATTTTGTTTCAGCTGTAATTAAAACTGGTAAGTATGCCATGAAATATGAATAGCAAGAAAAACTGTTTTTTTTTTTCACTCTCTCTCTAAAAACCAGTCTGTTTATGCTGGGTAGTTAAAGGCAGGGAATGCTAATAAAACACAGTCAGAGGTGACTGGCATACACTTTTAACTCTTAGCAGATAGTGTTTGTTAAATAAAATAGCATAATGCATATATTTCTGCAGGATTTTAACATAGGATTGCCTTATTTGAATAAAAAACGCTAAAGTGAATAATGAGAAATGCAAGGAAACATCAGTCAACGTCTGAAATAAAGTAATTTATGATAATGCTGGGATTTACACTTTCTAATCAACAGTTTATACCACTGAAGTTTCCTGTGAAATGTAATGCAATTACTGTGAGCAAATGAAATGCTCTTAATCCTAGATTAAAACAAAATATATAATTAAAAATAAAGTGGAAATAACTGCAACCCTTTTTTCTCTGTGCTTTTATCCACCTGCATTGCAATTACACCTAAATAGTTTAATGTGTAGATTTTGGAGCTGGGAAATGTGTGTTTTTCAAAAGGTTTTTAATTTATATATGCCTGTAAACACTCTGAAAATATCTTTGCATTAAAAATAGACTTATTATTGCATTAACCATACAAACAGCACTGATTTAAGAGATCCCTCATTGTTTCTGCATTGGTCCAAAACCTTCTGACAAGTGAAATATTTGTGGAATTTCTTAAAGATATCTGATTGAACTGGAGAAATTCACTATCACAAAATATGTTTTATAGTGTTTATTTTTACTTTTGGGGGGGAAATTCTTAGACCTTTATACATTTATGAATTTGAGTGGCAGCGCCGGCTCAAGGGAAGTACGATTTGGAGCATTCTCCACATAACGTGTATCGCCATCACATAATGTAGTGCTGCTACAATACACTACCCAAATGTGCTATACACAGTGTTTCCCGTGAATCATTTACATGTGCATGAGGATCAATGAGGCAGGCGATGTCAACGCTGTACTGTCCCCTCACATCACTGCTGGGTACGCAGTCTGCAGCGCTCTCTGCTCAGTAATGCCACTTCCACGCCATCTAGCAGCCCCACACGCAAGCCCTGCTCAACGCCTGTGGGCCTTGTGAGATGCGTTGAACTCCGCTCCCTTTGGGCGTCATGTTGAACCGCACGGGTTTAAAAGAGGGCGTCTTTCCTCCCACAGACAGTCATTAAAAGTGCAGATTCCCATTGATTTAACAAGCCGGGCATCAATGGAGTCACAGAGGGATTATATCCTGGGCTGTTGTTTTCCCGTTTGTCACAGGGATCCTGACAAAATGAGGGGATCATGACAGAAGCAGTTGCTGGCTGTCTTTCGTCCTTCTCTGTGTGCTTGCCAGTGTAATCAAATTAAGGAAGGCATCCCTTCCAGGAAACAGCTTCCCAAAAAAAACAAAAAAACAGAGTCCACCTCTTTGATAATAAAATAATAATAAAAAAATAATGACAAACAAGTGACAGTCCCTAAGTAAGACAACATATGTGTTTTTATGTTTTTTATGTGGAAGATTCTATGGGATATGTAGCAACATGGTATGGGGTATGTGTCCATGGGCCTGTTTGTATGTGCACAAAAATGTGTTACTGACTACTCTATATCATTTGGTACTCAGGTATATGCTGTCGTAGGCAGGAACCTTTTCGACAATTATATTATTATTACTATTCAACAGATTATTTATTAGTATTCTATTACCACAGTAATGGGGAAATATGCTATCAAAATTTGATTGACATGGCCGTCTCATGGAGGTAACTGACCTACTATTTACATTATGAAGCAAATATGACCTCAAGAAAATCACTCAAAAGAGCATATGCTGATGAGAATGTTTGCCATTTGGTCCAACTGGACTCACCATACAATCACTCAAAATGAAGACACAATATACATCACAAATAAACTAGGGACATCATCTCCCTAAAAACATGAATAAGTAATGTATATGAATTCTAAAATGTACTTATAGTTATCCATTTCCATACTTTTAGTAGAACAATGATTCATACATATACAGAGGTTTATGTGTTTTTTTCAGGTATGTAAAGGGTCTTCAGTTGCACTGGGATTTCTTTTGAAGGGCTTTAATGTCATAACTTTGGACTTTAAATGCATGTATGCTAACTAAACCCTTTATTTCCCCCTCAAGGTCATAAAACTTAAGATAAATATATTAATCTCCACATTCAGCCCCTCTTGTTTGCCAGCCATTCAGTGCTTATGAAAAGTTATCTCGGTGAATGAATTAAAGCTCAAGCACCCATGCATGTAAAAGTATAATGCGTTAGGTCCACTGACTGATGAGATCCATTACTCTTAAAATTAACTTTAATGTTCTTTTGAGCAGCAGGTAATTTTGGCTGGCTCTCTGCGTGTGTGTGTGCGCACGCGCGTGCGTGTGTGAGCTTGTGCTCATGAAAGGATATTCTGCTCCATCTCCCAGTAGCATTTATCCACATTAATGGTAGCGAACACATTAAACCAGAATGTTTAATTTAATATTTAAAAGTGCAGAGCATCTGCTCATGAGAGTTACAGCTCTGTCAGACTCTCCAGATGTTAATATTTTACACATTAAAATTCAAGATGGCTGATGGCTGCAGATGGAGAACTGCAAGCTTGGTGACAGTGTGATCCGGTCAAAAAACCTCACACTCAAGCCCCCTCCTGTCTTCTGACTGTCCTTCCTTCCTTTAAAATAAAACAAACCGGTGAAATCTCAATAAAATAATGGTATAACCTCTCTCTTTCCCCCTCGCTGTCTTCACACCTCCACGCCCCACCCAACACCCCCCTCCACCCACACACACACCCCACACTGCACTCCCACCCACATGCAACTGCAGAATTCCAGTAATTCCATTGGTGACATAGCTGCTCCCCAATTTGTATTTCCACCCCAGAATACATCAGTAATCCTTTTGAATTTTGACACTTATTATACCCCTTTTTTGTTCACTTGTTCACTTAGAATTCATTTATTCTCTGTATCCTTGACGTG